>BDOT02000002.1:163788077-163805744 GCA_003118565.2 Paroedura picta | reverse complement strand
ATGGACTCCGGGGAATGGTAGAGGACAGGAAGGCCCGGAGGATCATTGTCCATGGGGTCGCGATGGGTCGGACACGACTTCGCACCTAACAACAACAAGAGATGGTAGGCCAGCCTTTTTCAAGCTTTTGACCATGGAGGAACTCCCAAAATAATTCTTCAGGCTTTGAGGAACACCGGAAGTGATGTCAACTGGACCCGCCTCCCTGCCATGCCCCGCCCCCTGAGGCAGGCTTGAGGAGGTCTGGGAGGGGAGACAGGAGGTGGTTTAAAGCAGGGGTAGTCAACCTGTGGTCCTCCAGATGTTCATGGACTACAATTCCCATGAGCCCCTGCCAGCAACGCATGGGAATTGTAGTCCATGAACATCTGGAGGACCACAGGTTGACTACCCCTGCTTTAAAGCTCTGCCCCCAGACAAGAAAACTCACTCATGCTTGGGAGGGGGAGCGATCAAAGTGGCTGGTTCCTTAGCTTGTGGCTGAATCCATTAATGTAGGATAAAGCCCACAGACCCCCTCCAGAGCACCCGTGGACCTCCGGGGGTCCGCAGACCCCTGGATGTGAATCCCTACGGTAGGCTGTCTGCTTCCTGGACCACGTCTGGGCCCAGCCTGCTTCTGTGTTGATTTATCCCTCGATATTTTATCTGAACGTCTCATTCCTGTTGAAATTTTCTTTTAAGGTCAACGCATTTTTTGAAAAAGAGACAACATGCGTACCACTAGTACAGGTGGCCTCAGCTGTGAAAATACCGGGACGATTCTTGCGGCTAAACAATAGGAAGAATTTTATGGCAGTTAGGGCATTTCCCCAGCGGAAACGGCTTCCTCGGGATGTTGTGGGCTCTCTCTCTCTCTCTTTGTAGAACTCTAAACGGAGGCCAGGTGGCTGATTCTGGGAATTTGGGCAGAAGTTGGGAGGGAAGGGGGTGAGATCTCATGGCCCCGGGTAATGCCGATTGCCACTTTGAGGTCGGGGAGGGAATTGACCCAGGGATCTTGGGAGGCTTTTTGCCTTCCTCTGGGCACAGAGCAGGGGTCATTGGGGAGCAGGGGTGGGGGAAGTAGAAGTAGGTGCAGATTTCCCGAGTAGTATAGGGGGGTTGGTCTAGATGACCCCAGAAGACCCCATGCCAGCTCTCTGTTTCTGGGTTTCTTCTTTCTTGGGGAAATGCCTTCCTAAACAAAGCCCAGGCGAGCGGATTGAATTTGCAGCTCTGTGACGTTTGTAAACACTCCGAGCCACACCACATAAAACACATTTATGTTTTATTGTTCCTTCTGTCTAAACAGCACAGTGTTTTCACTGGACCACAAGTCCTGAAATGCAGCCTCACTAATTTCCCCTCTCTGCCTGCAGGGTTTCCGCTGAGGCAGGATTCTTTCCGTGGGAAACCAGACCCTTCCCCCAGTAAGTGATTTCTAAAGAATTATGATGCCGTTTCAGGAAGATTGGCATGATGCAAATGTTATACCCTTTAACTGTGACGTGCGGTACGCTCTGTTGCTGGGGTAGTCAAACTGCGGCCCTCCAGATGTCCATGGACTACAATTCCCAAGAGCCCCTGCCAGCGAATGCATTCGCTGGCAGGGGCTCTTGGGAATTGTAGTCCATGGACATCTGGAGGGCCGCAGTTTGACTACCCCTGCTCTGTTGTCTTGGGCTTTGCGCGTTCCCACGGGGATGTTGTGTTGGGTAATATCTGGGGCCCGGCTCGTTGGCAGAGCATGGGCTTTGCAGGCAAAAGATCCACACTGGCACCAGTGAAGGCACCAGTTGCCCACGATGTTCCATCTAAGATGGCGTTGCAGATGAACATTGCAACTTGGGACGGTTGTGTTGTGCAGGCAGACCTGCCGAGGACCGAGCCCGAGGTGCGAGGCAGGATCGTAATTCAGAGACACCGATTGGCTCAGGTCTGGCTGGTTTCCCTGTGGGGACCACTGGATTAATAGCAGATAGCCACAGCCTGGGCAGAGTCTGCCCTGACTTTCTTTATTCCATTGTCAATCCTGTTGAATTCAGATCGCTTTGAACTCGGGTGTTCCTCTCCCCCCCCCCCCCATTGAAACAGGAAAGTCTTCTGCACGTGGTTAGGGAGGCTCAGAAGGTGGGGGGGAGCCAAGCCTCTTTCTTTCTTTTCTTGAAGGGGGGGGGGAGAGGAGCCAGGCAGGGAGCCTCTTTCTTTTCTTGGAGGGGGGGAGAGGATCGAAAAAGGCAGAGGAGGGAGGAAAAATCCAGGACCGACAGAAGTTGAAATTAGGGACTTCTCCTTTAAGGCAAGCTTGTCACATGACCAGGTGTAGCCTATCAGAGGTTCTCTACCACCAACCTGGATATTGAGGATTAAAAGCAGTCTGAGATATAGCACAATAAAGGTAGGGTCACTCCGGGTCAATCCTTCTTGCTGCAGAAGGAAATTTTAAATCGCTCCAAATCCAAACGGAAATCGCATTCTGTGTAGAGGGCAGGGACTGAATCGATCTGGGGTTGGAATAAAAGCTCCGTGCAGTTTACACCCTGGTTGAACGGCTCGTGGCAAGATCCACCAAGGAGCCAATCAATTCAAACCGCCAGTAACCAATCACCGGCGGACGTGAGTGGATCTCTAGTTTCATGTACGTCTATCTTGGGGAGTCTGTTCAGGATGCAGTTATGGTACTATGAGCTGATCACTAATGAAGACTTCAGCCATTCCAGGGCTGCCCCGTTCCTTGGCCCATGGATCCAACAAGGTGGCAGCAGAGAGCATGCAAGCCCACAGCAGCCATTTTGTTCTTGGCTCCGCCTCCTGTGGCAGCCATTTTGGGGTGGAGCCCACAGCACTCTCAACATGTCAGATGTGCCCACAGGATCAGAAAAGTTGGGGGCTCCTGCCCTCAGTGACCTTAGACAAAGCCTGGGTTTCCCAAACCCACTCAGTACAGGCATGATACTGGCCTACCTTACAGGGCTGTTAGGACAGCCCTGTGAGGGAGATAAGTCTCATTACCCATTGCAAACAAGAGAGGGGGTTCCCTAAGGTCACACAGAGAACAGGTGGCTGAGATAAGAAACTAGCCATGTATGGTGGCCCAGAAGGGGCATGATAAACCACCAACTTAGGACTTCAGAAACCAAGATGCCTTGCAAAAAGGACTGCTGCTTTTTGAACACCCGGCCACTTTTGGAAAACTAGTAGGACTGGTCTGATTCAAGAGGGGGGTCTCTGAATGCAACATTTCTGGGAATTTGGGTGCCTACATATCCGATGTCAAGGCCTCAGCTCACGGGCATATGGATTCCGCTAAATGGTCCATCAAAATCTTATTCCAAATCCAATCCAATGCAAAGCGATCCTGTCCACGTGAGACCGTCAGCTCGCTAAGTTCTGCTTTTGGGGAAATGTGCAAAAATGAATGAACTGGGAGGGGGGTAGGTTCCAGTGAAGAAACAAATATGAAATCGTACAGATGCACTGGGACAACATTATGGCAATAATAAATCGCCAAATAGAGTCGCCTCTCTTCAGTTTGGGATGTTTTTTAATTCTTACTTCATATATACAAGCCTCTTGTGGCACAGAGTGGTAAGGCAGAAGTCATGCAGTCTGAAAGCTCTGCCCGTGAGGCTGGGAGTTCAATCCCAGCAGCCGGCTCAAGGTCGACTCAGCCTTCCATCCTTCCGAGGTCGGTGAAATGAGTACCCAGCTTGCTTGCTGGGGGGTAAACGGTAATGACTGGGGAAGGCACTGGCAAACCACCCCGTATTGAGTCTGCCGTGAAAACGCTGGAGGGCGTAACCCCAAGGGTCAGACATGACCTGGTGCTTGCACAGGGGATACCTTTACCTTTACTTCATATAAGTCCCAACGTGTTTCGCCTGCTGGCTTTGTCAAGGGACAAATGATTAGTGTTTCAGACAAACTTCATATAAGCAAATACTTGTCTCTTGGACAGAGTATAAGGTCCTATTAACCGCAGCCACTCCTAGCTAATGGCGTTCCAGAGGAACACTAATAACTTGTCCCTCGACAAAGCCAGCAGGCGAAACGCGTTGGGACTTATATGAAGTAAGAATTAAAAAACATCCCAAACTGAAGAGAGACTCTATTTGGATTTATTATTGCCATATTGGTGTCCCAGTGCATCTGTACTATTTCATATTTGGGGAAATGTGAGCAACAAGGCATGGAGTGCCCAGTCATTCAAGGAAGGGACTGTGCAATTTAGGAAAGCGGAACATCATGCCAGTGAATGAACAGCTGCGGTTTTACACCAGAAGCTGCAGATTTCTGGACAGACATAAGTTTGGGTCTTGAGAGCCGGGGAGAGAAACAGAGAGAGCTAAGTTGAAGGTTTCTTTCTGTACTCATAAGAGCTGACAGGAAGAGGCGGGTCTGGTATTTTCTGTTGAATCTCAGGGTTTGGAAGAAGATTTGGTGGACTCAGGGGTTTCTGGACAAGGGCTTAAAGTCTACTGTCATAAACTAAACCCTTGTCCCAAAGCGCTTACAAACAGCTTTCCCCTCTTCTCATCACACCAGACACCCGGGGAGGGAGATGGTGCTGAGAGAGCTTTAAGAGAACTGCTCTGCAAGAACAGCTCTGAGAGAATTGTCACTAGCCCAAGGCCACCCAGTTGGCTGCAGGTGGACGAGTGGGGAATCAAACCCGGTCCTCCAGATTAGAATTTGCCACTCTTAGCCACTACACCATGCTGGCTCTATTCTCACCGCTAAAAGAAAATCAGAAGCTAACCATAAACTGTTCATATCGGAAACTAAAATAAAGCTGAAGAAAAACACCCAAACATTCTTGGTGTCAAAGCACAATCTAAACAACATTCCCTGAAAAGTTTAATGAACATGTAAAAACCACATTTGCATTGCTAAGTTCAAGTGACCGTGAACCAGAAGAACTGTGGGTGGAAATAGGAGATATTATCAAGGAAGAATGTGCAAAGGCTATTCCTGTAGTCAAAAGAAATGAAAAGTCTTGATGGATGACCGATGAACCTCTTAAAATTGCTAAAGATAGACTAGAGGTAAAAGGTGACAGAAATAGAACCAGAAGCCTAAAGGCAGCATTCTGGCAACTCACGCATAGAAACAAAGAGAAGGATTACAACAGCCAGTGTAAAGAAATGGAAGGGAACAACAAAAAGAGGAAGAACAAAAGATCTGTTCCACAAGATCCAAGACTGCAAATGGAAATTAAAAGTATGCTGAAAAATCAAAATGGAAATACACTAACTCGAGGCCAAAAATGAGAAAGATGCCTACTGAGGAATGATACAGAAGAAATGAAAGAATGGCTTATTCCTTCCAAGAAGAAGGAACTTACAGCTCTGAAGAATTTAGATCGAACTCCCAGCCTCATGGGCAGAGCTTCAGACAGCATGTTGGCTGCCATACCACTCTGCGCCACAAGAGGCTCTGGTGTATATTTGGGGCAAAAACCTGCAGTTTAAATCTGCAGGTACGCCAGATGTAAAACTGAATCAACCACTGGGGGGGGGGGCAGAGCCTATGGGGAACAGAAACCACCCCTTCCTGAACTAACAGAAACTTACACATGAAGAATTCTTCAGCCTTTCATTACAGGGAAGGTGCAGGGCCAGTTTACCCATGTAGGACTTCCCGGCCCGCTCACAGTGCCTTCCCTCCGTAGGTCAGGGCCTTAGCCTCTCTCCTCCCCGCTTTTCCTGGGAGCGACACCCCTTTCCACTGTGGGGTGCCCCCTCCACCCCCAGTGGGGCTGATCCTGCCGCAATTGTATTCTGCTAGGGCCCTGCAACCGCTCCTGGGACGGTGCTACGATCCCACCCGCTTGCTCATTGAAAACAAACTTTCCCTTTATTTTACGGAATTGCAGGGCTCTCTGGGAGCCTTCCCCAATGCTCTGCTCCCTCGAGGGCTGGGGCCCGATCGCCCACGGGTCCTGGGACGTTAACAGCGGATTCCCAAGAATCAATTAGTTTTTAATAAATTCCCTTGCTCTGACTCATCTGGAAATACTTGTCCCGTCTCCTGCAGAGGACAGAGTATTCGGATGATGTGCTACTGACATCTTTTTAAAACACACACACACAAACTGAAGCTAGGAATGTAAAGCGGTTATCCGACGGTTTGCATACGGGCATGAAGGCAGACGTTTCACAACCATACCATAATTCATCCGTTCCCAACGGGCGTTTAGCTCCTTCCAAGAATTAATCAACTAACTGGTCTTGAATTCTAAGGACTTGGCAGGTGGCAAGGAGCCCCAAGCCTGTGCCATTTCTTGCTCTTAAGACATGCAGCGGCCAAAGAAAGGAAGAACTGCCAATAAGTTGCTCCCCCCCAACTGTGTTTGTCAGTTGTTCCCCTTTCCTTTAGCCTAGCACCCGATAAATGTAGTCTCTGCAACTAACCAGGGTCCCCTGCTTGATCTGAGGCCTGCAGCCTCCAGACCCGGGTAAGGAATTGCAAGGGGCCACCCAGGATGGGGAAAGGACTTCTCATTCCTGGCAAAATGGCTGCAGGAGGGGGCGGGCTAGGTAAGTGGCAGAAAACTCCGGCAGAGAGCCAAGGTGCCCCCTCCCATGTAGTGAGCAGGAAGGATTCAAAGATTCGAAGGTAAATCACTCTGTTCTCAGGAGGGGTGAGATCATTTGCGATGGCAAGCCAACCTTCGTTCCTGCCGCAAGGAACTGTGGGTAAAACCAAAACACACCCCGTCCTCTGCAGAAGAAAGTCTGCACGAATACATGTGGAGAAGAAACAGTAAAATAGCTGAACCTGCACCCTGCTCTGAAATCCAACTGCATTAAAAAAAAATGAAGCTGCCTTGTACTGGCCCATCAAAATCAGCGTTGTCGGCTCAGGCTGGCAGCAGCTCTCCAGAGTGAGGTCTTTCACATCAGGCCGCTGACGTTACCCGCTAACCT
Organism: Paroedura picta; assembly: GCA_003118565.2. Taxonomy (NCBI): domain Eukaryota; kingdom Metazoa; phylum Chordata; class Lepidosauria; order Squamata; family Gekkonidae; genus Paroedura; species Paroedura picta. The sequence goes on along the minus strand of BDOT02000002.1, from coordinate 163,798,833 downwards.
CATCCTTTCAACGGGAGATGCTGGGGATTGACTCCAGCACTTTCTGTAGGCCAAGAGACTCTACCCCTGAGCCCCTTTGCTGAATCTCACCAACAATCGGTCAGGGCCAGTCTTGTCTACTCTGACTGGCAGCTGCTCTCCAGGGTCTCCGGCAGAGGTCGTTCCCATCAGAGATTCATAGAATCATAGACTCCTAGAATCCTAGAGTGGGAAGGGGCCATGCAGGCCATCCAGTCCCACCCCCTGCTCAGTGCAGGATCAGCCTCCAGCATCCAGGAGAAGGATCTGTCCAGCCGCTGCTTGAAGACGGCCAGTGAGGGGGAGCTCCCCACCTCCTTAGGCAGCCCCTTCCACGGCTGAACTAGACTCCTAGAATCTTAGAGATGGAAGGGGCCATGAAGGCCATCCAGTCCCACCCCCTGCTCAGTGCAGGTTCAGCCTTAAGGATCAGCTCCATCCCATTCCTTTTAACTGTGGGGGATTGAACCCGGGGACTCATGGAAGCCAAGCAGCTGCTCTGCCCCTGGACCATGCCCTCCCCCCCCCAAGAACGAAGCCCTAAATTGTGTCGCTTTGTAACTTCCGTTTATCCCCTGCCCTTGCCAGTGGAGCGGGATCCAGGGATCCAGGGAATGTTCCTGCTGCCAGGCATTTGTGATTCTTTGAAATCCCTCGGGGCTCGCTTCATTTTGGCGGGCGACTGTGGGGGCCACACAGGCCATTTTAGGAGCTCACTGTCATGTCTGGGACACGCGTCCCCTGTGTGACCAGGGGCCCCAAAGAGGAGCCGAGAACAGCAGCCTTACCCAAAGTCTCCCCAGGGGGACCCCATTTTCCTAAAAAAATCCAAACCCGTCAGCATCCAATAGACCTTACACGTTTCACTTCACCTCCACCTTATCCTCACAACAACCCTGCGAGGCAGCGTAGGCTGAGAGAGTAGGATTGACTCGAGGTCACTCAGCGGATTTGACCTTAGGGCTACCAGGTCCAACCCTTGAGCCCAGGGGCCCCCAACATGGCCCCCACTGGCAACTTTTACTGAGCCTGCCAAGCGATTTTAAGGAGTGGGCGGGGCCAGGCAAGGCTTTTGACCAGCAAGGATTCTCATTGGCCACTGGAGATTTGATTGGCAGTGCGGATTTTTCTAAAATGTTACTTTGGCGGCAACTGTGTGACTGAATGGCCATCCTTTTGTGACTGGCTCCGCCTCCTGAGGCAGCCATTTTGTTGCTTTTCCCACAGGTCAGCATCACAGAAGTGCCCAAAAGGTCGGGGGGGGGGGGGGACGGACGACGTGCTCTACCCATTGCACCACAACCTAGAGGAGTCCCAAGGGCCTTTCCTTTCCTCTCCCCACAACAGACACCCCGGGAGATAGGTGGGCCTCAAAGTGCTCCAAGAGAACTGACAAACAGTTTGAAGAGAACTGGAACAAGGTCTCCCAGCTGGCTGCATGTGGAGGATGAGTGGGAAATCAAACCTGATTCTCCCAATTAGATGCTGTCGCTCTTAACCACAACACCAAGCTGGCTCTGGAACAAGAGTTGGTTTTTATACCCTGCTTTTCACTGCCTGAAGGAGCATCAAAGTGGCTTACAATTGTCTTTCCTTCCTCTCCCCACAACAGACACGGTGTGAGGAAGGTGAGGCTGAGGGAGCTCTGAGAGAACTGTTCTGCGAGAACAGCCCTAACTCGCTGGCGCTGGCAGAAGGAAACCAGAGTGAAAACATTTTGCACAAGAGCATTCCCTCCTGAACCACAGAGCACTGGGGGGGGGTGTGTTCTGGGTGCGAACGTATTTGTAAACAGGAAGGTGCTAGGCACAGTCCACCTCTCAGAGGGGCAGCCTCTAATCTGGTGAACCGGGTTGGACTCCCCACTTCTCCTCCACAGGCAGCCAGCTGGGCAACCTTGAGCCATCCCCAGATCTCTCGGAGCTCCCTCAGCCCCACCTCCCTCACAGAGTGCCTGCCGGGGTGAGAAGGGGAGCCGCTTTGAGACTCCTTCAGTCAGTGTAAAGTGGTTATTAATAAGCCTGCTCTTCTTTCAGGGGTAGTCAAGCTGCAGCCCTCCAGATATCCATGGACTGCAATTCCCAGGAGCCCCCTGCCAGCGTTCGCTGGCAGGGGGCTCCTGGGAATAGTAGTCCATGGACATCTGGAGGGCCGCAGTTTGACTACCCTAAGTTCCCAACTCCGATCTGGAGATCGGGGAGGGGTGGAGCAGACGGGTGATGTTCCGGAGTGTCCCCTTCCAGGGAGAAAAGTCGTTTTGCCCAAGGGGAACGGATCCCCTTCCAGTGGTCCTTCTGCGTGATCTCCCCAGACGCCCTCCCTCGGAAGTTGGACACCTTGCCCTTTGGGCCCCGCCGGGAGGACTCCAGCTTGGCCCGGGAGGAAGAGGGTCCGGGGGCGGGGGCGTGTTCCGAATAGCATTTCGACGGCGCGGCTCCCGGCTGTCCCCTTCCTCTCCCGCCCTCCCTCCCGCCCTCCCGGCCTCCCTCCCGGCTACTCACGATGACGGGCAGGGAGCAGACGGTGAAGAGGACGGTCATGAGCGCGAGCAGGGCCAGGTGGCCGAGCTCCTGGAGGCGCCGGGCGCCGGCGGCGGGCAGGGCTGCGGTGCGGGGCGGCTGGCGGCGCGCCATGCCGTAGAGGCTGCGCATGCTGCCCAGGTTGCAGAGGGCGACGAGCAGGACGAGCAGGCCGAGCAGGCTGGCGTAGAGGGCGGCGTAGGCGCTGCCGGGCCCGGCCATGCGGATGAAGCACCAGGTGCCCGGGCAGTACTGCACGGCGGCGCCGAAGCCCAGCCGCGGCAGCGCGCACACGAGCCCGCACAGCGCCACGGCGGCGCCCGTCAGCAGCGCGCCCCGACGCCGGCTCGTGTGGCGCTCGTAGAAGTAGGGCCGGCCCAGCGACAGCCAGCACTCGAGCGCCATGGCCAGCAGCAGCGCCGTGGGCGCCAGGCCGAAGAAGGCCATGAGGAAGGCGAAGAGCTGGCACAGGCCGCCCGGCGCGCCCCCGCCCGCCTCCCCGACGGCCCCCGACGGCCAGAGCTCGCTGAGGCTGCGGTTGCGCGCGTAGGCGGCCAGCACGATGGGGCTGAGCAGGCACTTGCCCAGCAGGTCGGTGGCGGCCAGCGCGCTCACCAGCAGGTAGAAGGCCGACGGGCGCGCAGGGCGGCCGCCGCGCAGGAGCCGGGCGCGCCGGTGGTGGTGGCGCAGCAGGCCCAGCGCCAGCCCGTTGCCCACCAGCCCCGCCGCGAACAGCAGCGAGCTCGGCAACGCCGACTGACCGCCCGCCAGGCTCCGCAGGCCGCGGCAGCGGTACGGGCCCGCCGCCTCCATCGGCCAGCCAGCCAGCCGGGCCTCGACGGGACGCACGGAGCCACTGCGCCGCTCCGCCGGCCGCCCGCAGAGGGAGGGAGGGAGGGAGGGAGGGGGGCAGGGAGGATCGCCGACGGGGTGGGGAGGAGCGGGAGGGGCGGAGGGAGACGCTTGCTCCCGAGGAGACCGGGGAAGGAGCCGAGCCGAGGGAGGCTCCCCGCAAGCCAGCCGCCTCCGCCCCTTTGGAGCGCGCGCCGCCTTAAGAGAACCGGCGGGGGGCAGGGACTCTGCACATGCTCAGGGGCGCGCTGCCCCCCACCCCTGGGAGCCGCGCTGTCGATCGGGCAGGGATGATGCCAGCCTCCGGTGGACTCTGTGGCCTTGGCCCCAGGTGCACTCCCTGCCCGCCCCAGGAGCCGTCTCCAAATGCCCAGGGGTTTCCCTGCCTGGAGTTGGAGGCTCTACCCACGTCTCCCTCCGGAGGGGATTGGGACCAGGCAGCTCTCCTGCCAACTTCCAGGGGGGTGGCGGACGACTCCTCCAATGACAGGGGGGGGGGCTCTAGTAAAGGACAGGTAGTAATGGGTTTAAACTACAAGTACAACGATGTAGGCTAGATATCAGGAAAAAACTTTTCCCAGTCAGAGTAGTTCAGCAGTGGAATAGGCTGCCTAAGGAGGTGGTGAGCTCCCCCTCACTGGCAGTCTTCAAGCAAAGGTTGGATACACACTTTTCTTGGATGCTTTAGGATGCTTAGGGCTGATCCTGCGTTGAGCAGGGGGTTGGACTAGATGGCCTCTATGGCCCCTTCCAACTCTAGGATTCTGTGATTCTGTGATCCTATGTAACCACTATGCTCATGGCTCTAGTATTCCTTTAATCCCCTCTCCTTCCTTTGATTCACCCCTGGCTTTTCACACTGCATGTTCTCCCTGCTGTGATACTTTGTTAGCAGTGTCCCTGTAAACATCTTATCTGTAGTTTGAGGCGCCGAGCTGACCAAGGCCACGCCAACAGAGACACTTTGGCAGGAAGCCCAGGATGGCACCTGGGTGGAGGATGACACCCCCCCCCCCTTGGGAACGGGTCTGGTTTCGGTGGGAGAATTGTATTGATAACTGCTTGCTTCCCCGATATCGAACAGTCTTGACTTCAGATGTTTAGGTGTTCAGATCTACTTCCAATGAAAGCTTTCTTTCTATAGAAGCCTGGTTGTGAGATTTGTCTGCTCTTGACAGTAAGTCAAGACTCACAACGCCCTTCCTCTGCACCGATGTTTGGAGGGGGCATCTCTCTTACCGACCTCCTAGACGAGGAGGAGGAAGAAGCCACTGGTGCCCAAGGAGGGGGCATCAAGCCCGTTGAGCCCATTGAGCTGGTCGGCCCTCTGGACCAGGGAGACCTGATGCTCACCCCCCTTGGAGCGTGAGCCCCCTTGGACGGCCACTCAGGCCTTGTTTCGTTCCGTCTGGGATGGCTCCGGTGCTGGAAGGTTTCAGCCCCGCGCCCCAATATTTCCTGGAGCGTCACGTCACGGCCAAGCCTCCCGGTACCACGACCCCACGGTTCGAATTGAGTGGGGGCCAGCCTTTCCGAGAGGAGTCCCGGGCCAGGAGGCAGCCACCATGATGGAGGTGTTGGACCTCCGCGACCGTGTCGGAGCACCATGGCTTCCAAACTGACACGCACCCATTGAGCTGCTTCCAGTTGAGTCAGACCCCCAGTCCACCAAGGCGGGTGTCGTCTGCCCGGGCTAGCAGTGACTCTCTGGAGTTCTCATCCAGAGGTCTCCCCCGTCATCCACTACCTGTTCAGTACTCTTAAGAAAGCACAGTTAGACTGAGTCACTTCAGGGGGCATAGCTCAGTGGCAGAGCATCTGCTTGGAGTGCGGCAGGTCCCAGGTTCAATCCCTGGCATCGCCAGTTAAAAAATCTGACAGTAAGACCTTGGAGAGCGGCTGCCGGTCTAAGTAGACCAGGGGTAGTCCAACTGCGGCCCTCCAGATGTCCATGGACTACAATTCCCAGGAGCCCCTGCCAGCATTCGCTGGCAGGGGCTCCAGGGAATTGTAGTCCATGGACATCTGGAGGGCCGCAGTTTGACTACCCCTGGAGTAGACAATACCAACCTCTTATATAAGTCTTTTTCTTGTGTACCCACAGCTTACCTTGAGTCACACAGCGCTACTACAGCAATTCTTTAAAAAATGTTATGCTCTCTAATGGCCAATGAGAAGCCTTGCTGGGCCAAAGTCTCAGTGGTCCCGCCCATTTTCTCCAAGCATTCGGTCAGGGCCAGGAAAGACAGGTGCCTCTGAGCATGTACAGAGTACCGTCTTTCCGCCTAGGAGTGCTGCAGTTCCTTCCAAGGCAAGCGTGACTGTGTTTGGGGATCCCAGTCGACCTCTCATTTTGGAGACGGGCCCTTCCCATGTCTTCTTTGAGTTATTAATGAAGTCGGCCTTTCCCACTGATGAGGGGGTCTCAAAGGGACGTCCCTTGCCAGGACAACATGCGGTGGTATTCCGCACTGGGCATAAAAATAGACGTGCCTTTGCTGACTCTGGCTGAGGGTCCATCTGAGCCTGCTGTGCTTCCGGTTTCCGACGGGCAGCCTGCCAGATGTTTCCGGGATGGCCGCAAAGGTGGGCACAGCTAGACCCTCCCTCTTCTGTTGCCGAGGCAGAAGGGCAGGAACCGTGGCAGGGGGAGAATCCCTCTCCTGGGAAGAACTTTAGCCGTCTGGTGTGGCTGGAGAACAGATTAATGCTCCCCTTCCCTGGTCCCCCTACCTTGATAATAAAAGGCAGCTCTGGCTTGGGCTGCAGCTTCCTTACGGAGAGGAGGCAAAACCCTTTTCCCCTGGCGATGGGCCAAGCCATAATATTTGCCTTGCTTTGTTTTCTCGGTGGAGAAGGAAACTCACCCCCCCCCGACACTCTCCCACAGGCAGCTGAGAGAAAAGCAAGGTGTCCAGTCCGGCCAGTGACACATTCCCCCCCCCTCGCAATCTCACTCACAACCGCTCTCTTGGTTGTGCTCACTCACATTCGGGTGGGTCGCCATGTTGGTCAGAAACAAGGGAACAAAGGGGGTGGCAGGGGACAGTGGATGAGCGAGCGGGATGGGAGTGTCCTGCACAGTGCAGGGGGTTGGACTAGATGACCCAGGAGGTCCTTTCCAACGCTAGGATTCTATGATTCTAAATTCCATCTAAACCTCCGGAAGAAGTTCCTGGCAGTTAAAGCGTTTCCTCAGTGGAACAGGCTTCCTCGGGAAGTGGTGGGTTCTCCATCTTTGGAGGTTTTTAAACAGAGGCTGGAGAGCCATCCGACGGAGAGGCTGATTCTGTGAAGGCTCAAGGGGGTGGCAGGTGACAGTGGATGAGCGAGAGGGATGTGAGTGTCCTGCATCGTGCAGGGGGTAGGACTAGATGACCCAGGAGGTCCCTTCCAACTCTAGGATTCTAAAAGGTAAAGGTAAAGGTATCCCCTGTGCAAGCACCGAGTCATGTCTGACCCTTGGGGTGACGCCCTCTAGCGTTTTCATGGCAGACTCAATACGGGGTGGTTTGCCAGTGCCTTCCCCAGTCATTACCGTTTACCCCCCAGCAAGCTGGGTACTCATTTTGCCGACCTCGGAAGGATGGAAGGCTGAGTCAACCTTGAGCCGGCTGCTGGGATTGAACTCCCAGCCTCATGGGCAAAGCTTTCAGACAGCTGCCTTACCACTCTGCGCCACAAGAGGCTCTAGGATTCTATGACAACTTAAATCCAGAGGCACCTTTGGGCCCAAATGGGTTTTATGCAAGGTGCACGATTTCATCTTCACACTCACTTTGTCAGATAGCTCTTAATCGCCCTTTTTCACACACTCTTTTACACTCTCCCTCATGCACTCATCATCTTTGCCTTACACACTTCCTCACACACACACCCCTCTTACGCTCTCACACACTCACTCCTTCTCACTTGAGGTGCTCCAGTTTGCAAGTATTCGGTAGGCAAACCGGGGAATATCGCTTCTGCCGGTATGGTATGAGCTATAGACCAATGTGAAAACGACTGTCTCCAGCCGGTTGAATGCTGACACATTTATGGGTTCCATTTAATCTTCTTTTGGTAAGCTGCCAATGTATACTATGATAATGTTATTGGTTTGGGTGGGATGTCCTTGTTTCCCCATTGGTTTCGGTTTCTACGGCAGCACCTTAAGCGTGGAATTTCCACATTGGGACATCAAATGAATTTTCTTATACCAAATGGCGGAAGAACTGTTCTCGAAATGTGTGTCATACCCGGAAATCACGTAGCGAACCTGTATTTGAATCATAGAATAATAGAATTGGAAGGACCCTGGGTCATCTAGTCCAACCCCCTGCACTATGCAGGACACCCACAACCCTCTCACTCACCCACTGTCACCTGCCACCCCCTTGAAACTGCTCTGGTTCAGCCTCACTTGGAGTCCTGTGTTCAGTTTTGGGCACCCCAGTTGAAGAGGGATGTTGACAAACTGGAGCGTGTCCAGAGGAGGGCAACAAAGATGGTGAGGGGTTTGGAGACCAAGACGTAGGAAGAAAGGTTGGGGGAGCTTGGTCTGTTTAGCCTGGAGAGGAGGCGACCGAGAGGGGATCTGATAACCATCTTCAAGTATTTAAAAGGGTGTCACATGGAGGACTGAGCAGAATTGTTCTCTCTTGCCCCAGGGGGACAGACCAGAACGAATGGAATTAATTCAAAAAGAAATTTCATCTAAACATCCGTAAAAAGTTCCTGGCAGCTAGAGTGGTTTCTCAGTGAAACGGGCTTCCTTGGGAGGTGGTGAGTTCTCCATCTTTGGAGATTTTTAAACAGAGGATGGAAAGCCATCTGGCGAAGAAACTGATTCTGTGATAGGGTTGTGAGTATCCTGCATAGTTCAGGGGATTGGACTAGATGACCCATGAGGTCCCTTCCAACTCTATGATTTTATGACAAGAAGAAGAAGAAGAAGTGTTGGTTCTTATATGCCGCTTTTCTCTACCTGAAGGAGGCTCAAAGTGGCTTACAGTCGCCTTCCCTTTCCTCTCCCCACAACAGACACCCTGTGAGGGAGGGGAGGCTGAGAGAGCCCTGAGATTACTGAAGAAGAAGAAGTGTTGGTTCTTATATGCCCCTTTTCTCTACCCGAAGGAGGCTCAAAGTGGCTTACGGTGGCCTTCCTTTCCTCTCCCCACGGCACACACCCTGTGAGGTAGGTGGGGCCGAGGGATCTCTGTGAGAACTGCTTTCGCAGGACTGTGACTACCCCAAGGTCACCCAGGTGGCTGCATGTGGCGGAGGAGTGGGGAATCAAACCTGCCTTTCCAGATTAGAGGCTGCCGCCCTTCACCACGACACCAAACTGGCATGGAATTCACACATGGGATTCACTGCTGCAGGAAATGCAGCTCAATAAACGGAGCTTATTTCTGGTTCACTCTGAGCAAGACTAGTTAGACCAGGAGAAGCCTACCCAGAATGCTTTGCTGCGTACCAGAAATAGTCTTTGAGATTCTTTGCCTCCCTCTGGGCACAGAGCAGGGGTCGCTGGGGGAGCCGTGAATTTCCAGCTCTATGTTTCTGTGATTTATTAAAAACACATATTAGCCGCACTTCTTTCACGGCTCACACTATAAATCCAACACGTCAAATAAAGTGCGTACGAACGAAGCCAAAGGTTTCCAAAGACTCGTTGTCTAAAATCACCACAGATTCCTGCTTCCATCCAGTGAACTATTCAACAAAACTTCTCTTCCAAAATAACACTCGGTCCTGAGAGTTGGTTTAGAAAAACCAAAAAAAAAACAACAAAACCCTCCTGGAAAAGGGAATTGAAAGAGAGTAATTGAGGAGGAGGAGGAGAGATTCTCATCCTTTGCCGTGGACTCTGGGGAATGGGCAGGAAAGAAATGGGTGGTGGAGAAATTTGACTTTGTTTACGTGGCTGAAGCCGCGAATGAGGAGCGTCTTCCATGGATCTCTCCCTTTAAGCATCTTGTAGAACAGATAAGTGAGCCTCTTGTGGCGCAGAGTGGTAAGGCAGCCGTCTGAAAGCTCTGCCCATGAGGCTGGGAGTTCGATCTCAGCAGCCGGCTCGAGGTCGACTCGGCCTTCCATCCTTCCGAGGTCGGTAAAATGAGTACCCAGCTTGCTTGCTGGGGGGTAAACGGTAATGACTGGGGAAGGCACTGGCAAACCACCCTGTACTGAGTCTGCCAAGAAAACGCCTAACGGCATCACCCCAAGGGTCAGACATGACTCGGTGCTTGCACAGGGGATACCTTTACCTTTACCTTTTTAGAACAGATAATCGGGGTGTCCTGCAGATGGCCTGCGTGGCCCCTTCCCACTCTAGGAGTCTAGTCCAGCAGTGGGAGGGGCTGCCTAAGGAGGTGGGGAGCTCCCCCTCACTGGCCGTCTTCAAGCAGCGGCTGGACAGATCCTTCTCCTGGATGCTTGAGGCTGATCCTGCAATGAGCAGGGGGTGGGACTAGATGTCCTGGATGGCCCCTTCCCACTCTAGGATTCTGGGAGTCTAGTTCAGCAGTGGAATAGGCTGCCTAAGGAGGTGGTGAGCTCCCCCTCACTGGCCGTCTTCAAGCAAAGGCTGGATACACACTTTTCTTGGATGCTTTAGGATGCTTTGGGCTGATCCTGCGTTGAGCAGGGGTTGGACTAGATGGCCTGCATGGCCCCTTCCAACTCTATGCTTCTATGATTTTTCTTCTTCCCTTCCAACAATTCTAGGAGACAAAGACTTGCAAGAGGGGCAACTAATGAGATTTCTCCACTAATTTATACGGGAGGAGTATCTGGCCAGAAATCTCGGGCAGAGGCAGTTCTTCTAATTTATTAAATTACACACAAAATGTAAGCTAACACTGGCACACAGATGACACAACAGAGGGGATTGGGTGTGAAGGATAAAGTTTGGGTCAAAAAATTTCGTGGTTACTGTCTGACATGGAGTTGTTTCAGAAGAAGAAGCTGCCCGCCTGCAAGCTAAGTTTCATGGATGGAAAGCCAGACAGAGGGACAGAGATGGCCACTTCCTGATCTCATTTTACAGGCAATTTTGTTCCCTTGAGGGTAGGGCAGGGCACGGCAGCCTCGTAAGGAAGCCTTGAAAGAATTGTTATAGACAAGGAGGCTTTGCTAATGAGTGAGTCAGGCTTTGAGAGAAACCTTAATCGGTTTATTGGGGGAACCTCCAGAGTTGGAATGTGGTTGGCCACGTCTGCATTTCGAGTCAGAAAAAGTTCCTCGGAGTCCAGTCGGGGACCTTTCTTAATGGGATTGTGATGTACCAGCAATTAAAGGACAGTCAGAATCTACCAGAGGGAGGACTTCATCCCAAAGAGCCATTAAGGGGAAGAACACTTTCGGCTACCGGAGGGATGACA
>BDOT02000002.1:163772871-163788037 GCA_003118565.2 Paroedura picta | reverse complement strand
TCCTCTGTGCATATTAATAGCCTCCCTCTTGTGACAGCCAGGAAGTCCCCTGGGAGAGACTGACCTCACACAGAGCCTGCCTTTGGCCTCTTTGTGGTACGCAGCTAAGCTTTCTGGGATGGCATCTCCTGGCCTAGCTACTCTTTTTTTTTATTATTCTTACGCTGTATTTGTAACTGTGTGTGATCATCTTGAGCTCCGAGCTCACAGGTCAAAGCCATTTGCACTATTGGTGTTTGTTTATTTATTGGCCACGGTATCGCCCTACTTTTGTGGCGTGGTGTCGGCATGGGCGATGTTGCTCATTTCTGGGTTGGGGCCATCCTTACTTCCTTAGGGTCAGGGATCCATAACTGATTGGTGTACTCGACCCGAGAGCTTACTGGGAAACAATGGATAGGCGATCGGCCAGGGGTAGTCAAACTGCGGCCCTCCAGATGTCCATGGACTACAATTCCCACGAGCCCCTGCCAGCATTTGCTGGCAGGGGCTCGTGGGAATTGTAGTCCATGGACATCTGGAGGGCCGCAGTTTGACTACCCCTGACAGACATATAAAACAGACCAAAGTGCCTACCCTCTGGAACAGCCCAGTAAAATGCATCCATTCGATTTTATTAATATAATTTTGGGTCGCTGAATGTTTGTACGAAGCCTTAGTGCTCCAATTACGGCTGTTTATTCTTCAGGATGTTGTCTTCGTGTTGTTCATGATTTTATTGCATTGCTTTGGCTTTGAATGCTGCCTAGCACAGGCCCCTGGGCAGATTTAGAGGCAGATTTTACACATCAATAAAGTCTTACACATCAATAAAGCCTTTATTGGACAAACAGACTGGAAGAACAAGCTGGATCTTCTTCGTTCCGTTTGACGTTTAATGGGGAAGAGTCTAAGCCACAGGACATTTTTGGGACTAACAAGAGCGGCGTTCGGTAAACAAAAGGATTGCACAAAAGCTATGGACTTGCTCAAACGGCATGGGCAACTGTAAGCCAGCCATGGGCAGCTTTGGAATTCTGACACCGTGTGTCAAAATGGCTGCCGCAGGAGGCGGAGCCGATTGCAAAATGGCTGGTGCAGAAGGTGGGGCCAATGACAAAATGTCATGGATGACATTTTAATAAATAAAACTTCAACCCTCTGGGTTTGACTGCAATGTGAGATTACACACTTATTCTCTGGCTCTCTCCTGGACTCCCCTCAAATGCCCAGCCAGGCTGAGTCGCCTTCCTCCAACACTGAGAAGGGCTGGTCTCTACCCGAGAGCTTCCACCAATCCATGCATACTGGGTGGATCAAAAGCTAGCGAGCGCGATTGCTCTGTGCACCCAAAGCTCATCCAAACTGCCCCACTTAGCTGCAATTGGAAAACCCTGAAAACTTTGCTACAAAAGCTGCTGGAATCTGGACCCGCCCTTGTGAGTTGCCAGCGTCTCTGTCTCAGTCCAAAGGCGTCGTAAATAACCTGCCTTTTTTCACTGTGTGTCCTTTACCAACGGTCGATAATTCATGCCAGAGCGCTAATGTGCAGTTAGACGTTGGAGAAGTGTAATAAAAAATGTCTCTGCTTGGTCAGTCTGCACTCCTCAACGTGAAGACCAGCGGCACATTTAGTGAGAGAAGGCATGCCAGCCTCCAGGGGGGGCCTGTAGATCTCCCAGAATGATGACACCCGTTCCACCGGAGAAAGTGACTGCATTGGGCTGGCGGAATTTAAATGCGCAAAGAAGTCAGGCTCTCCGTGCTGCTTAAAATAATAGAATAGTTTCATCTAAGAGGACAAACACACATGTCTAGGACGGTCCTGCAGCCAAGGCAGCATTTCTGCTTAGCATGACATTACCCCAAAACACGCCAGACTCGACCATGCATATGCATAGAAAGAGAGGAAAGAGAGGATCCTGACTATCTAACTGTTCTGCTCTGCATTCATACCTTTTGTGGTGGAGCCAAGCAAGGAGAAAACATGCTCAGAGGAGCGGGAAGTTTCCAGTTAGCCAATCAAGACACCGGAGATGATTATTTGAAAAAAAATATCAGGGAGTTCCCAGTCGAACTATGCTAAAGACATGTCTCCTCTGATGCCCCCTGTAGGGTAGTCTTCATATGACACTGAATCATGCACACATCTCACTGCATTGCTAGGAACAAGGTATGTTGTGACGCCAATCTTTTCCACATTGGCCATATCTCGTTTGGGATACTGTGTCCAGTTCTGGGCGCCACAGTTCAAGAAAGTTGTTGACAAGTTAGAGGGTGTTCAGAAATGGACGACGAGGACAGGTAAGGGGTTGGGGTCCATGCCTTACAGGGCAAGGCTGAGAGAGTTGAGTATGTTCGCTTGGGGAAGGCCAGGGGTGATAGGACAGCTGGGTTGAACTCTGTGAAGAGTACACATGCTGAAGGGGTAGCCTAGAAGAGGGCTAAGAACGCTGGGTTCAAATTACGGGAAATATCAGAAAGCATTTTCTGACAGTCTTCAAGCCAAGCTTGGATACACACTTTTCTTGGATGCTTTAGGATGCTTTGGGCTGATCCTGCGTTGAGCAGGGGGTTGGACTAGATGGCCTCTCTGGCCCCTTCCAACTCAATGATTCTCTGATTCTCTGATTCTATGATTCTATTACAGCAAGCACTCTTCGTAGATGGAATGTGCTGTCTCAGAGGGTGGCGGAGTCTCCTTGGTTGGAAGTTTTTCGGAGGAGATTGGATGAGGACTTGTCAGGAAGGTGTGGTTTTTGAGCCCCCCAAGAGGTAGGGGGCTGGACTAGGTGGCCCTTGGTTCACGACGTCTCTCAAATATTCCAGCTGACCCTCCTTTCTCTCACACAGCACAGAGGAAAAAACATTTCTTTTGACGTAGCTTAAGCGGAGATTTCAACACACAACCATATAGGAAACCACATCTCTGCAGCGAAGGACACGTTTTAGAAGTAGTTTTTCCTGTTTTGCACAAGTAAATCCATCTGTGCAAACGCACTGAAAGAGCATTGGCCAACATATGCGGAAGAGCATCACGAGAGAAGATTCTCGTTTCCGTCTGTGGCTCCTTCCACACAGGTGGGGAAATGCTTCGTTAGAAGCAGATTTTCCAGTTTTGCACAGGAAAAATCCAACTACAAGAGCAATTTTATTCCAGAATATCCCCGATTGTGGGATGGTTCAGCATGACTTGAGTCCAGCGAAGGGAAGAGTTTCCGCAGGATACACAGCCGGTTGAAAGAAAACGTCCCTCTTGCCACAACCAAGGGACGGCTAGGCTTTTACCAGAATCAGCGAGGGAGAGCCTTGGCCATAAATCAGCTAATAAGTAAATAAAGTGCGGTTTGGAAGGGAGGCCTAGAGCAGCCATCCTTGATTTAATAGCAGCCCCGGATGGGACCATCCATGACTGTCTGGGCTGGGCAAATATTGACAGAAGTCGCTTGTCTTCCAGAAGAAGCTCTTGTCACCTTTATGAGGGGGAAATGGGGAAGAGGATGGATTTTACCCGGTTGCTGTGCCAGGGGTGCCAACCCCCCACCCCACCAGAGCCAGCCTGGGTAGTCAGGTTGCCAACCACCTGGTGGGGCCTGGATGTCACACAGAATTATAATCTCAAAATGGCAGAGATCTGTTTCCCCACATAAGATGGCTGCTTTGAAGGAGAAGGAAGCCGGGGTTCTGTTCCCACTTTTAATTGACAATCGCCTGCCCTTCCTTCCCCCAGCTGGCTGCACGTGGAGGAGTGGGGAATCCAACCCTGTTCTCCAGATTTGAGTCTGCTACTCTTACCCTCTACACACCACGCTGGCTCTCAACAGAAAGAGCTGGTTTTTTGTATCCCGCTTTTCACTACCCAAAGCAGTCTCAAAGTGGCCCACAATTGCTTTCCCTTCCTCTCCCCACAACAGACACCCTGTGAGGGAGGGGAGGCTGAGAGAGCCCTGAGATTACTGAAGAAGAAGAAGAGTTGGTTCTTATATGCCACTTTTCTCTACCCGGAGGAGGCTCAAAGTGGCTTCCATTCGCCTTCCCATTCCTCTCCCCACAACAGACACCCTGTAAGGAAGGTGGGGCTGAGAGAAAAGAAGAAGAAGAGTTGGTTCTTATATGCCACTTTTCTCTACCCAAAGGAATCTCAAAGGGGCTTACAAATCGCCTTCCCTTTCCTCTCCACACAACAGAGGGAGGTGAAGCAAGAGAGAGCTCTGAGAGAACTGAGACTGGCCCAAGGTCACCCAGCTGGCTGACTGTGAAGGATGAAGAGGGGGAGGGAATCACACCAAGTTCTCCAGATCAGAGGCCGCTGCTCTTAACCAACTACACCAAAAGCTGGCTTTGGAGCATGGCGTCTGTGGCATTATACCCCGCTGAGGCCCCTTGCATACACAGTGCCAGCTGAAGAGGGTTGTTTCTGGTTCTCCCACCAAATACAACCTGTGGTGATTCTAGACAGGGAGGGACGGTGAGCTTTGGTTCAGACCTTGGGGTTTCTGTTTCTTTAGCAGGATCGTCATGGAATGGCCAAGAAGGTCGTGGTCGTGGCTCTGGAATTCTGAGAGAAGTTAGGGCTTCTGGAGCGCAGTCACTTTAAGACAGGCCTTATAACTGGGAACCAGGAAGACTTTGAACTGATGCCCTGGCCAATCAGGGAAGACTTCTTTGCTCCCAGGCATGGAGCAAAGTTAATTCGCAAAAAGGAGACATTTGCACACTTACTGATGGTCATTTTTTAAATATCAAGGCTTATATCCACTCCAGGATATCGCAAGGGAAAGGTAGGGACACCACGAATCAATCATGCATGTTGCAGAGGTAAAATTTAAAGCAGCCAAAATCAAAATGGAAGTCAAATTCAGTGTAGACTGCAGGGATTTAGTCTATCTGGGAATGGGTAAAAAGCCCTGTGCAGACTACACCTAGATCTCACATTGCGGTCAACGGGAGAGAAAGAAGCCCAGGCAAAAGGGTCCTTTCCCTCTCACACATGGCCAGCTTGACTGACATTCTCTGCATGGGGGTATGAGGGCGTTGTCTGTTCAGGAGGGACATGCAGAGACCTGTGCCTGTGTGGAAGGCCATAGGGAGAGGACAAAGTAAGATAGAGACCGGGGTCAGATGGCAGCTCCCAATTTGGGCATTTCCCTGCATTCTCTATGAATCATAGAATCATAGAGTTGGAAGGGGCCATGCAGGCCATCTGGTCCAACCCCCCACTCAATGCAGGATCAGCCCAGAGCATCCTAAAGCATCCAAGAAAAGTGTGTATCCAACCTTTGCTTGAAGACTGCCAGTGAGGGGGAGCTCACCACCTCCTTAGGCAGCCTATTCCACTGCTGAACTACTCTGACTGTGAAAAGTTTTTTTCATGATATCTAGCCTATATATGGAATAATTCAGATCCAGTCCATTTCAGCAACAGGTTGACCGTGGATTTTGCCATTTCACACAGTCCAGTTGCAAAGTACATTGGAAGTGCATTCTTTAGCCTGCGGAACGGCTCACTTCAACCCCCCCCCCCAAAGAACTGAGCTTTCTCCTGTTGTGAAATGAAGACTGTTTGGTTGTGTTTGGCGTTTCCTCAGTGATCCGTCTTCCTGCCTATGTTAGGATCACTGTTTTTATCCCTTTGTATTTCCCCCCTCGCTTTCTAACGATCTGTGGTGGGTTGGCAGGCTTTCATGGTTTGAAAATGCACTTTTAATCCTATTTTCATTTGTTCGCTGCCTCGACGACCCTCCTGGGAACAGAAAGGCAGGATATATATTTTTGTAACATTTTTTAAAAAAAGGAAAATCTTGTGAATGTGGCTAGGGCAGCCAAGTCCCCACAGTCCATGGGTGGGGGACGGACCCAGGGTGTACAGAGGCCTTGGTGGGGTACAAAGTGATAGAATCCATGGAATCATAGAGCTCAAAGGGACCACAGAGGCCATCTAGTCCAACCCCCTGCTCAATGCAGGATCAGCCTAGAACATATCCGTCTAGCTGGTGCTGAAAGATTGCCCATGAAGGGGAGCTCACCGCCTCTTTAGGCAGCCCATTCCACCACCACCCCAAAGCCCCCGTTTTCTCCAGGGAACTGATCTCTTTATGGAGATGAGCAGAATTCGAGGGGGATCCCCATGTCCCACTTGGAGGATGGTTGTTGTTGTTGTTAGTTGCAAAGTCGTGTCCGACCCATCGCGACCCCATGATCCTCCAGGCCTTCCTGTCCTCTACCATTCCTCGGAGACGATTTAAGTTTGCACCGACTGCTTCAGTGACTCCATCCAGCCGCCTCGTTCTCTGTCGTCCCCTTCTTCTTTTGCCCTCGATCGCTCCCAGCATTAGGCTCTTCTCCAGGGAGTCCTTCCTTCTCATGAGGTGGCCAAAGTATTTGAGCTTCATCTTCAGGATCTGGCCTTCTAAGGAGCAGTCAGGGTTGATCTCCTCTAGGACTGACCGGTTTGTTCGCCTTGCAGTCTTCTCCAGCACCAGAGTTCAAAAGCCTCAATTCTTTGACGCTCGGCCTTCCTTATGGCCCAACTTTCACAGCCATACATTGCAACTGGGAAGACCATAGCCTTGACTAAACGCACTTTTGTTGGCAGGGTGATGTCTCTGCTTTTTAGGATGCTGTCTAGATTTGCCATAGCTTTCCTCCCCAGGCGCAAGCGTCTTTTAATTTCTTTGCTGCAGTCCCCATCTGCAGTGATCTTGGAGCCCAGGAAAATAAAATCTGTCAATATCTCCATTTCTTCCCCATCCATTTGCCATGAATTGAGAGGGCCGGATGCCATGATCTTTGTTTTCTTGGAGGATGGTATCCTGCCCTTTTCTCCAGGGGAACTGGGCTCTATAGTCTGGAAAGGAGCTGTCATTCCAGGGGATCCCCAGGTCCTGCACGGAGGTTGACATCCATACTCTACCCTCCCAAGCAGCCCTTTTCTCCAAGGGAACTGGTCTCCATAATCCGGAGAAGAACTGCAATTCCAGCAAATTCCAGGTTCCCCCTGGGGACTGCCATCCCTACCTGCAGATCACAACGAACCCCCAACAGCGGCCTTACGCCCGGCAGCTCCAGTTCTTCCAGCAGATGACACGATCCGCTCCTCCCCTGCCGTTCTAAACTCCCCGTTTGTCCCTCCAAGCTGTGCCAAAGGCAGAGCATATTTATTGTTCTTTAGCACGTTCCAGAGTGCAGCTTTGGCATTCCGGAGAGCTGAAACCCTGACTCCAATTACTACCCGAAATCCATCATCTTGCAGAGCGAGATCCATAAATCTCCGGCGTATCAAGGAATTATCAGGGACGGGATTGTTCTGCCGGAACGATAAGCCGCTGTCCGTTTCTCTGGTACATTTGGAACAGGCCATTGTCCGAGACAAGATATGGGGACGCGGGAAAGGTTGTCGTGACCTCGGGAGGTTTTCGGGATGTCTTTAGAACTTGGACAGGGCCTCTGCTTTAGCAGGCAGCTGTTCCCAACGACTGCGGCTAAATATATCACGCCACTCTGCCTTCCCTGCTTGATGCATCGCTTTGTTTTCCCTTAAAAGAAACATTTTGAGAGTGGGGTGTCGATGCCGGCCTTTCTCCACCAGGGTTTCTGGAAGCTCTGGGGTTTCTTGGTGGTCCTAGGAGGGTTTCCCAAATGGGGGGAGTTTTAAAAATGTGTTAAACATTTATCGAGTGATATGACCATCTGAAGGGGCCTCTTGTGGCGCAGAGTGGTAAGGCAGCAGACATGCAGTCTGAAGCTCTGCCCATGGGGCTGGGAGTTCAATCCCAGCAGCCGGCTCAAGGTCGACTCAGCCTTCCATCCTTCCGAGGTCGGTGAAATGAGTCCCCAGCTTGCTGCTGGGGGGTAAACGGTCATGACTGGGGAAGGCACTGGCAAACCACCCCGTATTGAGTCTGCCATGGAAACGCTGGAGGGCGTCACCCCAAGGGTCAGACATGACCCGGTGCTTGCACAGGGGAGACCTTTACCTTTACCTTTACAACCATCTAGGGCAGTGGTTCTCCACCTTCCTCATGCCGAGACCCTTAATCCAGTCCCTCCTGTTGGGGTGACCCCAAACCATAAAATTACGCAAGGGTTCTTTCACAGACATTAAACCGAAACAGACCCTTGGCATGAAGATCCATGGTTTGTGACTGTATATCAATTGGATTTTTTCCTGGGGTTTCTCCGTTCAGTTCTGCCTCTTGTCCCGTCGAGCTGTACAGCCACCTGGAGCACCTGGTGGGAGACTGCGCTGCGCTGGAGGTGCTGCTGGAGTGGTTGGCGGCTGAGCATGGGCGCCTGCAGGAGGAGTGGCAGCAGAGGCAGCGCCCTGTCCTTCCCCCCCCCAAGCTGCTTGCCCTGCCGCGGCCCCTGCTCGTCCTGACCCCCAGGTTGAGAACAACTCATCTAGGGTCACATTGGTCTACCTTCCCTTCCCAAAATGGCCAATGAGGGTCTGGAGGGGGTGGGAAGGGGAGGGGCCTGGGTGGGCGTGGCCACAGCTCTGCTTCCCAACCGTATTCTGAATGGATCATGCCATTTCTGCGATTTCTTAAAGCCTGGAGAGCGTTTCAGGGGTTTCTCGCGGGTAAAAAAAGTTGAGAAAACTGGTCTATGATGATGCAAATGTCTGTTAATTGATAATTATTTTATTATCAATTATTATATTTACAGCCCACGTTTCTCACGGGGACTCAAGATGGATTACACAGAGTGAAAAAGCACAATCTTTTACTTCTTTATCAGTTAGATAGTAGATTTGTAGGCCGCTGTTCTTCTTACATTCACCTTCCCTTTCCTCTCCCCACATCAGACACCCTGTGAGGGAGGGGAGGCTGAGAGAGCCCTGAGATTACTGAAGAAGAAGAAGAGTTGGTTCTTACATGCCACTTATCTCTACCCGAAGGAGTCTCCAAGTGGCTTCCAGTCGCCTTCCCTTTCCTCTCCCCACAACAGACACCCTGTGAGGTGGGTGAGGCTGAGAGAGCCCTGAGATTCCTGCTTGGTCAGAACAGCTTTATCAGTGCTGTGACTAGCCCAAGGTCACCCACCTGGTTGCATGTAGAAGAGGTGCAGGAATTCCAACCCAGCTCGCCAGATTAGAAGTCCGCAGTCCTAACCACAACACCAAGTCGTCCAAAAGAAACATGTGAGGACGTAGCTTCAGTCCTGTGGCTGCCCCAAGGCCAACCAAATTTCGCTCTGGGTATCAGCACAGTAACTGAGAGACTAGCATTGGTGGGTGCAATCTCCTGTAGCCACGTTGAAACAGTTTTCTTTCCTTGTTAAATGACAGGCAGGGGGAGTTGGCCGGAAGGGCTAGCTAGGGACAAGATGCAGAAATGATTGAGAACTAAATGCAGCTAAGACTGGAATGACACATTTGGCAAGATGTGTAAACAGAAGCCAATCCTCATTTGGATAATATAGGAATAAACAGCAGAGACGAGAGCTCAGTTTGAGTCCGGGGGTTCCCTTTAAGACCAGTGATGTTTTATTCAAGATATAAGTTTCCAAGTGTTTGCACACTTTGTCACGTCTAATGCAACAGAGATTCCTCAACCATATATATGGGTAGAAAGAGGGTGGGGGGGATTTAATTGCCTGGGAGGTTCTGCCGGAGTACAGATGCATAATTAAGTGGGCAACGAGAGCTGCGGAAGGATAATTGCCCAAACAGCAACCAGCTCAGAAAGAGGAGAAAAAGAAGAGGAAGAAGAAAAAGGAAGAGGAGTAGTTGGTTTTTATACCCCACTTTGCACTAACTGAAGGAGTCCCAAAGCAGCTTACAGTCGCTTTCCCTTCCTCTCCACACCGCAGGCAACTTGTGAGGTAGGCCAGGCTGACAAAGCTCAGAGAGAACTGCTCTGTGAGGACAGGTTTCAGAGAACTGTGATGAGCCCAAGGTCACCCAGCAGGCTGGATGCAGAGAAGGAGGGAATCAAACCTGGCTCACTGCTCTTAACCTCGATACCACACAGGAAGTCCAGAGTAGGGTGTAAACTGCACGGCGCTTTTATTCCAGCCCCAGATCGATTCAGTCCCTGCCCTCTACACAGAATGCGATTTCCGTTTGGATTGGGGGCTATTTAAAATTTCCTTCTGCAGCAAGAAGGATTGATCCGGAGTGACCCTACCTTTATTGTGCGATATCTTAGAGTGCTTTTAACCCTCATTTAAAGGCTGTTTTGAATCTGGGACCCGTGATTGGCCACAGGTGGTCATATGACAAACTTGCCTTAAAGGAGAAGCCCCTAATTTTTTCTCCTCTGCCTTTTTTTGATCCTCTCCCACCCACCCCCCTCCAAGAGAAGAAAGAGGCTCCCTGCTTGGCTTCTCCCCCTCCCCTTCAAGAAAAGAAAGAAAGAGGCTTGGCTCCCCCCCCCCTTCTGAACTACCCTAACCACGTGCAGAAGACTTTCCTGTTTCAATGGGGGGGGGGGGGAGAGGATCTGAATTCAACAGGATTGACAATGGAATAAACAAAGTAAGTGCAGACTCTGCCCAGGTCTGCAGAGGCAGGCTACAATTAACCCCCTCTGAATATCTATTGCCTGAAAGACCCTACGAGGTTGCCGTAACTCAGCTGCAACTTGTTTGGAGGTATCAGTTCTCTCCTGGTGACCAGCATGGGGGTGGGGTGGACTTACCAGGACCAGCAGGGAGGCCCGTCCAACGTACAGCCCCATATACTGCCCATGTGACCTGGAAGTGATGTCATAGTGCCTGGGATGTTGGGACGATACTCTGGTATATGGGCAAAAACTCTATGGTCAACGTGGCTTCTATCATAGAGTTTTTGCCTAAATACCAACATGTCTCCCCCAACATCTCAGATGTGATAACGTCACTTATGGGGCTTGGCTGTGGGAGGCCCCTGCTTCCACTGGGGAGGGGAAAGTGTATGGCAGCCCTCTCTACCACCTTGGCTATTAAAGCCAGTTTGGTGTTGTGGTTAGGAGTGCGGACTTCAAATCTGGCATGCCGGGTTCGATTCTGCGCTCCCCCACATGCAACCAGCTGGGTGACCTTGGGCTCGCCACGGCACTGATAAAACTGTTCTGACCGGGCTCTCTCAGCCTCACCCACCTCACAGGGTGTCTGTTGTGGGGAGAGGAATGGGAAGGTGACTGTAAGCCGCTTTGAGCCTCCTTTGGGTAGGGAAAAGCAGCATATAAGAACCAACTCTTCTTCTTCTTCTTCTTCTTCAGTGATATCAGGGCTCTCTCAGCCTCCCCTCCCTCACAGGGTGTCTGTTGTGGGGAGAGGAATGGGAAGGCGACTGTAAGCCGCTTTGAGCCTCCTTCGGGTAGGGAAAAGCAGCATATAAGAACCAACTCTTCTTTTTCTTCTTCTTCTTAAACTGAAAATGCTTTTGACGATTGTCATAAGCCATCTTGAACTTCAAGGAAAGGCAGGAGATGACCGTGGTAAGAAATAAGTCAATCCCGATAATTCGCAGGGAGAATCCTCTGGAATATTTTGCTCTCCACTCCCGTTGAGTCCCGTATTCTCCCAAATATATATTCAAATCCTTTCCCGAAATCAGAACGGAAATGGAACTTGCAGAACTCATTAACAGTCAATAAATAAAGTTCTCCAAAGGAGAACTTTGACTCCGGCATGTGAAACTTGAAACACGCCACATTCCGCAGGGACGGCGTGTCACGTCAGCTTCTCGAAGAGGAAGAACAGACAAGGCAATCGGGGAGGCCATGATTCTGTTCATGTCTTCCCCGCTTGACACTTTTCTGGCCAGGAAGGCTCATTGGCTGCTCATCAGAAGTTTTGTTTAAATAAACATTTTACATATCGGAGGCCTCGGGCGGAAGACGGCCCTGGAATCGTTTGCGGGGGAGATGAAGGCGTGGTGATACTTCCATTAAAGCCATGACTGGAAGATCCCTCCAGCTGTGAGTGGGAAGGATTCTGACTTTTGCACATAGGTGTTTGTCGCTTGATAACATGCTATCAAGTGATGATGTGTGAGTTGGGAAACTCCTGGAGATTTGGGGATGCAGCCTGGTGTAGACAGGGACCTAAGGGAAGTACAATGCTCTGAAACCTGCAGAGACATTTATCTCCATGGAAGGCCATGTGGAGAGTGTGAGAGGACAGAGGGAGAGAGGCCAATTCCACACAGGCAGGAAAGGTATCTATATGGACCCGGGACTAATCCCTGTATCTACATCACGCTGCCCCCAGGCCACCCCCCTTCTGGATCTGGAAGCCCCATTTTAGGAGAACGTGGATTCTTCCGTGTTCCCTTTTGGCGCAGCCGGGGCCAACAGGGCTGTCTCATGGCAGGCCTATCTGGGCCTAGTCTGCACACAGTGGATAATGCACTTTCAATGCACTTCAAAAGTAGATTTTCCTGTTCTGCACAGGAAAATCCAGCTGCGAAAGCACATTGAAAGTGCATTATCTATTGTATGCAGACTAGGCCCTGGACGGGAAGAGCCAGGTCTAGAAGGCTACTCCCCACTCTATGGAGGCTTGCAGGGGACAAAAAGTGCCCTGGACAG
This sequence comes from Paroedura picta, assembly GCA_003118565.2. Lineage (NCBI taxonomy): Eukaryota > Metazoa > Chordata > Lepidosauria > Squamata > Gekkonidae > Paroedura > Paroedura picta. The sequence continues at coordinate 163,775,540 of BDOT02000002.1, read as the reverse complement.
TTTTGTCAACACTTCATGGTGTTGCAGGGTAGACTGGGGCATTTTTTTGTTTGTTTATTTTGCAGTAAGGTGGGATTGCATGGAATTCAATCCCATCTTCTCGCAAAATAAAACACCCCACATCTCCCTCACGTGGTGGAACCTATCTGCCGCCACTGTGTTTCCTGGGGGGACACATTTCAGTGCTGGAGACAATCCGGTAATGAAATGTCTCCCCTGTGGAGACACAGTACGCTGCAGAGCCCGGAGTGGCTCTGCTAATGTGGAATCGACCAGAGAGAGAGGGAGGAGGGGTCAGAAGACAGCTCCCAGGTTAAGACCAAGAAAGGCATCCCATTCAGGGAGATGAAACCTGTACACCCTCATAATATCCCCCTAGCCTGATTTCCAGGTATGCTAATTCACTCGCTGCAATGCTATGAAATCCAGAGATCAGTTGAATTCTGAGAGAGATCTTCTGGTTCAGCCTGGAGGCTCAAACCATAAAATATGAAGTGGATAACAGTTCCACAAAAGCTGATCCTGCACTTAGGGGGTGGGACTAGATGGCCTGCATGGCCCCTTCCCACTCTAGGATTCTAGGAGTCTAGTTCAGCAGTGGAAGGGGCTGCCTAAGGAGGTGGGGAGCTCCCCCTCACTGGAGGTCTTCAAGCAGCGGCTGGACAGATCCTTCTCCTGGATGCTGGAGGCTGATCCTGCATTGAGCAGGGGGTGGGACTAGATGGCCTTCTTGGCCCTTCCCACTCTAGGATTCTCGGAGTCTAGTTCAGCAGTGGAAGGGGCTGCCTAAGGAGGTGGGGAGCTCCCCCTCACTGGCCATCTTCAAGCAGCGACTGGACAGATCCTTCTCCTGGATGCTTGAGGCTGATCCTGCACTGAGCAGGGGGTGGGACTAGATGGCCTGCATAGCCCCTTCCCTCTCTAGGATTCTGTGATTCTGCAGCAGAGCCACCCCAGTAGAAGTAAAGGCGGGGGGGGGGAGGTTGCAAACATAGGGTGACGGGTGCATCAGGTGAGGTCACTTCCGGGGGGGGAGGTTTGGGCAGGGAGGCCTCACCAGCTGACATCACTTCTAGGGGTCTTCAATGCCTGAACATTTATTTCAGGGGGTCCTCGAGAGTCAGAAGGCTGAAAAAGGTGTACAGGCACTGAACTCACCTTATCGGCTCCTCCTCCCACGTCTGGCCTGCGTTGTTCCCCCACTGGACGGATTCTTGATAAGTCGCCGTTTACGAGAGACACGAGGACAAAGAGCAAATGTCCCAGGACAGATTCTCCTAAAAGATGTGCTTGGAACAATGGAGGCGCTAGTTAATCACTTCTAACCCCACTGTGTCCCCAGCCCTTGAACGTACGGCCCTTGAACACCCTAAAAAAAAAACCCAACTTCAGTTTCATGTTGATTTAAGGCGTTCTGAGATTTATCGGGCGTGTAAAACGGATTGATTTCATTAGCTGCGTGGCTGGTTTCTCCTCTGCACAGAAACCCCAGTGGATGATTCATGGGCCAAGCAGTGCCAGGACCGAGGAAGGAGAGCTTGATGGCTTCGTTTGGGGACTGGAAGTTCTAGCGGGGAAAGAATCTGTTAGTGGAAAATTTACGGGCACAGAAAAGTCTAGGAACTCCAAAAAGGTTGAACGGACAGGCAGACTGAGGGCAAATTCTGGTGAACACACATGAAGCTGCCCCTTATTGAATAAGACCCTCAGTTATAAAAGTCAGTATTGTCCACTCAGGCTGCTAGCTGCTCTCCGGGGTCTTAGGCAGAGGTCTTTTACATCTCCTCCTGCTTGGTCCTTCTACCTGGAGCTTCCAGGGATTGAACCTGAGACCTTCTGCATGCCAGGGTCTTATATTGAGGCCTTCCACATCACCTGATACCTGGTCTTTTTAATTGGAGATGCCAGGGATTGAACCTGGGACCTTCTGTAGGCCAAGCAGAGGCTCTTCCACTGAGCCGCAGCCCCACTCCATGGCTCTCCAGGGTCTCAGGCAGAGGTCTTTCCCATCCCGTCCTGCCTGGTCCTTCTACCTGGATCTTCCAGGGATTGAACCTGAGACCTTCTGCATACCAGGGTCTTAAATTGAGGGCTTCCACATCACCTGCTACCTGGACCTCTTAACTGGAGATGCCAGGGATTGAACCTGGGGCTTTCTGCATGCTAAGCAGAAGCTCTGCCACTGAGCTATGCACCCTCCATCTTAGTTTGTAACTCTGTTCTTCATGTATCTAAGACTATATGTTGGGTCCTGTTTCCAGGTATTTGATTTCTTGATTTCTTTTGATTACTATTCCACCTTTCTTCCCAACGGGGACCCATTGTTCTGCTCTATCCAAGGTTATTGTCATTCTGAAGGTATGGCCATCAGCTCCTGCCATTGCTGGTCATGTCCAAACCAAGCCTTTGAGTGAAAGCAGATGCTGGACTAGATGGACCTCTGGTTGGATCCAGCAGGGCTCTTCTGATGACCTTAGGAAGGCCTCTCTGCCCTGTGGTTGGCCTTCCAGAGGAACTGGCTGGCCCCTGTGTGAGACCGGAGGCTGGACTAGATGGACCCCTGGTCTGATCCAGCAGGGCTCTCCTGATGTCCTTGGGAAGGCCTCGGCCTCTCTGCCCTGTTGCTGGCCCTCCAGAGGAACTGGCTGGCCCCTGTGTGAGACAGGAGG
>BDOT02000002.1:163719710-163753935 GCA_003118565.2 Paroedura picta | reverse complement strand
GATTCTGAACTGGGAGGGGTGGCAAACACAACTGAAGACAGCAACAGAATACAGGAGGATCTTGATAGGCTCGAGAAGTGGGCTAAACTGAATAAAATGGGGACAAATGTAAAGTTCTGCTTTTAGGTAGGAAAAACCAAATACACCAGTATAAGATGGGGGAGACTTGTCTTGGCAGTAGCATGTGCGAAAAGGATCTAGGAGTCTCAGTAGACCACACATTGAACATAAGTCAGCAGTGTGACTCAGTGGCTAAAAAGGCAAATGGGATTTGGGGCTGTATCAAACGGAGTATCGTGTCCAGATCACGGGAGGGGATGGTACCGCTTTACTCTGCTCTGATTCGGCCTCACTTGGAGTCCTGTGTTCAGTTTTGGGCACCCCACTTGAAGAGGGATGTAGACAAACTGGAGCGTGTCCAGAGGAGGGCAACAAAGATGGGGAGGGGTTTGGAGACCAAGACGTAGGAGGAAAGGTTGGGGGAGCTTGGTCTGTTTAGCCTGGAGAGGAGGCGACTGAGAGGGGATCTGATCACCATCTTCAAGTATTTAAAACGCTGCCATATAGAGCGGTGGTCCCCAACCACCGGGCCGTGGCCCGAAGGTCCTGGCACTGGGCTGCGGCTCCCTCTCTCCCACCCACCCCCCACAGTAAGAAACTTACCAGGCCGCAAGCTTGCGGCCCGTCAAGCTTCTTACTGTGGGAGGGGGGGTGAGGGATGCAGAGCCGTGCCCGCACATTGCGCATGCGCGACTGGGCCGCGCCTGCGCAGTAGGTGCAGCTGGGCAATCGCCCTGCTTTCTGCCGCCGGTCCCCAGCCTCAAAAAGGTTGGGGACCACTAATATAGAGGATGGAGCAGAGTTGCTCTCTCTTGCCCCAGAGGGACGGACTAGAACCAATGGGATGAAATTAATTGAAAATAAATTCCGTCTAAACCTCTGGAAGAAGTTCCTGACAGTCAGAGCGGTTTCTCAGTGGAACAGGCTTCCTCGGGAGGTGGTGGGTTCTCCATCTTGGGAGATTTTTAAGCAGAGGCTGGAGAGCCATCCGATGGAGAGGCTGATTCTGTGAAGGTTGGTCTTTCCCGGCTGAAGTCTTTCCCACCACCTCCTGCACGGTCCTTTTAACTGGACATGCCGGGGACTGAACCTGGGACCTTCTGTAAGCCATACATTTAATCCTTTGGTCCATCAAAATCATTTTCACCTACTCAGACTGGCAGCTGCTCCCCAGGGTCTCTTGCTGAGGTCTTACCCGTCACCTCCTGCCCGGTCCCTTCCACTAGAGATGCTGGTGGTTGAACCTTCTGCATATCAGGGTCTCAGGCAGAGGTCTTTCCCATCCCCTCCTGTCTGGTCCTTTCTAACTGGAGATGCCGGGGATTGAACCTGGGACCTTCTGCATGCCAAGCAGAGACTCTGCCTCTGAGCCACAGAGATCCCAAGTTGTATGAGGTTTATGAGATTAACAGTGCCTTGAATTTTGGCGGGAAGGCTGTGCGTGTTCCACAACAGTTTTGCATAAACACGCAAAGGATTTCAAATCCCGGCTTCTTTGTTGTGAAGCAAGTTTCTAGTCCTTATTGTGCAGAGAAAGGTATTTGCCAAGCCACCTTGAAGACCCAACTGTCAAGATCTGTGAACAGTCGTAAATGAGCATACCAATGCAAGATTTACGGAACAGACAAGAAAAAATTGAGTCTAGTGGAAAAGCGGCATATCTGAGTCTAAACACTGCATCTATTTTGCCCGTTCGTTTTCTCTAGATGAGGCCTTTCCACGGAGGCCTGGAGCATGCTGGTTGTCCTGCAGGGCTGCTGGCCGCTACGGAATGCGATCTCTTTTTGCGGCCGCCACGTGCAGACCCCGAGACGGCCCCTCTGCTTTTTAAGAGCTGCACGGGAGGCCGAATTTTAAAGCCTTGCATTGCTCCGCGGCGCTCATTTCAGTGGTGCAGAATTGCTCGTGGGTTCTGCGGTGGAGAGGCCCGCCCTGGCCTTGCTCTGGAGGTGGGCCGCCCACATGGAAGTGGATTTGCGGGCATTTGGCAACCCTGCTGTTTGGTTAACCACTTGAGCCTCAGCTCCCCCTCTCTTCTTCTGGGTCCGTAGAAGGGATTCCCCTGCCTTCATGAGTGACTCACGCACATTCCTGCAGGAAACGCGAGGTTTCAGATTTTCCACTGCTTTGGATAAGGAACTCCTAGTGAAGCTCCTAGAATAGGGTTGGGTATCCATGGCGTTGTTTGCTCTGATGAGCCACTCTTGCAGGAGCCAAGATCCCAACCCAAGTGCGGCTGGTGAAAAGGATTCCTTTCTAGCTGGCTCCCTGGGGGGCTGTCTGTCAAAGGTGCGCATGTGCAGGGAGGGAAGCGGGCGATGCTCCCCTGGCAGTCCGAGGGGGTCCGACGTTTCGGAAGAGGCGGCGCATTTGTCCGAGGGGGTTGCTGTGCCGGTCTGAAGCAGCAGAACAGATTTGGAGTCATGGAGTACCTTTGAGACCAACCGAGTTTAATTCTGGGTGCAGGCTTTTGTGGACATGCACCCTTCCTGAGATAAAATCGAGCGGGAAGGACCAGTCTGTGCATCTAGGCCAGGGGTAGTCAAACTGCGGCCCTCCAGATGTCCATGGACTACTATTCCCAGGAGCCCCCTGCCAGCGTTCGCTGGCAGGGGGCTCCTGGGAATTGTAGTCCATGAACATCTGGAGGGCCACAGTTTGACTACCCCTGATCTAGGCTGAGGGTGAGCGGTAAATTAACCTGCAGCACGAGGAAGATGTTGAACGGATTCAAGGGCCAAACAGGAATAACAAGCTTAGCTTATAAGGTTACCCATTTGTTTGGGTTAAATTCTTGAGGGGGGGGGGAGAAACCTAGTGAAGGAAATAAATATCTCAAGATTGGAGAAGAAGAGGAGTTGGTTCTTATATGCCGCCTTTCTCTACCTGAAAGAGTCTCAAAGCGGCTTCTATTCGCCTTCCCTTTCCTCTCCCCACAACAGACACCCTGTGAGGGAGGGGAGGCTGAGAGAGCCCTGATATTTCTGCTCAGAACAGCTTTATCAGGGCTGTGACTAGCCCAAGGTCAACCAGCTGGCTGCATGTGGGGGAGCACGGGGGAATCATACCCAGCTTGCCAGATTAGAAGTCGGTGCTTCTAACCGCTATACCAAGACATTCATCTGGTGTTGCCTCCTAACTCTGGGATTCAGAGATAGAGTGCCTCTGAATGTGGAGGTTCCCCTTAGTCACCATGATAAATAGCCCCTGGCAGACACATCCTCCATGAATTTATCTAGTTTCCTTTTAAAGTCAATTATTCCCATGGCCATCACTACGTCCTCTGACACCTTTGAATCCCTCTCTGTGTAAAGTGGTATTTCCATTGATCCATCCTGAACCTACTGCCCATCAGCATCAATGGTTGCCCTCAACGTCTAGCCTTTTGGGAGGAGAAGAACAAATTCTCTTTGTCCCCCTCTCCTTGTCCAGCCCTTTATATGCTGCACCACAATAAGTTTCACATGCAAAATCCTTCTTGTTGGATTGGACCCTAAATTGTTTTAAAAATTAACTCGCAAGCCATGTCGTTGGTGGCCGCAGGCGGGATCCTCCCCCTCAATCTCCTGACTCTGTTTGCTCAGGTTGACGTCGGCTTCCCGATTCTCCACACCCCGGTCTATGTTGGCCTTGTTGACTCAGGGCAGTGGGTGTCTCCCCAAGCCTGTCATTTGGACAACAAGGTTGCTTTTGTATCCCTCTGGAGCGGCCAGAGCCTGCTGCTAGAGAAAGCGTGGAAACTCTGAAGCAAGGGCCACCCCCCTGCCCCCAAGGACAGGTGCCTTCCCAGGACTACTTATAGCCTGTCCCTACTTGACACCCTAATTTCTTTGGAGGGGGACGCAGCTGAGGGGCAGAGAACACTGCGAGAGTCCAGTAACACCAGTGGCCGCTGCAGTCCAGCGATCTGTGACACAAAGTGGCCAATGCCCAGGGGCCATCAGGAGGTCCGTCAGTATGGCCAGCACTCCAGAAGCCTTCCCATTTGTTCTACCCCCCTTCCAAGCACCAAGAAGGTAGCATCACTGCCCCAGACGTAAGAAGAGAAGCCATGTTGGATTGGGCCAATGGCCCATCCAGTCCAGCACTTTGGGTCACACAGTGGACAAAACCCAGGGGCCATCAGGAGGTCCACCAGAACTCTCAAAGCCCTCCTACTGTGCCCCTCCTAAGCACCAAGAAGACAAGGCATCCCTGCCCCAGATACAATAACATAAGTGCAGCCATCTTAGATCGGGCCAATGGCCCATCCAGTCCAGCACTTTGGGTCACACAGTGGGCAAAACCCAGAGGCCCTTATGAGGTCTACCAGCAGGGCCAGAACTCCAGAAGCCCTCCCACTGTGACCTCCCCCTCCCCAAGCACCAAGAAGGCAGAGCACCCCTGCCCCAGACATAAGTACACAACAGAAGCCATGTTGGATCTGGCCTAAGGCCGTCCATTCCAGTCCTCTGTGTCACTCACTGGCCAAAACCCAGGGACCGTGGTCCTCAGTTTGCAAGACCTGAGCAAGGCTGTTGATGACTTGGAGGCCCTTAATTCATAAGGTCGCCCTAAGCCAGAAGTCCCTTGAAGGCACTCAGTGTCTCTCCTACAGTTGGAGAACTGAGTTAAAGTCTTTGGAGCAACTAATGTCTTGCAGTCCTGCGTGGAAATGAAGGCTTTGTGAGTCTTGAAATGTTCTTGGCTCCCATGGAGGCCAAGGGGAAAGTTTAAATATTTCTTTTGGTTCCCCAAGAGGAAATCATAAAACAGCGGACAGGAGAGTCTCCCCTCCCGCTCCAGCTTGGGAAGGGATGGGAAGGTAAATGAGACCCATCCGGGACAATTTATATGCTTTTTGATCTATTGGCCTTGTGGGGGAGGGCGGGGGGTGAAATCTGCTTATCTGCTTCCTTATCTCAGTCTTTGCAAAGATCGCACAGTGCTTGGGTAACAGAGAGGGGCTTCCAGCTGAGTTGAGAAATACCTCGAGATTTCCGTGGTGGGCGGAATTTGGAGAGGGGAGAGGATGCAGCAGGCTGTGCCCTAAAGCAGGGCGTGGAAATGGGGTGGCTCAATAAATCTTCTAGTTAACAGAAGAATTCCTATGTTCCTACTAGAGGCTAACATTAAGCACATGGAGTTCTAGTCTTCAGAGTCTTTAATGTCATCAGAACAAGGCTAAATTCCCATGTAATGTTAGTTTCGTTGTGAGACTTCTTCAGCTTTGTAAGAATGATTCCTATGTTTCTACTAGGGGTTAACATTAAACGTGAGGAGTTTTTTATCTTCAGAGTCTTTAACGTCATCAGAACAAGGCTAAATTTCCAAGTAATGTTAGTTTCGTTGTGAGACTTCTTCAGCTTTGTAAGAATGATTCTTGTTCCTGCTTGAGGTTAACATTAAACATGAGAAGTGTTTATCTTAAGAGTCTTTAATATCATCAGCACAAGGCTAAATTCTCATGTAATGTTAGTTTCATTGTGAGACTTCTTCAGCTTTGTAAGAATGACTGTTCCCGACCAAAAAATCCAAACAGAGCACATGGTCTCTCAGAAGCAGAATAACTAGTTTCTTTCCTTTCCTGTTTTTTTTTTCTTTTTTTGGGGGGGGTAGGTTTTGATGCCATGTGTTTGGGCCGTTTCTTCATCCCCCCCACCCCCTCCCCTTCCTCTATAGTTTCCGGTGTATTTTCTTTCTACAATGTTACGATGTTACAACATTACTGCAAAGGTAGAAAAAGGAAGTTCTGTACATGAAAACACATTTAGCATACTCCATAAGTATTGAGTAATACTGTTCTGAATTGGTATATGTCAGGGGTGGCCAAATTGTGACTCTCCAGACGTCCACGGACTATAGTTCCCATGAACCCATGCCATGGACATCTGCAGAGCCACAGTTTGGCTACCCCCATTCCAGGGGGAAATGATTTCAGTGTTCAGCTGTAAATTTGGGAGATCTTCTGGCCCCATCGGGTGGTTGGCCAACCTGACCATAAAAGAATGAAAATGCTTGTAATAGAACGGGCAAGGTTTGCAAACACGAATGTTTTCTCAGGCCAAATTATCCAAATTCGAAATTCCAAATCCTGTGTGCATGCGTTCTTGCAGCAACCTTTACAACAGCCCTGTAAGGCAGGACTGCGTCACTACCCAAGATGGGTCTCTTGCTGAAGCCACGATGCTAAAAAATGCTGGCTCCTCATCTCCGGTTTTCTTTCCCCTCGTTGCTTTTCCAGCGCAACACCTTTCAGGCAGTCTTGGCCTACACCGATTCGGAGGCGTACGCCATCTTCCTTTACCCCGATGACGGACTCCAGTTCTTTGGGACGCGGCCCAAAGAATCGTACAACGTCAACCTAGAACTCCCTGCCCGAGTGGGGTTCAGCAGGGGGGATCTCCAGAGGCGGGAAGGCCCCCACTACAGCGCAACCAGCAACCAGCAATCCGTCAAAAGCCTCTACCAGTAAGTAAATGCCGTGTCGCTCGGACACGGGCCACACTGTTTCTTGAATGACAGCCCTTTGTTTTAGGCGTCTCACGGTTGCCGGCGTGTTCCTGTATGTTGACGTGGGGACAGGGGGATGGATAGGAATGGTGAGCTGTGCCAAAAATTGCATGGGCCGAGATGAGAATGAATCCCGTAAGACTAAGTTCTGAGATCTCGATGCCCGTTTATAGAGGTTGCCAGGCAACCGCAGCAGAACTGCTGAGCCTGCCAAACCTTGGCTTCTGTCCATCAAAGGTGTGGCCAAAACAGCCCTGGAAAAAGCCTTTATTTGTCTCATCCTGTGACGGAGGGAGGATCCACGGAATCTGGGTTTGGAAGTAGCCCGTGAGTTGAAGAGAAAGAAGAGTTGGTTTTTATACCCCGCTTTTCACTACCCGAAGGAGTCTCAAAGCGGCTTACAATCACCTGCCTTTCTTCTCCGCAGAACAGGCACCCAGGGAGGTAGGTGGGGCTGGGAGAGCTCTGACAGAACTGTTGTGCGAGAGCAGCTCTAACAGGCCCAAGGTCACCCAGCTGGCTGCATGTGGAGGAGCGAGGTATCAAACCCAGGTCTTCGTGTTAGAGACTGCCGCTCTTAGCCACGACACCACGCTGGCATTCTGCGCAACTCGGCCGAGTGTGGCAGCGGTGACCATGTGAGTCCTTCAAATAAGCTTTGTGATTCACTCCACTGTTATGACTTGGATGGATGGAGTTTCTTTGTGAAGAGGCTGCAAAGGGGAGAAAGGAGGAAAAGCAGAAATTTCAGTGGCTAGATGAAGGAGAGGGCATCTATTGTGGTGAGGCAGGCAATTGGAAGCTACTTTGGGACTCCTTCAGGTTGTAGAAAGCGGGGTATAAAAACTAACTCTTGTACCCAAAGACATCTCAAAGCAGTCTATAATCGCCTACACTCCTCCTCCTCCTTCATAGGGAAAAATCCTAGTCTCTTTGTCGATCCACGCAACGTTTCCATCTCGACTGGACTACTGCAATTTGCTCTTCCTGGGGCCTCCCTTGACGTTCCTAAATATTGCTAACTGCGCATCTCTTCCGAGGCCCCCTGTAGGAAATCCTTCATTTGCTGTTAAATCATGCGCACGACAGATCTTGCACATCCCAGCCTAACTCACCTCTTGTGATGTCGTTTAAGCGTCCTAAGTAGCCGAGAGACTTTTTGGGCGAGCAGCACCAAAAAAACCCCCCACTCAGAATAAGTGAACAAAACAACAGCATCTACTCGTGACAGCTGCATAATCGAAATGGCAAACGTGACCCCTTAGTCCTCCGGACGCCCAGCCAAGAGCGATTGCCTCATAGGAGTGTGGCGTTGAGGCAGCCCCCAGGGGCGGAATCCGCATCTGTTTGCATAAGAGTGCTGCCGGTTTAGATAAGGTTGCGCACAATGAGTAACGTGGGCTCGAAAGAAAAACATGCACATGTTCCGGTTCAGAGAAAGGGCCGGCCCTGGAAAACCTACAAACACATCTCCTTTGGGGGATTCTGGGGTTAGAAACCCTGACAAATATCGCTGCAGATTTTCCTGCAGAGAGCCAGTTTGGTGTCGTGGTTAGGAGTGCGGACTTCTAATCTGGCATGCCGGGTTCGATTCTGCGCTCCCCCACATGCAGCCAGCTGGGTGACCTTGGGCTCCCCACGGCACTGATAGAACTGTTCTGACCGGGCAGTGATATCGGGGCTCTCTCAGCCTCACCCACCCCACAGGGGGTCTGTTGTGGTGAGAGGAAAGGGAAGGTGACTGGAAGTTGCTTAGAGCCTCCTTTGGGTAGGGAAAAGCGACATATAAGAACCAACTCTTCTTCTTCTTCTTCTTCTTCTTCTTCTTCTTCTTCTTCTTCTTCTTCTTCTTCTTCAGTAATCTCAGGGCTCTGTCAGCCTCCCCTCCCTCACAGGGTGTCTGTTGTGGGGAGAGGAAAGGGAAGGCAATTGGAAGCCGCTTTGAGCCTCCTTCAGGTAGGGAAAAGCGGCATATAAGAACCAACTCTTCTTCTTCTTCTTCTTCTTCTTCTTCTTCTTCTTCCTGTTCTTGATCCAGCCCTGTCGTTCCAGTGTGGGTACAGGCTTTAGTGAATGGGATGCCACAGAGCAGTGGTCTTGGTGCCCGTGGGCACCGTGGTACCTTCCAGTATCCACCAAGTGTTTTCAGAAAGTGGGTCTTGCCAGCTGGGCTTCTGATTGGCCACTGAAGAGCCAGTGGGCCGTGCCAGCTTGGCGTCGTGGTTAAGAGCGGTGACGTCTAATCTGGAGATCTAGGTTTGATTCCCTGCTCCTCCACATACAGTCAGCTGGGTGAACTTGGGCTAGTCACAGTCCTGTTAAGAGTGGTTCTTGTGGAGCAGTTCTACCAGAGCTTCCTACTTCACAGGAAGTCTGTTGTGGCGGAGAGGACGTGAAGGCAATTGTTAGCTGCTTTGAGACTGCTTCGCGTACTGAAAAGTGGGGTATAAAAACCAATTTTTCTTCTTGTTTTTCTTGTTGCTCTATTCTTTCTCCCGTACCAATTTTTAGGGCGGTCATTCTCCAGGTGGGACCTGGGGATCCCCTGGAGTTATGTTTCATCTCCACACTACGAAGATCAGTTCCTCTGGAGAAAGTGGATGTTCAGTGGACTCTATGGGGGGGGGGGGCTTCTCAACCAGGATTTCATGAAACCCAGGCGTTTCTTGATGGCTCTGGAAGGGTTTCCTGAATCGGTGGGAGTGAATTAATTTTAAATATATCATTTAAATGAGTTATACATTTATCGGGTGATATGACCATACGTGGTCGATCCTTTCCCCCCACTTCCAGAATGGCCAATGAGAGGCCTGGAGGGGGCGGGACCCCAGGTGGACATGTATACAGCCCTGCTTCCCAACTCTTTTCTGCATGATTGTGCCACTTCTGGGGTTTCTTGAAGCCTGAAGAATGTTTCAGAGGTTTCTCAACAGTAAAAAAATTGAGAAAGGCTGATCTTAGGACATTGTATCCCATTGAGTTCCCTGTTTGTCCCCAAATCTTACACAGTTTCCCAACTTGGATCTGACATTTTCCCTTGTTTTGTGCAAAAGAAGTCTACAAAGGATTTCTAGTTATCCTCAAGCGGAGATATTGTCTTTTCTCTGATCACAGTAAGTGTGGCATCATGGTTAAGAACAGTGACCTCTAACCTGGAGAACTGGGTTTGATTTTTCATTCCTCCTCCGCAAGCAGCCAGCTGGGTGACCTTGGGCCAGTTCTCTCAGAGCTCTCTCAGCCCCACCTCCATTACAGGAGGTCTGTTGTGGGGAAAGGAAGGGAAAGGCAATCATAAACTGCCTGGAGTCCTTCAGGAAGTAACAAGTGGAGGATAAAAACCAACAGTTGTTCTTGGACAACCCTGCAAATTCCGTCTTTTTAATATTTTGATATTTTATATTATTATATATTTTTAAGCCACCTCTCTCCCATGGGGCTTTCCTGTCTATCTTTCCATTTTTGATCATGTAATATTGCAGCTGTTGTCATATATAAAAACAAAGTTCCATTATTTTTTATCTTCTCTGTCCCTTTTTATACTCCGTTTTTCACTGCTTGAAAGAGTCTCCAATCGCCTTCCTTTTCCTCTCCCCCACAACAGGCAGCCTGTAAAGCAGGTGGGGCTGAGAGAGCCATAACAGGACTGCTCTGTGAGAACAGCACTATCAGGACTGTGACTAGCCTACAGTCACCCAGCTGGCTGCATGTGGAGGAGGAGCAGGGAATCAAACCCAGCTCGCCAGATTAGAAGCTGCCGCTCTTGAACACGACACTGCTGGCTGTCGATTAGTCCCCAAAGGAAAACCTCTGGTTTAAGTTGTATAGGAAGCTGCCGTTTTCTCTGGGGAGTCTAAAGTCCAGAGATCAGTGGTGATTCTGGGAGATCTCCTGGCCAACCCCCTTGCAGTATGGCAGTCCTAATAACTCCATGTGCGATCCTTCTACCTTCATTAAAGGGTACCAGCCCCTGGAAATATTCCTTGTTCTCGCTGGGGAAAGAGAGGTTTCTGGCAGAGGACTTGTTCAGAAATCCTTCGGCTGGCACTGCAGGATCTGGAGCGTAGCAGGGGATTTGGAAATATTGCTGAAATCTGACCGACCTGCAGAGCTGGGCTTGTAAAAGGACAGCTGCTGTCTCTGTTTCTCAACCGTTACTGAAGGCCAGATGTTCTCCTGCTTGTCCCTGGCTGAAATGCAAGAGGGGACTGTGAGAAAGTTAAAGAGGAGGGCAACGGCTGCTGCCTAGAGAATCCAGTGAGTGTTTCTGCAAGAGTTCTTAGCCACGAGGTCCAGAGGGAAGGCTCTTTCTGGGGCAGGGAGATTCTTCCTTCTTCGTGCTCGGGTGGGAGGGCTTCTGGAGTTCTGACCCCGCTAGTGGACCTCATGAGGCCCCCTGAGTTTTGGCCCCTGTGTGTCACAGAGTGTTGGACCGGATGGGCCATTGGCCCGATCCAGCGTGGCTTCTCTTAGGTCAGGGGTTGTCAAACTGCGGCCCTCCAGATGTCCATGGACTACATTTCCCACAAGCCCCTGCCAGCGAATGCTGGCAGGGGCTCATGGGAATTGTAGTCCATGGACATCTGGAGGGCCGCAGTTTGACTACCCCTGTCTTAGGTTATCTGTCTGTCTGTCTATTTATTCCCCGCCTCTCCCGACACAGTCGGCCCGGGGCGGCTTACATCAGATAAAAGAATAAAATACAATTGCCATAAATACAAAAAAAAGGGGGCTGTAAGCCGCTCTGAGATTCCTCCTCCTCCTCCTCCTCCTCCTCCTTCTGATCCTCTGCTGTCAGCAGCAATGTCTTTCAGCCTCATTGCTAGTATGCGTGATTCCTTGCAATTTTATGATTGTTAACGCAAATTTCTTCTGCTCTGATCTGGGTGGGCCAGGCTAGCTTGATCTCACCAGATCCTGGAAGCTAAGCAGGGTCGGCCTTGGTTAGTTTTGGGATGGGAGACCACCGAGGAAGTGCAGGGGGCACTGCGCAGAGGAAGGTAATGGCCAACCACCTCTGTTCGTCTCTTGCATTGAAGACCCTCTGGGGCCCGCCATCATGGCTGCTGGGCCTTTGTAGCAGTTGACACACATTCACGCGCGCTCTACTTCAACAGTTCTCCCTTTTGTATTTAGGACGAGCAATTCAGGAATCCCAGGTGTGTGGGTCTTCCGTATCGGCAGCAGCTCGCAGCTGAAGAATGTGGTTCCAGCAGGAGGTGGCCAGAGACTATCGCCGCCTCTCGACAGGCGTTTATCGAGAATCCCGGAGAGCCCCGTGGTCAATCCAAACGTCCTGGAGGAGGAGTACCCCGACGCAAACCTTGATTATGCCGAGTCCTTCTACGATGGAAATGAAGACGATTTTGACTACTTGCCCATAGAGCCCACCGAGCCGACGCCAGAAACGAGACCCCGTGATCCATTCAACCTCGACGACCTACTCGGTTTTCACGAGCCGAGGCATTCCGGGACCAGGCAGGACTCGGAACGGGACCCTTCCTCTCTGGACCCACCGCCCAGCCACCTGCAGCCTTCTCCTGAACTGGATTCCGTTCTTTCGTACTTTGACTTTCCATCCCCGGCACCTTCTGCATCCGAAGAAAACGAGGGGACCACATCTTTACCGGTGGTGTACGAGAGCCCGATCGAGGCCGTGACTGCTCAGCTGTTGTACCATCCTGACCATCAAGAGACTCCGTCCCCTCCAGAAGAAGGTGCCCCTTCGGAAACAGAAGCCCTTCCGGGCTACCCGGATGGGGAGGTTCTCCTCGAAAGCTTCCCAGATCACACCCCGCCGTTTACCCACCAGAGACGGGTTGTAGGGGTGGATGAAGACATCGGTTTTAACCCCGACGGTAGGCACTGGTTCTCGTTCGAAAAGTACCAACGCTCCCTCTTTCCCATTTCCAGTTTGGTGTAGTGGTTAGGAGTGTGGACTTCTAATCTGGCATGCCGGGTTCGATTCTGCGCTCCCCCACATGCAGCCAGCTGGGTGACCTTGGGCTCGCCACGGCACTGATAAAACTGTTCTGACCAAGCAGTGATATCAGGGCTCTCTCAGCCTCACCCACCCCACACCCACCCCACAGGGTGTCTGTTGTGGGGAGAGGAAAGGGAAGGCGACTGTAAGCTGCTTTGAGCCTCCTTCGGGTAGGGAAAAGTGGCATATAAGAACCAATTTTTCTTCTTCTTCTTTCCTTCTCCGCTGGTGCCGTGGGCGTTTTCTGTTTGGGTTTTCTCGTAAACTGGTGTTCCTAAATCTGTTTGTTTCCTGTTGGCTTTGGTCTCGGTTTGTATAGCGTGTATTTGTAAGAACAGCATGAAAATTTGCGTCCGTCTAGTAGGAAACATTTGGCACGGGGAAATGGAAAATGCCCTGAAATTAAAAATGTGGTTTGGGTTTGCATGTGGGAGAAGCAGTAAAAAACTCAGCCCTGACCTGGGCTGATTCTGCACTTGCTTTGTTTATTCCGTTGTGGATCCTGCTGAATTCAGATCGATTTGAAATTGGGTCTTCTTCTGTTCCCTGCCCCCACATTGAATTTGAAAAGTGTTTTGCATGTAATTAGGGAAGCTCAGAATGGGGGGGGGGGAGCCAAGCACAGCAGGAGCCTCTTTCTTTTCTTGAAGTGGGAGGGAGAGGATTGGAGACAGCAGAGGAGGGGGGAATATCCAAGAGGCAAATCTCTGATGGAGTTCTGGACCTTCTACTGAGAGAAATTAGGGAAGCTTGCAGCTTGGGAACAAGGAAGCCTTTGAACTGATGCCCTGGCCAATCAGGGGTTTTCTACAGCATTGGAGACTTGAGGCAGCAAGTTAGTTCAGGAAAAGCAGAGAGCTGCACGCTTACTCATGCCGATTTTTCAAATATCGAGGGTTATAGCCACTCCAGGATATCGCGGGGGAAAGGTAGGGTCACTCCGGATCAATCAAGCTGGTTGCAGAGGGAAAATTTAAATTGCCCAAAATCAAAATGGAAATCACATCCAGTGTGGATGGCAGAGACTGAATCAACCTGGGATTGGAATAAAAGCTCTGTGCAGATTCAGCCTAGGGGGCAGGCAATGGCAAAATGTCTCCAAATGTCTCTTGCCTGGCTGCCAGATGATCCTTAGTTCTCTTGGCTGTGCAGTGCATGCCATAGGATAAATCAATGTTAAAAACCCAATAAAGCAGGGATTTCCAGGGCAAAACCTCAGGGCTGCGGAATTCGGTAGCATCTCGCTTCATTTTCTGAATGAAGCTAATGTTAAATTAAGCCTTGGTTAAACAAACGCCTGTTAACTCAGGTGCATTTTGCCTCTGAATCAAAATTGGAAGCGCCATTCTGATGGACACATGAAGCTGCCTTCTACTGAATGAGACCATCGATCCATCCCCTCCTGCCTGGCCCTTTGAACTGGAGATGCCGGGATTGAACCAGGGACTTTCCGTATGCAGAGCAGAGGCTCTTCCACTGAGCCACAGCCCCTCCCTGATGAATATGAACACAGGAAACTGCTTCTACTAAGTCAGATCGTTGGTCTATCCAGGTCAGTCTTTCCCGTCACCTCCTGCCTGGTCCTTTGAACTGGAGATGCCGGGGATTGAACCAGCTGTTGCTGAAGCCAAGCTGTTGCAGGGTCATGGCCTGTCCCCAAACATACATGAAGACCCCCTATATTGAATTATATTCTTGGTCTGTCAAAGGCTGCATTGGTCTCCCCACGATCTTTATCTGGGGTCGTTTACATCACCTGCAGCTGTTCCTTACTGGGATTGAACCCAGGACCTTCTGCCGTACCAAGCAAATTCTCTACCACTGAGTCCTGGAAAGTATTACATTTGCAGTATGTAAAGGCAGACAGGTGCAAGTATCTCTGAACATGCCTCCCTGACTGAAAGAAGCAGTCTGATGCAAAGATTTATTTGAGTTCCGCAGGGCCCGCAAGAGGGAGCTCTTCCGTCAGGCATTTGATTGAGGCCGGGTGGTGATCCTATGGGGTGGGGGGACCCCTTAGGGCTTGAGTCGCTGTTAGATTGTGCCCGAGCCATCATGTGATCATGGTATAGTTTTATCCCTTGAGATCTGCCTGATTCTAGACCGACCCAGTGGTTCCCTGAGTGGGAAATTAGGTTAATTGTTAATTATTACTGCCATTGTAATATCGTAGAGTTCAAGAGTTATTTTATGGGGAGATGATTTTATACTTTTGATAGCATTGTTTTATTGATATGGATTGGATCAGATCTGTATTCTGCATGCTTGTAAACCGCTGCAAGCCAATTCACTGAGAGCGGCGGCCGTACAAATCCAAATAATAAATACATTTATTTTATTTTATCGCATTTGGACACGACCCTCCCTTGTGGCTCAGGGCATTTTCCAGGGAAAGATTTTGTAGTAGAGTATAAAGGAAGCATCATGAACCTTATAAAAGTTCCATGAGTGGCGCTGATAAAATTTTCATCATAATATAGATGTCTCCTTCCTCGACACCAATCCGCTTTCGAAATTCCCTGAGACATTCCCTGTACGAATTCATGAGTCTTTGTTTACATTTTATGCAGGGCTTTTTCTCTCTGTTTATATAACCCGCCTCGAGACGGTTCACCGACAACGGTGGGGAATAAACGCAACAAACAAATAAATAAATTCATCTATATCCATAAATGAACATTTATTTAGGGGTAGTCAACCTGTGGTTCTCCAGATGTTCATGGACCTCAATTCCCATGAGCCCCTGCCAGAAAATGCAAATGCTGGCAGGGGCTCATGGGAATTGTAGTCTGGAGGACCACAGGTTGAGGTCAACCAGATGAACATCTGGAGGATCACAGGTTGACTACCGCTGCCATGGCTCATCCAATCATATACTCATTGCCCAAAGCCAGCTGTCACTGGGGAGGGGGGTCCACCAGTGGGGCCAGGGCTTCCGAAGCCCCCCTGTGCTTGCCCCTCACTCTCGAGCACCAAGAAGACAAGCTCCTGCTGGTCTGAGAAGGCAGTACTGATTTTGATGGGCCAAAAGTCCCGTTAAAAGGACCAGGCAGGAGGGGATGGGAATGACCTCAGCCAGAGACCCTGGAGAGCGGCTGCCAGTCTGAGCAGACGATACTGCCCAGTGGTCTGATTTAAGTCTTTCTTCTTCAACATACATCTTTGAACTGGGGAAACGAAGATGAACAAGAGCCTGGTGCTTACATTTTTCTCACGTTTTCATACCTGCTCGAAAAGGCTGGGAAAGGCCTCTCGCCTGAGGCCCTGGGGAACTGCTGCCGATCCGAGTAGACGATACTGACCTTGATGGACCCAGGGTCTAATTCAGTAGAGACCAGCTTCGTGTGTGCTTGCTGAATTTTACTTTGGGGCGTGGCCATGGCTTGCGATGAGAAGGTGAAGGACACTGGAGAAGACGGTCATGCTAGGAAGAGGGGAAGGCGGCAGGAGGAGAGAAGGACCCAACTGGAAATGGAGGGGCTCAATCACGGAAGCCGTGGCCCTCGGTTTGCAAGACCTGGGCAAGGCTGTTAGTGGTAGGACGTTCTGGAGGTCATTCATCTGCTGGGTCACCAAGAGCTGGAAGAGAATCAGCAGCAGTTAATACACACATGCGCGGCTTAGTGGAAGAGCCTCTGGTTGGCATGCGGAAGGTCCCCAGTTCAATCCCCGGCATCTCCAGTTAAAAGGACCAGGCAGGAGGGGATGGAAAAGCCTAGCCTTGATAGACCAATAATCCGACTTGGTATAAGCAGCTTCCTGTGTTCATAGTGATTAAGGAGGGGCCACAGCTCAGTGGAAGAGCCTCTGCTTGGCGTGCAGAAGGTCCCCAGTTCAATCCCTGGCATCTCCAGTTCAAAGGACCAGGCAGGAGGGGATGGGAAAGACTGACCTTCATATATCAATTCTCACTTAGTAGAAGCAGCTTTCTGTGTTCATATTTATCAGGGAGGGGCCATGGCTCCAGTGGAAGAGCCTCCGCTTGGCAGGCAGAAGGTCCCCGGTTCAATCCCCAGCATCTCCAGTTGAAAAGACCAGGCGGGAGGGGATGGGAAGGACCGGCCTGGATAGACCAACGATCTGACTTAGTAGAAACAGCTTCCTGTGTTCATATTTATTAGGGAGGGGTCCTGGCTCAGTGGAAGAGCCTCTGTTTGGCAAGCAGAAGGTCCCAGGTTCAATCCCCGGCATCTCCAGTGAAAAGGACCAGCCAGTATCTGATGTGAAAGACCTTTGTCTGAGATTCTGGAAAGACACTGGCAGTCCTGTCTGAGTAGGCAATCCAGGATGATGGACCTGATTCAGTATAAAGAAGGTTCATGTTAGGTGGGGCCGTGGCTCAGTGGAAGAGCCTCTGCTTGGCATGCAGAAGGACCCTGGTTCGATCCCCGGCAGCATCTCCGGTTGAAAGGACCAAGCGGGAGGGGATGGGAAAAGCTGCTGCCAGTCTGAGTTGGCAACACTGAGGGCCTGATCCAGTTTTGGTGCTGTCAAGGCAGCCTCCACGTTTATTAACAATGTACACTTATATAACTTAACAACCTTAACAACCCATATATATATATATTTTTTTCTTTCCGTACAACTAAGTAGGCTTTTATTTTCTCCTTTCTTCTTTTCCCTAGTGGAAATGTGGATGGCTCTAAGACCACGTTAAGTATAAATTGTTTATGACTGTTAAAATTGCTAAAAACTATGCAAACAAATGTTGAAACAATGGTAACAAAGTAGACTTCTCTTTTTAAATGCGGTGCAAACGTGAAAAAGTTTATAAGCTTTGGGTAGAAGTCCATAATATTGTAGCCAGTCTTATAATCTTAAATGAAGAGAAGAGGGTTTTCAAGAACAATGGGGCCCTTATCTGATTTACCTAAGAAAATAAGTTAAAAGGGGATTGAAACGGGGTATCAAGTGTATTAAACGAAGAGCATAATTTTTTCTGTATCAATAATGTAGATTACTTCCATTGTATTATCTTTAAATATTACAAAAGGGGATTGAAACAGGGAACTGAATGTATTAAATGAAGAGCATAACCTTTCTTTCTTTTTTTACTAACAATGTAGATTGCCTGTATTTCATTATCTTTAATCCTGGAAAATAAAAATAAAAAAATTATAAAAAAGAAAAAAAAAGGCAGCCTCCGCGTTCTCAGCCAGTGTCTTTGCCTTTAGTGTTCACGTACAGCGCCGCCAGCCTGGAGACCTGCGAGCGCCACCACGGCCAGTGTTCCCCGCATGCCTTCTGCACGGACTACAGCACCGGGTTCTGCTGCCACTGCCAGTCCAGGTTCTACGGGAACGGCCGGCATTGCTTGCCAGAAGGTGCGTGGCCCTTGGCTTCCTTTTCTCCTTAATGTTTTATTTTGGTTTTAAGAAAACAGGGACAGAAGAGGGACGCAAAAAGAGAAAAGGGGCTGTATAACAGACCACGTTCCTCTAAAGTGATTCTACGTTGCAGAGTATATAGAACAAGCATCTCTTGTCCTCAGCCTCTTTCTCCGTTTATGCACTGGGAATTTCACTGTGCCAGCTCCCTTGCAGCAGGGGTAGTCAACTTGTGGTCCTCCAGATGTTCATGGACTACAATTCCCATGAGCCCCTGCCAGCGTTTGCTGGCAGGGGCTCGTGGGAATTGTAGTCCATGAACATCTGGAGGACCACAGGTTGACTACCCCTGCCTTGCAGGAACACAAATCGGGGGCAGATGAGGTGCACCAGGCCAAATGCTCCCCCGTGTGGGTGCAGGAAGAGGTGGGCCAACCTGCCATGACTAAAACTCCAGCCTGCAGCCCGGCATGAAACCTCCAGTGCAGGGGTAGTCAAACTGCGGCCCTCCAGATGTCCATGGACTACAATTCCCAGGAGCCCCTGCCAGCAAATGCTGGCAGGGGCTCATGGGAATTGTAGTCCATGGACATCTGGAGGGCCGCAGTTTGACTACCCCTGCTCCAGTGCATAAACAGTCATTGAGAGAACGGAACCTGCATCCAGGGTCTCAAAACAGAGGTCTTTGATCTTGGCCCAGCCTGGTAGAAGACTCTCGGGGGAGAGATCTGAGGGGCTTAGGACAGTTCTGTGGGGCCTGTAAAACAGAGCCTACAGTTTAGGCCAGGAATGAAAGCAAAATTCCGCCCTCCCTGCCTAAAGCATCAACCAAGTTGTCACTATTCTGCAAACTGGCTTCTCCATAGCCACCCCCTCCCCATTGGGAAATTAAGGGGCGGCTTTGAAGTAATCCGGTTATAAAAATGTTTCAATGTGGCAGTTATTGTTATTTTATCGGGCGTTGGTTGGTTGGAGAGATGTCGTGGTTCCTTTTTTTCTTACTCTGGGTTGGGTGGCTGGGTGGGATTTGTAAGAATCTTAAGAGTAAGTAGTGGGTTGGACTAGATGACCCTGGAGGTCCCTTTATGATTCTCAGTAACTGACTCTCCAATCGAAAATTATTTTGAATGTATTGTTAATTGTGTTTGTTTCTGTCACTGAGGAATCTGAAAAGTTGACGAATGTCCTTCTGTTTATTTTTCATTTATCTTTTTATCGGCTCTTCCTCCTTTTTCTGGACTTTTCTCTTATTGTTTATACATTTTTAATAAATATATATTTTTAAAAGGAGGTGGATCTGTGATCCGGTGTCATACACTTGCCCATATGTTTGTTTAAAGAATGAAAGTAAGATGTTAATGCACCAAATTCCCCCCCCCCCCATGGCCCCATTATGTGACCAAGCCCTATGAAGATAGGTTGAGGGACTTGGGAATGTTCAGCCTGGAGAAAAGGAGGTTGAGAGGGGACATGATAGCCCTCTTTAAGTATTTGAAAGGTTGTCACGTGGAGGAGGGCAGGATGCTGTTCCCATTGGCTGCAGAGGAGAGGACACGCAGTAATGGGTTTAAACTTCAACGATATAGGCTAGATATCAGGGAAAAAATTTCACAGTCAGAATAGTTCAGCAGTGAAATAGGCTGCCTAAGGAGGTGGTGAGCTCCCCCTCACTGGCAGTCTTCAAGCAAAGGTTGGATACACACTTTTCTTGGATGCTTTAGGATGCTTAGGGCTGATCCTGCCTTGAGCAGGGGGTTGGACTAGATGGCCTGTATGGCCCCTTCCAACTCTATGATTCTAACTGGATTTTCTCCCCCTGTTTCAGGTGCTGCTCATCGTCTCAACGGGAAAGTGAGCGGGAATCTCCTGGTGGGACAGACGCCCGTGCGATTCGACGGTGTCGATCTGCACGCCTACATCGTGGGCAATGATGGGCGCGCCTACACTGCCATCAGCCACATCCCGCAGCCGGCGGCTCTGGCTCTGATTCCCTTGGCGCCAATCGGGGGCCTCTTTGGCTGGCTTTTTGCGCTGGAGAAACCTGGGCACGAAAACGGCTTCAGTATCGTCGGTGAGTAGGACTTAGACCAGGCGGGAGCAGACGAGGCTGTCGGTGATGTGCTTTCAGGCTGTAGCTTGATACTGTTCTGTGCTGAGCAAATTTCTGCCTTGCAAAGGGCTTTGGGTAGTCTCATTTGGATAGTTTCTTCAGGGTCTCCCTAGCCTACTCTGTGTGCGTGTGTTTGTTTATTTATTAAACCCCTAGAATTGAAGCCCGTTGTAGCTGATGCAACAGGCACTTGCATGGGGGGGAAACAGCTAAGAGAGAGAGGTAGAAAGAAAGAGTGTTTAAGAGAGAGAGAGAGAGAAAGAGGATAGAAAAAGGCAAGGAAAGAAAGAGAAGAAAAGAGAGAGGAAAAAGAGAGTGATATGAAGAAATGTTGGTGGAAGGAATGAAAGAAGAAAGGAAGGAGAGAAAGAGAGGGGGGAAGAAAGAGAGAGAAAAAGACAGAGAGATTCTCCAGTGGGCTGAAAAGCCCCCTGCGAGTCCTCCTGATTGGCCCAGAGTCTGGACAGCACTCCGCCCTGGGCGGCTCAGCGCTTTTATTTATATAGCCAATGGTTAAGATGCCATCAGCCTTGGTTTCTGGTTGCTACTCCCATGTACATTTAGTGCTCTGCTTATGTACTTGTGGGGGACCTACTGTCAAAGACCTTTCTCCTCATGTTTTAGAGTGTCCTCTCTTTGGAACCAAGTTCTAAATTCATGACTAGATTTCCTCTAGGACAGTGTTTTTACACTGACACAGATACATTGGTTTTTCTGTTATCGGAGACCTTTGATCAGCTGTAATGTGTCACGGTTTGCACTGTCTGGAAGGAAAATTCAAGCCCCATTTTCCTGTCAGAGAGCTAATATTTTGAACCTTTTGGTGCTTGGTATTAACTGGGCTCTGATTTATCTCCACACCTTCATCTACACTGTTTGTTCAGATATATTAATTTGAATTGTACATTTTATCTATATATGGTAATGCAATGGCCTTGGGCTGTAAACAATTATTATTTATTAAATTTCTATACCGCCCGCCCAATATGGGTCAATAAAATCTATACATGGTTATGTAGAACTCTGCACTCGTCCTGCTCGAATCTGCCCCCTTTTCTGGATCTCGTTGAACGCTGGCCCCAGCTTGTCCTTCTCTCCCTCTTCCAAACAGGTGGTCAGTTTACTCACCATGTGGAAGCCACATTCCACCCGGGAGGCGAAAAGGTCTTTGTCCTGCAGACGGCGGAAGGGCTGGATGCCGAGAACTACCTCAGCATTAAGACGGACATTCAAGGGCAGCTACCTTCGGTTCCTGAGGATGCCACGGTCCACATCATGCCTTACACGGAAATCTACCACTACTCCGATTCAGGTAGGGGGGAGATTTGAGCTCCAGAGAAAGATGCATATAGAAGCTGGCAGTCTTCAAGCAAAGGCTGGATACCCACTTTTCTGGGATGCTTTAGGATGCTGTGGGCTAATCCTGCGTTGAGCAGGGGGTTGGACTAGATGGCCTGTGTGGCCCCTTCCAACTCTATGATTCTGTGATTCTGATTCTGAGCAGAGGGTTGGACTAGATGGCCTGTATGGCCCCTTCCAACTCTATGATTCTGTGATTCTGATTCTGAGCAGAGGGTTGGACTAGATGGCCTGCATGGCCCCTTCCAACTCTATGATTCTCTGATTCTGATTCTGAGCAGAGGGTTGGACTAGATGGCCTGCATGGCCCCTTCCAACTCTATGATTCTATTATTCTGATTCTGAGCAGAGGGTTGGACTAGATGGCCTGCATGGCCCCTTCCAACTCTATGATTCTGTGATTCTGATTCTGAGCAGAGGGTTGGACTAGATGGCCTGCATGGCCCCTTCCAACTCTATGATTCTGTGATTCTAAGCAATTGTGTATAATGGCATGGATTGGAGAAGCCTTGTAGGATCAGATCAATAGTATTCCATTGATCTTCCATTGACCTTTTTGGGGGGGCCAGACGTTCAGGGACATATATACATTTTTTCATGCTCTCCAGCATGGGTTTGGCTGGAGGTCTGTAATTAGAAGTTACAGTGGTTTTCTAATGGGATGCATTTCTTTACGCATTTTGCTTCTGTCCACAGCTGTGACTTCCACCTCTCTCCGGGAGTATTCCCTCTCTTCCCCGAGCCTCAATCAAACCTTTTCCTACCGGTTGCTTCAGAACATAACTTACCAGAACTGCCCCCATGCACGCCACCGTGGGGTGGGCCCTGCCGCCCAGCAGCTGACGGTTGATCGGATCTTTGCCCTGTATAATGAGGAGGAGAGGGTGCTGCGTTACGCTGTCACCAACCAGATCGGGTCCCTAACTCAAGGTGAGTCCTGGGGAAAAAATTGGGGGGGGAGCCTCTAATGGCATCTTTGGGGGCATTCCTTTTCCGTAGATTGTTGTTGTTGTTAGGTGCGAAGTTGTGTCCGACCCATCGCGACCCCATGGACAATGATCCTCCAGGCCTTCCTGTCCTCCACCATTCCCCGGAGTCCATTTAAGTTTGCACCGACTGCTTCAGTGACTCCATCCAGCCACCTCATTCTCTGTCGTCCCCTTCTTCTTTTGCCCTCGATCGCTCCCAGCATTAGGCTCTTCTCCAGGGAGTCCTTCCTTCTCATGAGGTGGCCAAAGTATTTGAGTTTCATCTTCAGGATCTGGCCTTCTAAGGAGCAGTCAGGGCCGATCTCCTCTAGGACTGACCGGTTTGTTCGCCTTGCAGTCCAAGGGACTCGCAAGAGTCTTCTCCAGCACCAGAGTTCAAAAGCCTCAATTCTTTGACGCTCGGCCTTCCTTATGGTCCAACTTTTGCAGCCATACATTGCAACTGGGAATACCATAGCCTTGACTAAACGCACTTTTGTTGGCAGGGTGATGTCTCTGCTTTTTAGGATGCTGTCTAGATTTGCCATAGCTTTCCTCCCCAGGAGCAAGCGTCTTTTAATTTCTTTGCTGCAGTCCCCATCTGCAGTGATCTTGGAGCCCAGGAAAATAAAATCTGTCACTATCTCCATTTCTTCCCCATCTATTTGCCAGGAATTGAGAGGGCCGGATGCCATGATCTTTGTTTTCTTGATGTTGAGTTTCAAGCCAACTTTTGCACTCTCCTCCTTCACTCGCATCAACAGGCTCTTTAGTTCCTCTTCGCTTTCTGCTATTAGAGTGGTATCATCTGCGTATCTGAGGTTGTTGATATTTCTCCCTGCAATCTTGATCCTAATTTGTGACTCCTCAAATCCCGCCTTTCTCATTATGTGCTCTGCATACAAGTTAAAGGCAAGTCGACATCCATCCACAAACCCTCCATCCATTCATACATCCATTCAGCACCTATCCATCCACTCATTCTCTGTCTGTCCACCCATTTATCCATTTGTTGGGTTTCCAGAAGAAGGGCTGGTTTGTTTGTGCCCCATTTTATTACCCAGAGGAGTCTCAAAGCGACTTATAATGGCCTTCCCTTCCACTCCCCACAGCAGACACCTTCTGAGGGAGGTGAGGCTGAGAGAGCTCTGAGAGAACTGTGGCCGGCCTGAAGGCACGTGGCCAGCTGCACGTGGAGGAGGAACAGGGAATCAAACTTGGCTCTCCAGATTAGAGACCTATGAGGCCACACTGGATCTCAGACCCAAAGCAATTTGATGCTCTCCCTCCCTCCCTCCCTCCCTCACACACACACACACACACACACACACACACCTACCTCCTATGGTAAAGATAAAAGTATCCCCTGTGCAAGCACCGGGTGATGTCTGACCCTTGGGGTGACGCCCTCCAGCGTTTTCATGGCAGACTCAATACGGGGTGGTTTGCCAGTGCCCTCCCCAACCTCCTATGGGAGGGGGATATAATTTCTCTGAAAAAGCATTTTAGGAATGACAGAACTCATCAGGAACGTTCAGAAGCACGGCGATTCCTTCTTCCTCACCAGCCAAGTTCTGTTTTTTCGCCGATCCCCAGAAGGCTCATGTAGGATCCCTGGATGGGAGAAACCCGGCGTTTCCCTGGACTCGTGCTTGCTGACTTTTCCACCCCTCCTTTGTACCCTGGTTTCGGGGAACAGAACCCGTGTGAATTACTCTGTATGGGGAGCAGCCCGGAAGGGGTCACGACTCTTATCTCTTTCCAGCCATAAAATGATTTCTCTCTCTGTTTTTTTTTTTTCCTGGGGTGGGGCGAGAGCACAGAGAAGCCGGGGTGGTCTGCTCCGATTCCTCCCACAATGGAAGATGCAATTTGTTTTTTACTCCTCCCTGTTCTTCCCCTCCTCCGGAGAACATAAATGAGTTCCAGATCTCGGGTTAAGGAATACAGGCAGTTTGGAACGGCTCGGAATTGTTGCCCTCCAACAGGGGCGTCCAAACCGTGGCTCTCCAGATGTCCATGGATTACAATTCCCATGAGCCCCTGCCAGCATCATCCTGGCAGGGGCACATGGTAATTGTAGTCCGTGGACAGCTGGAGAGCCATGTTTCTCCCCCCCCCCCAAGTCCTCGAAGATCATCTTTTTTTGTAAAACAGCAGACAAACAAGCCGGCTTGAAATCCAAGAACAGAAAACTGCAGAGGGAGAAGCCGAGTCCTTATGAATTTTAGGTTCTCTCCTGCGTGTTGGTGTTGTTGTTGTTGTTGTTGTTGTTGTTATTATTCCTCGCCACTCCCGGATCCAGCTTGTGGTAGGTCACATAAGTCCCTTAAAACCAATTAAAAAGCAATTAAACCCCCCCATTAAAGGTAAAGGTCTCCCCTGTGCAGGCACCAAGTCATGTCTGACCCTTGGGGTGACGCCCTCCAGCGTTTTCATGGCAGACTCAAGACGGGGTGGTTTGCCAGTGCCTTCCCCAGTCATTAGAAGAAGAAGAAGAGTTGGTTCTTATATGTCGCTTTTCACTACCCGAAGGAGGCTCAAAGCGGCTTACAGTCCCCTTCCCTTTCCTCTCCCCACAACAGACACCCTGTGAGGTGGGTGAGTCTGAGAGAGCCCTGATGCCACTACTCAGTCAGAACAGCTTTATCAGGGCTGTGACTAGCCCAAGATCACCCAGCTGGCTGCATGTGGGGGAGTGCAGAATCAAACCCGGCATGCCAGATTAGAAGTCCGATGGAAGGCTGAGTCAACCTTGAGCCGGCTGCTGGGATCGAACTCCCAGCCTCATGGGCAGAGCTTTCAGACTGCATGTCTGCTGCCTTACCACCCTGTGCCACAGGAGGCTTTTAAACCTCCATTACAAGGACACAAAACTCAGTACAATCACAGTAAAAAGTGAGAACTGGAAATGTAGTGTTAGAAGGACCCCTCTGGGTTGAACAGGATCCCCTCTTCTCCCCATAGCTCTACAGCCAAAGCTTTCCCAGAGCCTCTTTGGAGGCTGTGCCACTTGGTTGGATGCCTGCTTCCTCTGCAGCGTAGAGCATGGCATGCAAGATATTATCCCTCATGGTATAGTGGTTAGAGTCACAGCTACACCGGAGCCCTGGCCCTGATGTGGTCATCTCATCATATCTCAGAAGCTAAGCAGGGTTGGCCCCGATGAGTACTTGGATGGGAGACCCCCAGGTTGGCAGCACAGTGTCAGGCCATACAAACCATCTCTGATGGTCTCTTTTTTCCCCCTGGGTAGGCACATTTTGAAACTAAGCAGGGTTAGGCCTTAGTATTTGGGTGGGAGATCACCAAGGAAGCCCAGGGTTACACTATCGAGCCTTTCGTGCCAAAAAGAGCCCCCCCCCAGATAATAGAATCCTAGAGTTGGAAGGGACCTCCTGGGACATCTAGTCCAACCCCCTGCACTACGCAGGACACTCCCAACCCTCTCGCTCATCCGCTGTCACCTGCCACCCCCTTGAGCCTTCACAGAATCAGCCTCTCCATCTGATGGCTCTCCAGTCTCCTCCCGATAATGAAAAGCAGGATATAAAATCCAACTTTCCCTCTATTCGTAAAGATTTTTGCAAGTCTTCGTGATAATGGGTTGGCAATTTCCGCTGATTTATTTATTCATCTCCTTTATTTGGGCTCTGCGGAAGAGCCTCTGCTCGGCACGCACAAGGTCCCTGGTTCAACCCCACGGCGTCCGCACTCCGAGTTAGAAGGGCCGGGCAGGAGGAGACGGGAAAGTCCTCTCAATGCCTGAGACCCCGGAGAGCGGCTGCCAGTCTGAATAGGCGACACTGGCGTTGATGGACAGGCTCGGTGTACGGCAGAGACATGAATGAACCCCCCTAGCTTGGCCCTTGGCGACTGGGTGCTGTGCAGAGGCAGAGAGGTGCCCTGTCACATCCTCTTCCCTCCTTCTCGGCATGCACAGGATTGGGCCTCTGGACCCCGCAATTGGCCCTCCTTCTAACCCAGGGGCGGTCAAACTGTGGCCCTCCAGATGTCCATGGACTACAATTCCCATGAGCCCCTGCCAGCATTAGCTGGCAGGGGCTCATGGGAATTGTAGTCCATGGACATCTGGAGGGCCACAGTTTGACGTCCCCTGTTCTAACCGCTTCCCATCCCTTGCCTATCCAGATGGTTCTGTCCCGACCACGGTGAACCCCTGCTACGATGGGACCCACTCGTGTGACACGACGGCACGATGCCAGGTGGGCTCCGGCCTGGATTATACCTGTGAGTGCACCACCGGTTACTGGGGAGACGGCAAGGAATGCACAGGTAAGGGGCTGCCTTGGCTGTTGGGGTTTTTTTGGGGGGAGGGGTGGGGCTCAGTTCATGATGTGAGTGTTGCCCTTGGAAGCCCTCGAGTGGCTCGGGTGAGGGCTGAGAGAGCAACAAGCACCCAGTGAAGTAGGTGGGGCTGAGAGAGCTCTGAGAGAACTGTTCTGTGAGAGCAGCTCTATCAGGGCCATGACGAGCGCAAGGTCACCCAGCAAGGGAATCAAACCCGGCATGCCAGATTAGAGGCCGCTGTTTTTAACCACGACACCACCCTTTCCTTCTGTCCTCCGGGGCGATGGGGGCTGCACAAGGCCCTAAGGTTGACGGTTCTTGGGTGGAATGAGAAGATCTGTGACCTTCCATTTCCGTTTTGCGTCTGAAGAGGTTTTCCCAGAACGCCGTAGAACTGAATAGCTCACGGGCTGTTGCGTCTGTTGTGGTTGCACCGTGCCTAATATTTATCGTGCATCACGAATTGTTTTAAAACGGCTGTGGCTGCTATTGTAACATTATTGTTGTGTAATTATTATATGGCCTCGGGGTACCTTTTTGAGGCTGGGAATCAGCGTACAGGATTGTCAAGCTGAAGAAGTACAGGGCGGAATGTGTCAACATGACTTCTAGAGGTGCAGAAGTTGAATCTCTGGTCTGGCTGTCTTTTCACAAAGCACATTTGCTGAGTTTCCTGAAGTCCCATGTTCCTTCACAGAGAAAATTGAACCCCAATACTGCTACTACTAATACTACATACTTCAAACTTGACCCAGGCTTGCAGTTTTTGGCAGTGCAGGGAACAGCAGGCAGCTCTTCTACAACAGCCCGCTGAAGGGTCATGCCTCTAACTAGGGCTGGGAACAGCCTAGTCGCCTACGGTGAGCTGAGAGTTTTCCCCAGGTGACCAGTCATTAAGTTTTTTAGATGGCGAGAGAGTGGTATTTTTTTCAAACTAACAGGCCCCCGTGCCTTGTGAGGAAAGGATGAGAGACTTGGGAAGGTTCAGCCTGGAGAAGAGGAGGCTGAGAGGGGACAGGAGGGCTCCCTTTAAGTATCTGAAAGGTTGGAGGAGGGCAGGAGAAGGTTCTCCAGAGGAGAAGACCTACAACAATAGGTTTAAACTGCACATAGAATAGTACCAGGTACTAGATATCAAGAAAAATTTGTGTATAGTCCGAGTAGTTCAGCAGTGGAACGGGCTGCCTAAGGAGGTGGGGAGCTCCCCCTCACTGGCCCCTCCCAACTATGATTTTGCATCCAGTAATGTAGGCAAGTACGCAATATGATTGGAGATCATCTGTGAAGCTGCCTTATTCCCAAGGTGGGCTGGAACGGGATGGAGTTTTGAATGTAGATAGCTTAGCTGAAGGAAAGGGATTTCTCTCCCACCCGTTCCTTGAGACGCTCAGGAGGATGTCCCTGGCTTTCTCCTGTTCCAGTATCACAACAGCCATTGAGGTATGCCAGACTGAGAAAAGTGAGTGATGGGCCCAGGGTCGCCTAATGATCATCAGGGCCGGGTAGGGATCTGAACCCAGGATTCTTGTGTGAGGCCCTCACACACGCAAACCCCCTCAGGATTCTTGTGACTGCAGATATATGTTTTCTTCGCTCGGGTCTGCACACTTATGCGCATGACGCTCCCTTCCCAACCTTGCCTGCAAAGTTTCCTTTGTGAGGTTTTGTGGGGGATTTAGAATCATAGAATAATAGAATCATAGAGTTGGAAGGGGCCATAGAGGCCATCTAGTCCCACCCCCTGCTCAACTCAGGATCAGCCCTAAGCATCCTAAAGCATCCAAGGAAAGTGTGTCTCCAACCTTTGCTTGAAGACTGCCAGTGAGGGGGAGCTCACCACCTCCTTAGGCAGCCTATTCCACTGCTGAACTACTCTGACTGTGAAAAACGTTTTCCTGATATCTAGCCTATATCGTTGTACTTGAAGTTTAAACCCATTACTGCGTGTCCTCTCCTCTGCAGCCAGCAGAAACAGCATCCTGCCCTGCATTTCCCCCTCAGCCCAGCGAACTGTGGGGAAACAGTTGGGTCAGAACTCTTCTCCCTCTGTAGACGGAGTATTTACAAACGTTCCGTGGCATCGCCAGTGCATAGCCCCGCCAGTTAAGAAGACTCTGCTGGAAGCAGCCAGATTTCATTTTATTATAATTTATTTATTACGTAGATTTATAGGCCACCCCTCTTGAATGCATCTCAGGGCAGCGTACGGTATTTTAGGTCAAACCAACAAAACACATAAATACAGTAAAAGCTACTATAGCTCACAATAAATACCCTACGCTAAGTCGTTGCTTATTGATTCCCCATAAGGGGGAAGATGTTGGAGGAGACCCCGAATTGGGGAAGAGAACAGGCTTGGTTCAAGCGCCACTGCAGTTGTCCAAGGGGAGCTTTTCCTCCGAACTGTTGTTTCTTTGAAAGAACTCTTGCGAGGGAGGGTTCAAAGCCAAAACTGTGTGTTTTCCAAACACATTTGGAAGCACCAGCCCTGGAACTTTGTTTCCCCCCTGGAAACATCTGGAAGCTCTTGGCTCTGGTTGTGTTTTCGTAGCTGGAAGGGGGCTGAGCGCCTTGGCCTGAATCAGCCAGATGGAGGGGGTGGGGGGGGTGTTTGTGGGGAGTGCAGCCGATACTGAGAATTTCTCCGAAGCTCTCTGGCTGATGAGGACAAACGCTCTTCTCTAGGCCTACAGATTGTGGGCAGGGTTCAAACATGCAAAGAGGGGCGAAGCAGCAGGCCGTGTAAAGAATAAAATAGTTTTTATTTGTGAAGAGAAAATACTGTGCATAGAAAGAAGAGGGGGAAGAGTCCAGCTGTCTGATTATCTAACTGTGGTCTGCAGTGGTTGTGGAGGCAAGCAGGGATGAAATGTGTTCAAAGGAGCAGGAATTCTCCAAAGAGCCAGACGGGACACTGGAGGAGAGGAGTAGAAAATCATCAGGAAGTTCGTGTTCTAACTATGCAAAATACAGCTTTCCTCTGCTGCCCCCTGCAGGATACTCCATTGAATTCTGCACACTGCGGAGCTTGCATATTCCCACAAATGAGCATTAGGATGCATACTGTTCCCTTCCTCCAGGCCAGCCTTTCTTGGCTTTTTTACCCTTGAGAACCTCCTGAAACATTGTTCAGGCTTCTCTCTCCCCCCAGGACCTGGAAAGGCTGCAGGCTGCAGGGAACTCACAGGCAGGGACAGCTGTCATGCGGCAGGGAACTGCAGCCTCAGAGGGAAGTGGAAGGAGGAGGGGTGGTCAGGGGTGGGGGACAGGAGGCGATTGGCTGGCTGCTGGACAGGCGGGCAAGCCGGTTGGAGCAGGAGGCACTCAGGGGCGGGACAGCTGCCCTGAATGGGCGTTAACCACTGAGTGGCACTTAAGCCATGAGACCAGCTCCTCCTCCAAGGCCTCACCACAATTATATTATGTGGAACAGATTGTATTAGTCCATTTGGTTGTATTTTACTTGTTGCAAACCACTGCGAGCTGGCTGCCCTGAGAGCAGCGGTTAAGAAATGTAATAAATAAACAAACAAATGTCAGCGAATAAATAGCAACCGCTCTTCTCCTCTCTCCTGCTGTCTGCAGACGTCAACGAGTGTGCCGAGGGCATCAGCCGCTGCAGCCGGGAGTCGGTCTGTGTGAACACCGTGGGCAGCTACCGGTGCGAGTGCCCCAGCGGGTTCCAGCTGGCAGCTGACCGAGCCAGCTGCCTAGGTAAGAGGCTAGTCCACATTGAGGAAGGCCTGCTCCAGGACGCAAACTCACAATGTGGGGGCAGTGTGCCGTGGCCTGGTCAAGCGTCATGAGCATGGGCTGCCCACAGGGCTGCCAACTTCCAGGTGGCGCCAGGAGGTTCCCCGCTGCTGCAGTGGCTCTCCAGGTGACTGAGATCACACTAGGAAGAAGAGAGAGAAAATAAAATGGATCCTCCTCTGTTTGC
This sequence comes from Paroedura picta, assembly GCA_003118565.2. Lineage (NCBI taxonomy): Eukaryota > Metazoa > Chordata > Lepidosauria > Squamata > Gekkonidae > Paroedura > Paroedura picta. The sequence continues at coordinate 163,723,388 of BDOT02000002.1, read as the reverse complement.
CGTTGCTGAGGTCGGTAATCAGAAGCCCAGCTTGGCAAGAACCCCACATGGCTCCATCTTCTTTCTAAAAACACTCAGTGGGCGACAGGAAATGTGAGGATGGGCACCGTGGTGCCCTCTGGTGATGTTGGGGATGTCTGCAGCTCATAAACACATTTTGAACATAGGTTCAGGTGTGTAGCTGTGTGTCCCAGCGGCACCTTTAAGACCAACAAAGTTTTATTCCAGGTGTGTGCTTTTATGTCCGTGTGCCCCATGTTGGCGTTAAAGGTGCCTGACTGGACTCAAATTTTGCACTTTGAACTTGCGAGTTTCCTGCATTCTGCAGGGGGTTGGACTAGATGACCTCGGGAGTCCCTTCCAACCGCGATTCTGTTGCCTTCGGGACTAGACCAACTGGAACCTGCAATTTCTAACAAGAGCAGAAATTATCTGGAAGGCAAACTTTGCCTCCCCCCCCCTCAATTGTCTCAAATTTCTTTGCACTCCTGTGGGACCCTCGTACCTTGATGTTCTTCGGCCTCCCTGTGAAGTTTCAGGGAAGAATACCAGCCGAACACCCCCCTGCCCCCCCTTCTCTCTTTTCCCAGGCTTCTGCTGATGTCGGGGTGGGGGAGAGCTTGGCCCCTTCCCTTCAAAGGACGCCAGGGCTTCTTGGCCTGGAACATCCCCAATCCTCAGCCTGGTGTGGTATTAATTAACTTTTCATCTTCAGCTGCTGTGATCAGCAGAGAAAGGCGGGGGGGGGGGGCAGGGGCAGAAAGGAAGGGAAGAGGGAGATGTTTCACATGGGGGCTGGAAACTGTGCCTCTCCAGCTACCTGTGGACTACAATTACCATGAGCCCCTGCAGTTTGGCCACCCCTGGCCTATAGGCTGGCTGGTTGGGGACTACTTGGAGTTTTTAGGGGTGGGAAACTGGATTTGGTTGTGGATCCTGGGTAGGGGGGGCAGGGACCTCAGAGGGGTATTATGGGCTGGAGCCTACCCCCCCAAAGCAGCATTTTCTCCAGGGAACTGGTCTCTGCCTACTGGAGATGAGTTCTAATTCCGGGAGATTTCCAGGCCACACTCGGAGGCTGGCGGCCCTCAAGCAAGGGAAGGTTGGTAGTTACGAAGGCTCAGGAGCTTCTGAAAGGCAGCAGCGGGACTGCTGAGCTGGGATTAGGCCAGCGGGGAGAATGTTGGGGTCACCACTGAGCAGCCTCTGCCTCTTGTATTGGTGGGCTGAGTGGGGCTCATCTGTAATTGTTTGGGGTCCCCATCAGTGCCCCATCTGGAATGTTCCTCAGGACTTAGAGGGACAGTCCTGACCTTTTTAGAATCTGCCTCCCAGATCACTGGGCCTGCTGGTGGACCTCTGGATGGCCCCTGGTCTTTGGCCACTGTGTGACCAGAGCGTTGGACCGGATGGGCCACTGGCCTGATCCAACACGGCTTCTCTTGTGCTCTTATGTCTGGGGCAGGGATGCTCTGCCTTCTTGGTGTTTGGGGGGCCACAGTGGGAGGGCTTCTGGAGTTCTGGGCCCCTGGGTTTCAGGCACTGTGTGACACCGAGTGTCAGACTAGATGGGCCATTGGCCTGATCCAGCACGACCTCTTATATTTTCATGTCTGGGGCAGCGATCGTCTTCTGCCAGGCCAGTGGCCCATCCAGCCCAACACTCTGTGCCACACAGTGGCCGAGACCCAGGGGCCCCCAGAAGATCCACCAGGACTCCAGAAGCCCCCCAAGCCTCAAGAGAACAGAGCATCTCTGCCCCAGACTTAAGAGCAGAAGAGAAGCCATGTAAGATCTGGAAAGGAGCCCCTCCAGCCTCAGTGTCACTCAGTGTCACACAGTGGCCAAAACCCAGGTGCCTTCAGGAGGTCTACCAGCGGGGCCAGAACTCCAGAAGGCCCCCACTGTGGACCTCCAAGCCTCAAGAGGACAGAGCCTCAAGAAGGCAGACAAGAGTGCTCCATGTAGACCTCATTGCCACGGAGGGACCCCCACTCCCTATCAGGTAATCGACTTCTTGCTTTGCGTGTGATGCTCACAGCCGCACCCGTGATCTTCCTCTTTGTTCAGCCGTAGTGCCGCCATCTGACCCTTGCGCCGAAGGCACTCACACCTGCGCCTCTGGAGATCGGGCCCAGTGCGTGCATCACGGGGGTGGCGCCTTCAGCTGCCGTTGCCTCCCTGGGTACACGGGCAACGGGCACAACTGCACAGGTAAGCGGGAGAAGGCGTGGGGGGAGGGCAGCTGAGTTCATTCCTGGATTGGAACCCTCTGTGACTTCCGCGGAATTGTCTCCCAAAAGATCTTGCAAATGACCCCCGGGATAAGCCAGGGTGTTGTGGTTAAAGTGTCGGAAATCCGGGTTTGAATCCCCGCTTGGCCGTGGCCGCTAGCTGGGTGGCCTTGGGCCCGTCATACAGTCAAAGCCTGAACAACCTCGCAGGGTTGTTGTGAGGAGAAAATGCAGGAGAATGATGTTAGCTGTTTTGGGTCCCCTGGGTGGTGGTGGGGAGTCAAGTGAGGGTAGGAGTCAAGTAAATAAACATTAGAAAAGAGCCCAATTCCAGGAGCGTCTTGAAAACTAACAAAATTTGTGGAAGAGGATGAGGTTTTGTGAGTCATAGAATCCTAGAGCTGGAGGGGACCTCCTGGGTCATCTAGTCCAACCCCCTGCACTATGCAAGACACTCCCAACCCTCTTGCTCATCCACTGTCACCTGCCACCCCCTTGAGCCTTCACAGAATCAGCCTCTCTGTCAGATGGCTCTCCAGCCTCTGTTTAAACATTTCCAAAGATGGAGAACCCACCATCTCCCGAGGAAGCCTGTTCCACTGAGGAACCTCTCTAACTGCCAGGAACGTCTTCCGGAGGTTTAGACGGAATTTCTTTTGCATTAATTTCAAAAGAAATTCCTCATTCAGGAATCCCTTTGAGGGCTGTCAAGAATCGCCCGGGCTTCCCAAAGCCTTGGTTGAGACAGCCTGCTGTGGGCACGGGACGTTCAGAGTCGGTTTGCTGTCGCCTGTCTCTGCGTACCAATCCCAGAATTCCTTGGGGGTCTCCCATCCCAGTACGATCCAAGGGTGGCCTTCCGGAGCTTCTGAAGTAGGGCAAGATCCGGCTGGCTGAGGCCATCCAGGTCAGGACAGCCAGACAGTGAGTCAGGGAAGAGCCCAACTTCTTAAATAGGATTACTCATTTGACAGCTGTTTCCATGAGGCTTCCTTGTTCCGTGGAACAACAGGAAACCACTTCCTCTAAGGGGACCCCCTGCCGCAGGAGACCTTTTTTAAAGCCACCTGGCCAAGGCATTTCTCCGCTCCGGAGACTTGGTTTAAGAAAGCTTCCCCCCCCCCCGCTCTTGGCAGCTTTAGATGCCAGCTGCCCCAAAGGGAAGCACCTGGCCCTGCTTTCCCCAAACTGGTGGTCTCATATTGAGGGGAAAGGAACTGGCAGCCCCCCCCCCCTCTGCCCTCCAGATGCTTCTACGGCCCTCTCTGCAGTTAGAAAAAGAATCGCCCCCTTTGTGCAGCATGGTGCGGTGGTTAAGAAGAAGAAGAAGAGTTGGTTCTTATAGGCCGCTTTTCCCTACCCGAAGGAGGCTCAAAGCGGCTTCCATTTGCCTTCCCTTTCCTCTCCCCACAACAGACACCCTGTGAGGGAGGTGAGGCTGAGA
>BDOT02000002.1:163700488-163711491 GCA_003118565.2 Paroedura picta | reverse complement strand
CTCTCCTGATGTCCTTAGGAAGGCCTCGGCCTCTCTGCCCTGTTGCTGGCCCTCCAGAGGAACTGGCTGGCCCCTGTGTGAGACGGGAGGCTGGACTAGGTGGGCCGCTCGCTGGTTGCTGTTTATCATTTTATGGAGTTTGAGTTGAGTTTTGCCCTGTGACCCTCCCCTGACTGCATCCCTCCCTTCCCCTCTTGCTTCTGTGCAGAGCCAACGCGGAGGCCCCAGACCATGTGTGAACGGTGGCGCCAGAGCCTTCTAGAGCACTATGGTGGCAGCCCCCGCGAGGACCAGTACGTGCCCCAGTGTGACCCTCTGGGCCACTTCAGCCCGCTCCAGTGCCACGGGAACAGCGGCTATTGCTGGTGCGTGGACGAGAAAGGCCACGAGGTCCAAGGCACAAGATCGGAGCCAGGCGTTGTGCCTCCATGTAAGGAAGCGAAAATGAAAAGCCTGTTTGGGGGGATAAAGGTTGAGAGCAACAACTGCTTGATACTGAGGCAGGCTGTGCAGAGGGGTGGGCCCCGTCCTTGTCAGGGGAGCGTATGCTTTGCATTAGGCTTGTGCACCAGGAGCTTGGCTCCCATTTAAGTCAATGGTGCCATTGACTTTAATGGGAATTCTGGCATTTCCATCTTTTTCAGGGCCCGGGTGGGGCTTCCAGTTACAGCCTGCAAACTTTCAGGGTAGCTCCAGGAGGCTCTCCCCTGACCCTCCTCCAAATTTCACAATGATTGGACCACGGGGTCCAATTCCAGGGGTTCCGAAGGTGGGTGCCCCCATCTGCTCCATTCTCTCCAATGGAAGAAGAGTTGTTTCTTATATGCCGCTTTCCCCTACCCGAAGGAAGCTCAAAGCGGCTTACAGTCTCCTTCCCTTTCCTCTCCCCACAACAGACACCCTGTGGGGTGGGTGAGGCTGAGAGAGCCCTGATATTCCTGCTCGGTCAGAACAGCTTTATCAGGGCTGTGACTAGCCCAAGGTCACCCAGCTGGCTGCATGTGGGGGAGCGCAAAATCGAACCTGGCATGCCAGATTAGAAGTCCACACCCCTAACCACGACACCAAACTGGCTGTCCAATGGGACAGACTCTCCTTTGGATAGAATGGAGAGATCGGGGCACCCTATTTCGGAGGGGGGCCAGGGAAGACACCAGAATTCCCATTAAAGTCAATGGCGCTATTTATTTTAATAGGTTCTGAAGCCGAATCGGGTCAGATCAGATCAGGCCCCTGGTGCATAAGCCCTGCTTTGCATGCCAGTAGTTCAGGTTCAAGCCCCATCGTCTGCGGATGAAAGAGTCCCCTTTTATTTATTTGTTCATTTTCTATTCCCCGACTTTCACCCCAATGAGGGCACAAAGCGCTTTTCTCCCTTCTCTCCTTTTTAGCATAACAATAATCCTGCAAGGTAGGCATGTGATTGCCCGAGGTTGGCCAGAAAACCTCCGTGGCAGAGCGGGGATTTGAGCCTGCATTTCCCGAATCCTCGCCAGCACTGGCTCTTCTCCCCTCTACGGACAGCCCCGGCCTGTGTTTCCTGCCGCCGTGTGACGTGTGTGTCTCTCATTGTGCCTGCAGGCCTTCCCAGCGTCGCCCCTCCCACCGTGCGGCCCTCTCCGCGGCCAGACGTCGTTCCCCCCTCGGCTGGGACCTTCCTGCTCTACGCGCAGGGACAGCAGATCGGCTACCTGCCCCTGAACGGCACCAAGCTGCACAAGGAGGCAGCCAAGACCCTCCTGTCTCTGCATGTAAAGTGCTTTCCTACAACTTGGCAGTGGGGGGTCATGTTTGTCTTCCTGTTTTCGTATGTTATTCCCTAGCTGCTGCATTTTATTTATTTATTTACAAATGGGCACCTGCCAGAAACTTGCGTTTTATTTATATTCCCCAGCCCTTTTTCTCCAGCCGAGATGATCTGTCATCTGGAGAGTAGTGGTAATTCTGGGTAATCTCCAGTCCTCACCTGGAGGCTGGCAACAATAGATGTTCAGGAGAAAACTGCTGCTTAGGAGGGTGGGGGGACTCTCTGGCATTGCATGTGCCCCTACCCTTCCCAGGTTTCACCGTCAGATCTCTAGGAACAGCCTAATGTGAAGTTGGAAAGCTTAGAATTGTACAGTTGGAAGGGACCTCCAGGGTCATCTAGTCCAGCCCCCTGCAAAGTGGAGGAAAGTCACAACTACCCTATCTCCTTCTCATCCAACAGCCAACCTTTCTTCATCTGCCCCTCTGTCTTCAGCTATCTTCACCCCCCTCCCCTGCAGCCTCTGTCTAAAAAAACTAGCCTTTCTCCACAATGGGGACCAAAGCAGCGTATGCTATTCTCTCCTGCTCCTCCTCTTTATCCACACAACAACCCTGTGAGGTAGGCTTAGGCTGAAAGTTTGGCCCCAAATCGCCCAGTCAGTTTCTGCTGCAAGATGGGTCTCATAATCCCTAATCTGAAGCTCAAACTGCTGCACCCCACAGTAGCAAGTAGCCAGGACTACATGACCCTGGAGGTCCCTTCCAACTCTGTGGTTCTATTATTCTATATCATCATCCAGAAGTTGCTGCCAGGCTGTGGGTTCCCAGTTTCCAGGTGGGACCTGGAGATCCTCCAGATTTACAATTGAACTCCAGGCATCTGTCCCTTTGGAGGTAATGGCTGCTTTTGAAGAGTGGACTTTGTGGCATTATACTACACTGAAGCCACTCCCCTTGACAAATTGTGCAATCCTTAGACTTCAACATAAAACCTCCAGGAATTTCCCAGCCTGGAGATGGCTACCCCAGGGGGCCTGATCCCTATGAATCCTCCTTTAATGGCAAAAATAGGCCCGGAAAGGGCCCACTCCACCCCTGCCCTTTACTCACAGAAACTGAAGCCTAGAATACTGTAGTTGCCTAGCAACAGCCACAGAAGAAATCCATGACTTAAAGCTGCGGGTGCTCCATTTGTCATTTTGGGATTTTCTTAACTGGCCAGAGTATTTTTTTTTTTTCAGATTTCACATTTTTTTCCGGCCAACCTAGGGCCCCTCTCAGGTTTGTGGAAAGATCTGACTTTCCCTTTCACAGATCTGGTTGCTGGATTTAAGCATCCAAAGATAGCCCGACTTTACTATTAGAACATGAGATTTATTTATTTACTGCCGTCCCACCCCGCCTTCCTCCCAGTAGGGCCCAAGAGAACAAACATTATTCTCCTCCCCTCTTTTTCTCTTCACAACGTCCATGTGAGGAAGGCTAGGCTGAGAGCTCACTGCCCCAGGCAGAAACGCCACCACCTTAACATAGCCCCTGTAAATGAGCAAATGGCACGCCAAGGATGTGTCCCACCACCTTAACATAGCCCCTGTAAATGAGCAAATGGCACGCCAAGGATGTGTCCCCAGGGTTGCAAACGTTCCCGAATGTGAGGGTGGAACCAAGCTGTGTACAGTTCGGCCACGTAGAGCAGGGGTAGTCAACCTGTGGTCCTCCAGATGTCCATGGACTACAATTCCCATGAGCCCCTGCCAGCAAACGCTGGCAGGGGCTCATGGGAATTGTAGTCCATGGACATCTGGAGGACCACAGGTTGACTACCCCTGACGTAGAGGGTCATTGTCCGGAGCAAAGCGAAAGAGCTGCTTCAGACCCTGAACGTGGGAAACGGTCCCGACATCGCTCCAAGCCCCTGAATTGGAATAGGGGCTAATGTCCTTCCAGAGATCTCCCCCCGAGCTCAAACCGTTGATTATTTTCACCCGGATTTGTCTAAACTTCAGGCCAAAAAAAGAAAAGAAAAAAAAAAGCATTTGCAAACGAACCTTCCAAGAAATCCGGGGATTTGTTTTTGAAAGAAGACAGATGTCCTCTCCCCCCCCCCCGCCCCGTTTCTTCTCGTACAAGCCGTCCCCTTCCAAAAACTCTGGGGATTTCAGTGGATTTGTACAAAATTGAGGCATACGCACCATGTGACCCTCCAAAAGTTTTGCAGGGAACAGAGAGACGACACGTTGAGAAAGCCCCCCCCCCCACTTAGATTCAGCTGTTTGAAGGTCATGCCCTGATTTTGCCCCTTCTGGATGCAAAAGCCAGGGAGGATAAAGAAGGAATAAAAGCCAGATTCCTCCTCTTCCCCCTACAGCTGACTTGGACAGAAACCAAAAAATGCTTATTTATTTAATTTATTTATTCACTTCCTTTACACCCCACATATCTCCCCAATGACGGCTTCTGTTGATCTCCTGCCCTCCATCTTTATCCTTACAACAACCTTGTGAGGTGGACTCAGTTTAGAATGCGACTGTCCCATGGTCACCCCTGCAATCTCTCCCAGTGGAGCTGGGATTCATAGCTGGGTCTTCTAGACCCTACTATCTCAACCAGGAAGCCCGAGAAGGGCTTCCCGAATGGGTGAGAGGTGATTAATTTTGAGTATATTTAAGAAATGTTTTATTGATATTATTAATTCCATTTGTTACCCGCCACTCCCAGATGGCTCGTGGCGGGTTACATGTGTCTGAATAAAAACCCCATAAAAACCCCAGACATAAAAACAACAGAATTCATTAATCAGAAAAGAAGAAACGGCGAAAAAACTCACTCACTATTCTCATCCCCCCAATATCAGGCCGCTCTGCCCTGGAATGGGGGCCATGCAGATTTCTCTAGCTGCACCAGCCTCAACCATGGAGCATTTATCGGGGGGCGGGGGTACAGCCATATATGGTCATGTTGACCCCCCTCCCCAAATGGCCAGTGATGGGCCTGGAGGGGATGGGAAGGGGAGAGGCCCGCACTGACCCAGGCAGTGAGGAAGATCAACGTCCCCCCCCCCCCGCTGTTAAACAGTTACCTTGTCCCTCCTTCTTCCCCCTCCAGAGGTAGTGATGGGTAGGGGGTTTATTCTGCCACGTTGTCTGTTCCTGTGTACTTATGTCTCCCATTTTAATGGGGTTTTAATGGGATTTTTTATTGGCTGTTTGTAACCCGCCACGAGCTGGTCTCGGGAGTGGTGGGGAATATAAATAATATAATAATATTAATTAAAACATACTGTTTACCAGAAAGGGATCTTTCAGAAAATCGCTGAGTGCTTGGATGGTGGTCCTCTTCCTGCCCGTCTAGTCTGGCCCCTGGTTAATGGCTGAGGGATGTGGCCCAGGATAAAAAGTATTGATTTTGTTTCACTGGCTGGTTGAGATGTAGGTGGTTTTCTGGAAGCAACTGGGATTGGTGTGTTATTGGTCGAGCTGGTGGATGTGTAATTCTGCAGGCAAGAGGACCTGAGAGGGAATCGGCTAAGGGAATTCTCTCTTTCCGGGGCACACTTAGCAGGTGACTCTTTCGTCGGTCAGATGGTGAGTCTCGTTGGCCATTGCTCGCCTTCATATATAGGACTTCTTTTTCTTTCTGTCTTACCTGGGCTTAGAGCAGTAGCAAGTTAACCTCTTGAAGGTAATCTGTTCACAAGAAGTTAATATCAGGAGTGCTTTTATTTTTCTAGGTAAAATTTCTGACCCTTCTTATGATTGGAGTTAGGCCGCCTTTGTCATTTGTTTGAACAGCATTTGCCCCTTAACTGGGAGACATAGAAGATTTGGGGATAACGTTTAAAGCTTCTGTGCTTCCAAGGTGTATTATTCTTTGCAATATTTAACCCAACAGATTCACCACTGGCATTTGGCTTCCCTTCTGCAGGATAGGGGCTGCAAATGCTGGCAGGGGCTCATGGGAATTGTAGTCCATGGACATCTGGAGGGCCGCAGTTTGACTACCCCTGATCTAATTGATAAACCTCCTCCTGCATGTTTGATAACACCCTGGGATCTTTCCGTAGGGTTCGATTGTGGTGGGGATTGGCTTTGACTGCCGGGAGAAGATGCTGTACTGGACAGATGTTGCGGGAAGAACCATCAGCCGAGCCAGCCTCGAACCTGGGGCAGAGCCTGAAAGCGTGGTCAGCACCGGTGGGTGTCCTGCAGCCAATCCTGGGTCCCAAGAGGAATCCCCAGCATCCCCTAAATCTCATTCTTTCCCAAAGGTTGGCAGACCAAACGCAAATGGTTGCTAGTACAACCTTGGCAGGAGGTTCATGGTAGACAAAAGGAAATACTACTGTGCTGCTCTAGACACACAGGGTTAGTCCAAAGGTTACATGGAGAGTGATTAAAATGTGGAATTTACTGCTGGTGGATGTAGTGATGGCCCCAGGAACAAATAGCTTGAAAAGAGGAGTATAAGTCACTAAATGGCTGCTCACCTTGGTCACTGAGGAGAGCCTCCACATTTGGAGGCACTAGTCCTGTAAATGAGCCTCTTGTGGCGCAGAGTGGTAAGGCAGCCGTCTGAAAGCTTTGCCCATAAGGCTAGGAGTTTGATCCCAGCAGCCGGCTCAAGGTTGACTCAGCCTTCCATCCTTCCGAGGTCGGTAAAATGAGTACCCAGCTTGCTGCTGGGGGGTAAAACGGTAATGACTGGGGAAGGCACTGGCAAACCTCCCCGTATTGAGTCTGCCATGAAAACGCTAGAGGGCGTCACCCCAAGGGTCAGACATGACTCGGTGCTTGCACAGGGGATACCTTTACCTTTACCTTTAGTCCTGTAAATCTCAGAGCCAGGAGGCAACATGAGGGGACAGCCTTGAACTCTCTGCCCTGTTGTTGGCCCTGCAGAGGAACTGGCTGGCCCCTGTGTGAGACAGGAGGCTGGACTGGATGGACCCCTGGTCTGACCCAGCAGGGCTCTCCTGATGTCCTTAGGAAGGCCTCGGCCTCTCTGCCCTGTTGCTGGCCCTCTAGGGTGTTTCTTACACTGGCGTGACAGATCAGAGATTCCTTCCGCAGTAAATGTTCTTGCTTTGGAACAGTTAAGAGCATCAGAGAAGCCATGTTGAGTCAGGCCAAGGGCCCATCCAGTCCAACACTCAGGGGCCATCAGAAGGTCCCCCAGTGGGCCAGACCCCCAGAAGCCCTCCTTCTGCCTCCCTGCTCCATACAGAGTGTTCCACTTAGACCAGGGGTAGTCAAACTGCGGCCCTCCAGATGTCCATGGACTACAATTCCCAGGACCCCCCTGCCAGCATTCGCTGGCAGGGGGCTCCTGGGAATTGTAGTCCATGGACATCTGGAGGGCCGCAGTTTGACTACCCCTGATTTAGACCTTGTGGCCATTGGCTGCTGATGGGCCTCTGCTCCACATGTTGATCCTCATAAGCGTAGCCATGTTGGATGGGCAATTGGTCTAATAAATCATGGTTTCTCTCATGCTCTTAAGAGGCATTTGGCTCAACATATGCAGCAGAGGTCCTTCCGTGGATGTGAGCCGTGAGGCCAGTGGCCCCTCCAGTTCAGCACTCTTTGTCACACAGTGGCCAACCCCCAGGGGTCCTCGGGAGGTCCACCAGCTGGGCCAGAACTCCCTGCATACCTTGTGGCTGGTAGCCACTGCTAATAGCCCTCTGCTCCGTATCTTCTAGAAGTTGGCTGTGCTTGTAGCATTTCCCGCTGCCGGAGATTCCACGTCTTTGGGGGAAGGAGTTACATTCGAGCCAATAGACCGGAGTTCTCCTGCCGACCTCCACAGCTCGCTTCTGTCCTGATGAATCACTTCCGTTTCGCTCCCCAGGGCTGATCAGTCCAGAAGGCCTCGCCATTGACCACCTCCGGCGGACGATGTTTTGGACGGACAGCGGCTTGGACAAGATAGAGAGCGCCCGGCTGGACGGCTCGGAGCGCCGCGTCCTCTTTGCCACTGACCTCGTCAACCCTCGCGCCATCGCGGTGGACCCGATCCGTGGGTAAGCAGCCGGAGGAACCAGACTCACAAACACACTCCCTCGGGAACTTTAAAACTGCCGGCCCACAAAGAGCCCAAGAAGTGGGGAAAAACGTTTCCCCCCCTTTATTCCCAGGGCTGGAAGGAAGTCAGTGTATAGAATCATAGAATCATAGAGTTGGAAGGGGCCCTACAGGCCATCTAGAATCATAGAGTTGGAAGGGGCCATACAGGCCATCTAGTCCAACCCCCTGCTCAACGCAGGATCAGCCCTAAGCATCCTAAAGCAGTGTGTGTGTGTGTGTGTGTTTGTGTGTGGAGGGCATCTCTGAAAGATTTTCTGAGCAGCAGGGTGCCACCACTGATAAGGTCCTTCTATATGCCGAGCTTTAATTCAGCAAAGGGAGGCACCCCATGCGTGGAGCCCCATGGAAGCACAGGGGTGTTCTGATGGGACATCTTCTTTGGGCCTCGTTTGAAAATCCTGCCTTGCAGTGAATCATAGAATAATAGAGTTGGAAGGGACCCCCTGGGTCATCTAGTCCAACCCCCTGCACTATGCAAGACTCTCACAACCCTTTCGCTCATCCACTGTCACCTGCCACCCCCTTGAGCCTTCACTGGATCAGCCTCTCCATCAGAGGGTTCTCCAGCCTCTGCTTAGAAATCTCCAAAGATGGAGAACCCACCACCTCCCGAGGAAGCCTGTTCCACTGAGAAACCGCTCTGACTGTCAGGAACTTCTTCTGGATGTTTAGGCGGAATTTAGAATCATAGAGTTGAAAGGGACCTCCTGGGTCATCTAGTCCAACCCCCTGCACTATGCAGGAAACTCCCAACCCTCTCACTCATCGAGTGTCACCTGCCACCCCCTTGAACCTTCACAGAATCAGCCTCTCCACTGAGGCCAGGCTCTTATGAGGCTCTTTTGGTCTTCCCCTCCTCCTGGTGGTCTTCCGCCCCGCAGCAATCTTTACTGGACAGACTGGAATCGCGAAGCGCCGAAGATCGAGACGTCCACCGTGACGGGCGAGCACAGGCGCATCCTGGTCAACCAAGACATCGGGCTGCCCAATGGCTTGACCTTCGACCCCTTTTCCAAGCTGATCTGTTGGGCGGATGCAGGTAATCGGGGGACTGGTGGCAAAGGAATGTGCACAAACACTTTCAACGATGTGGTGTTTATAGCAGAGCCAAATGGGATTGCTTAATTGTCAGAGTCCATGCAAGTTTGAGCAGCCAACTCTTTACGGGAATTCAGATATTTCGGGGCAGGCCTGGGGAGGATGGGGCTGGCGGTAGAGGGACCCGGTGGGATATTTTGCCATTCCCACCCCTCTGAAGCACCCGTTTCCTCCTGGAAAAAGGATCACTGTAGTCTGGAGGCCACTTGTAATTCTAGGAGCTCATGAACATGTGGCATCCTGGACTGTGCCAGTGGGGCAGATGGGGGTGCGTTCTCTGACCAAGTCTCTTCTTTGCACAGGAACTAAGAAGCTGGAGTGTGCCTCACCTGACGGAACAGGAAGGCGCGTGATCCAAAATAACCTCAACTACCCCTTCAGCCTCGTTGGCTACGCGGATTATTTCTACCACACCGATTGGAGGAGGTGGGTTCCCTTCCAAGTTTGTGTTTTTAGACATCTGCCTGGCATGAAGTGGGTGCAGGGTGTGAGTGGACATTGGTTCACTGTGAGGACACTGTGACCCCTTTGGGAGTGTGACAGTCAGGTGACACCTGCTTTCTCGTCCCCGCTGCTTTTCATGGGGAGCAGAAGACAGTGGTTTAAATTGCCCCAAGCCATTGAAACCCAAGAGCTGAGCTTCCTCCCCTGAAGAGCAGAAAGCAGGGGTTTAAATAGCTCTGAGCCAGGTTCTAGGTTCAATCCCCAGCGTCTCCAGCTTTGAGACTCCTTTGGGTAGAGAAAGCAGCATATAAGAACCAACTCTTCTTCTTCAGTAATCTCTCTCAGCCTCCCCTCCCTCACAGGGTGTCTATTGTGGGGAGAGGAAAGGGAAGGCGACTGTAAGCCGCTTTGAGACTCCTTCGGGTAGAGAAAAGCGGCATATAAGAACCAACTCTTCTTCTTCTTCAGTAATCTCAGGGCTCTCTCAGCCTCCCCTCCCTCACAGGGTGTCTGTTGTGGGGAGAGGAAAGGGAAGGCAACTGTAAGCCACTTTGAGACTCCTTCGGGTAGAGAAAAGCAGCATATAAGAACCAACTCTTCTTCTTCTTAAATAATCTCTGGGCTCTCAGCCTCCCCTCCCTCACAGGGTGTCTGTTGTGGGGAGAGGAAAGGGAAGGAGATGGGAAGCCACTTTGAGACTCTTTGAGAAGATGGGAAGCCATCTTCCAGTATTTAAAAGGCTGCCAAGTAGAGGATGGAGCAGAGTTGTTCTCTCTTGCCCCAGAGGGACAGACCAGAACGAATGGGATGAAATTAAGGCAAAAGAAATTCCGTCTCAACCTCCGGAAGAAGTTCCTGACAGTTCCTGTTTGGCTTCCTCCCCACCCACTGTTGCCTGTTGTTTCCACGCAGGGACGGCGTCATAGCTGTGAATAAAAACGACGGTGCTTTTACAGACGAATACCTCCCTGAACAGCGGACGCACCTCTATGGGATAACGGCGGTCCACCTGTACTGCCCTGGAGGTACTGCCCTGTACTGCCCTGGTGGTGCTTTGTACATTTTAATCACTCTCTGTGTAATGCAGTATTTCCTCTTGTGCTTCCTGAACTTACTGCCCAGCATCACCCTGCTGCTCTCTCTTTCTCTCTTGCTGCAGGAAGGAAGTAAGTTCCCGGGGCTTGGAGGGGAAGACGCCCCCCCTGCGACCACCAAAGTAGAGTTGTGCTTCCTGCCAACCTTGTACATAATGTAAAAGAGGCCCCCCCCTCCACAGGAGGACAGCCAGCAATGCATTAACGGGAGGCGGCGAAGTGGTTTAACTTAGAGCAAAAACTACCCCATTATTTTTTAAGTTATACCTCAAGATTTTTACTACTGTATTTTGTTTCATTTTTTTTTAAAACTCCAAAACCTTTAATGTATTGCAGAGAAGTCATGGTGCTAGGGGAGGAGGGAGCGGATCAATTCTCTTTCACCGACATGAACTACTTTGTCCTAAAAGAGAGCGCATGAACATCCCCTGACTTTGTTCTTAAATTTTAGTGGAAAACACGAGAGAGACACTTATTCTAAAGTGTGTCCCTGGGGTGGGGGAGCTTTTAGCACCACCAGGGTGACTTCTGG
>BDOT02000002.1:163669481-163700443 GCA_003118565.2 Paroedura picta | reverse complement strand
GGGAGGGATTAGAAGAAAACTTCACATGGATAAACGGGGCGGAGGGAAGCTCGCTGCAATTATCCAGTCTTTTGGTGCTTCGACCCCTACCCTGTCTTCTTAGTATTTATATGCTAGAAAGGGAGGGGTTCACGTTTCCAGCTGCAAGCCGTTATGTCCGAATGTCTGTATGCGTGCCAAAAAAAAAAAAATATATATGCCTGAGTGTAACGGGCTCACGTTTCCTAGGATACTCCGAAAATCAAATAAACTTTTTAAAGTTTTAATTCTTTTTTAAAGACCATTTTTGACCTCTTTGACAGCCTCTTTCCTTCACGCGGACCTTCTTCTGGAGCAGGGCTCTCGTGACACACGAAGGGTACCGCAGATGGTGCTCTGAAGATCTCAGGCTAAGTGTACAGAACCAAAACGTTATAAAATTAACAAAAGCTGGGCTCTCCGATGCTTTAAATCTGCCCCGGTTGGTCCCGAATGGAGTTAGCGCTGCTGCTATGCAGTCTAATATGTAGCTCAAAGGATACCAGTCTCTCTCTCTCTCTCTTTAAACTCAAGATTTATTGGTATAAAGAAAACCGGTATTGAGTGGAATTGGTGGTGGAGCGCCCCCCTCCCCCGTTTTGTTTCCCAACACAGGAGCGGTATCCGTTATGAATGGCATGCTAGGTTTGCAGGGGATTATCCCCCCCCCCTCCGTCCACGCAGTGAAGAACATGAGAACTGGGAGCGTTTTCGGGTGTTCATCTCCCCACTTTGCCCAGTCTGTGGTCAGTTTTTGGGTCGGCGATAATGGCTTGCACGGCTACGATGGCTTCGTTGATCTTCGTCTGCAGCTCGCGGAGTTCTTCTATGTGCAGGAGTCGGAGGATCTGGGCCGCTTCGTTGAGGACGGCATCTGGAGGGGGAAAGGCCAGGAGCTCGTATTGAACTTGGAATGACAGGCCCTCTGCATGACGGGCCAAGTCTAAGGATTTGATTCAGGAAGAGCAGGACGGGGTGGTGGTTAAAAGACCTGTTAGAGGGTGGTAGCCTTATATCCAAAATCGTAAAGGTAAAGGTGAAGGTATCCCCTGTGCAAGCACCGGGTCATGTCTGACCCTTGGGGTGACGCCCTCCAGCGTTTTCATGGCAGACTCAATACGGGGTGGTTTGCCAGTGCCTTCCCCAGTCATTACCATTTACCCCCCAGCAGCAAGCTGGGTACTCATTTCACCGACCTCGGAAGGATGGAAGGCTGAGTCAACCTTGAGCCGGCTGCTGGGATCGAACTCCCAGCCTCCTGGGCAAAGCTTTCAGACTGCATGACTGCTGCCTTACCACTCTGCGCCACAAGAGGCTCTATCCAAAATCATAGAATCACAGAATTAGAAGGGACTTCCTAGGGCATCTAGTCCAACCCCCTGCACTGTGCAGGACACTCCCAACCCTCTCGCTCACCCACTGTCACCTGCCACCCCCTTGGGCCTTCACAGAATCAGCCCCTCCGTCAGAATCAGCCTCTCCAGCCTCTGCTTAAAAACCTCCAAAGATGGAGAACCCACCACCTCCTGAGGAAGCCTGCTCTACTGAGAAACCGCTCTAACTTGCAGAAACGTCTTCCGGAGATTTAGACAGAATTTATTTTGCATTAATTTCATCCCATTCGATCGGGTCTGTCCCTCCGGGGCAGGAGAGAAGCAGTTACAGAACCTGGGGGCAAGGCTGTGAACCAGCCTATACGGGGTGGAACACAATTAAAAAAAAAACAGCACCAGTGTGTATTAATCAAGTTTAGGTTCCTGAGGCTAAAAGAACACCAACAACAAACTGGCCTCCCACCATGGACGTCCATGCACCACACCAGTAACATTGCAGCTAGGCCTGCGCACTCCGGTGCGGTTTGGCTGCTTCAGTGATCGCTGACGACCGAGGCACCCAGCACCGCGGCAGCACCAGCCGGCAACCACACGCAGGCACAGAGTTCTATGCACGCCGCCACTGCCACCCCTCCTCTCCGCTGGGCGCCTTGGGTTTTGGTGGTGGCCGAACTGCGCAACCCAGCACTCCGGGCCACCCCCCCCCCCACAGGAGAGAAGGCAGGGAGCACCTGGATTTTTAACGTCAACTGGGTTTGTAATCTATTGAGATGGAAGAGAACCTACAGCCTCCAAAGGACCAAAAACATACTGGGAAAAGGTGAAGTGGAACAGCGAGATACAAGGTCAGCAGCACCGTAGAAAACAAAGTGTTCAGATGTTGCATTGAGGCGCTTGTGGGCTCGAGGAGGAGGAGAACGGCTACCCTTCTGAAATGATCTTACGGTTCGGGGGGGGGGGTTGGTTTTGGTGCTGCACACTAGTTTTGAAGAGCACAGCGGGGGAAGTGCACCTCTCCAAATTCAAGGAAAGGCAAAAGGAGGTTCGCCACATGGTTAAAAGGAACCGGGGACAATTCAAAGACGATTCCGTAAGGGGAAAACACCAAGCACAGGGTAGCAAGCACTGCAGTTTCAGCAGTGGAACCCCCTAAGAGGAGGGCAACTTTGGAAGAAAAGATGGCAGGGGCTGCGCGTGACAGAGAACAAGGGATCGTTTATGGTGGAGGAAAACGGCATTAAAAAGACCCTCTTACCTCCCGTGTCAAAGCCAAGAATGTGCTTGTCTAAGGCAACAGGCAAACCCTGGAGCAAGGCGGAAGAGGAAAAAAGGAAAACGTTACTGTAAAAAGAACTGTCACACTCTTGTTACATATATACTAAATAAAGAAGATTGTCAACACCAAGCCCAGGTTTTCCCAGGAGAAACACATATCAACATTAACTGCTACTTCTGAGTATCCCCGGTTTTTATTTTTGCTCCATGAGTTTGTCCCTCTACAGGGCCATCGAGAGGGCACAGAGGCCTTCCCCTGATGTTGCCTCTAGCACTGGGCTTCAGAGGCTGAGGGCCTCAGAACAAAGAGTTGGAAGGGCCCTCCAGGGTCATCTAGTCCAACCCCTGCACTGTGCAGGTCACTCCCAACCCTCTCGCTCACCTACTGTCACCTGCCATCCCCGTGAACCTCCACAGAATCATCCTCTCCGTCAGATGGCTCTCCAGTCTCTATTTAAAAAGATGGAGAACCCACCACCTCCTGAGGAAGCCTGTTCCACTGAGAAACCCCTCTCACTGTCAGGAAGTTCTGGATGTTTAGACGGAATATAGAATCATAGAATAACAGAGTTGGAAGGGACCTCTTGGGTCATTAGTCCAACCCCCTGCACTATGCAAGACACAACTACCTGCCCACCCAGCATGGACCTCAATTCCATGTCCAGATGATGCCCCCACCCCAGAATCCCTGGCCAGCCTGGCCTGGATGAAATTCCTGTCCCTAACCAAAATTGGCGATGGGCATTTCCCTGGGCATGCAAGAAAGGGCCACAAGAGCCAAGCATGGACACACTCCCTTCTGCCCACCCACTCACAATCCGCCTAAGTTCACAGAATCGGCATTTCTGTCATGGAGGTCTCCTTAGCCCCCAAGGCCAGTATTACTAGTAGGCCTCTCCGCCATCAACCTGATGAGTCCCCTTTTAGGCTTGTGAGGTTTTTCCCTGCAGCAGCCTGTGATTGAACCTCCATGCAAGGCCTGTTTTCTGGTCACCCAAGTTAGAACGCCTTCTTGTTCGCATGCATATTCCTGAAACTTCATAAAAGGTGCTTTTAAGATACAAGTTAGTACAGCCTTTCTTGACTTTTTTTACCATGGAGAAACCCCTGAAGCATTCTTCCGGCTTTGAGAAACCCCGCAAGGGGCACAATCGAGCAAAATAGGGGCAGGAAGCAAAGCTGTAGACACACCCACCCAGGGCCCCTCCCCTTCCCACCCCCCCAGGCTGATCATTGGCCTTTTGGGAATGGTTGGGTGGGTCGACATGGGCATATGTATTACCTGATAAATGTTTAACTAACTTTAAAATATATAGAAAATTTGGGAAATCCTTCCAGGGCTGTCAAGAATCCCCAGGGTTTCACAAAACCTTGGTTGATCAAGCCTGGGGTTATATAACTTATGGGCTGAGAAGTGAACAAAGCACTCATTGCTCAAGGGGGCCTGTTGTGAGAGAGTCCCACCTGAGAACCGAGGAAGCGGAGTGTGTGGTTCGTTTCGGCCCACGAATGCTGGCCCTCCACTCATGAATTCCAGCTCTGGCTTAGTCCTGACTAGGAAAAGATGCAGGCCTGAGCCAACACATGGTCCTGGGAGATTTGGCAGGGGCTCAGCAGCTTCTGCCTGCTGCCCATGCAAATTCTACCCTGTGGCTGCTTGGCACGGGGAACAAGGCACAACACAGCTCCTGAGTCCTGCAGGGGAGGTCTTTGGACGCCGCGTCCTGCATCCTGCATAAGTCAAGCCGTAACGGTATTTTAAGTTCACTGGATGCCCCACTCTGAGCTTCCTTTTTTACGACCACCTAAAAAAATCCTGCAGGAAATATTCTGTTCTGCAAACAAAGTGAACTCCCAAAATATTCTTGAGGACACCTTAATTTAGGCGGTTTCGGTGTTGCTACAGAACGGGACGTTTTGCCGGACGACTTGTAAGACAGCCCGTGGATTTAGCGAAGCGGAGCCAGGGAGGGCTAAGAGACAGAGAGGCCTCACAGAGAAACTCTTGCATGCAGTGGAGCGGTTCACATTTTTTCCCAAACACACGAGACTAAAGAGCCTCTGTTGGGCTCCCGCTCTGAAAAAAAAAAACAGCTTTTCATTCAAGCAACTGACTGCCGTTGCTGTCACTTCCGGAACAGGATCCTTTCTCTAGGCCAGGCTTCCTCAGCCAGGGTTTCACGGAACCCTGGAGTTTCTTGATGACCCTGGATGGGTTACGGAATGGGTAATTCATTTTTAATATGTATTTAAAATGTGTTAAAACATTTATCAGGTGATGCGACCATATATGGTCATGTTGATCCACCCCCTTTCTCCCAAAATGGCCAATGGTGGGCCTGGAGGGGGTGGGGAGGGGCCCCGGGTGGGCGTGTCCACAGCTCTGCTTCCCAACCGTATTCTGCTCGATTGTGCCCCTTGTGGGGTTTCTCGAAGGCTGAAGAACATTCCAGGGATTTCTCAATGGTAAAAAAGTTGGGAAAGGCTGTTCTAGCTCCTCCTGGTATTCATGCAGGCTCAGCCTAATTCATGATTGCTGTAGTTAAACAACTTAAGCATCTTTAACAAGGCTCTGGGCAAAGGCCCGGTTTCCAGTGAATAAGCACAGGGAGACCAGCGACTTACCTCTTTTGACTGGCTCGCCTTGGCTACGGCCTCCTGCGTCAGGCGCTCTTGAACCAAGATGCGAATTGCCTGGGGACGAAAAGAAGGTTCAGGTGATGCCTCGAACCCGTGCCACTTTACAGCCAGCGCGGTGTAGTGGTGAAGCAGGGGTGGACTCTAAACTGAAGAACAACAGAGGAGCCCTGCTGGATCAGACCAGGGGGCCACCTAGTCCAGCCTCTTGTCTCACACAGGGGCCAGCCAGTTCCTCTGGAGGGCCAACAACAGGGCAGGGAGGCCGAGGCCTTCCTAAGAGCATCAGGAGAGCCCTGCTGGGTCAGACCAGGGGTCCATCCAGTCCAGCCTCCTGTCTCACACAGGGGCCAGCCAGTTCCTCTGGAGGGCCAACAACAGGGCAGAGAGGCGGAAGCCTGGATGTTGCCTCCTGGTTCGGGGATTCAGATGTTGACTGCCTCTGAATTTGGAGGTTCCCTTAAGTCACCATGGCTAGCTGCCACTGGTGTACCTCTCATTCATGAATGTCTAATCCTTTTTAAAGCCGTTGATGCCTGCAGACACTGCTCCATCCTATGGCAGTGAATTTTTATTGCTCACTGGGTAAAGAAGTATTTCCCTTTTTTGCCAAGCTTTCCCAAAGCCTGCCCTTTTACTGAATGGCTTTTATGAATAAAGCCTCTGGCACTACTTCCTCAGTCAAACGGAGGGCATGTCAGGGGCAAGAGCCCATCCTGTACACCTCCCAAGTTCTAAAGGCACCTTAAAAGCTGAATAGCCTCATTCGGCAAGGCAGCAGCCTCTACAGAGAGGATATTTTGGATAAAGGCTATTTTCATGCAGAGGGCTGACAGACCCAAAGCCCTTTCCCTTCCTTTCTTTCCTAAATGTCAAGCCCCTGAAATAAAGTTGAGGGAACTGCTGGCAGGGTTAGGAACTTTTCACTGACTGATTGAATACAATCTTTATTTTCCGCCTATCTTCATGGTTCAAGGTGGCTTTCTGGGGAAAAAAGAGTTGGTTCTTATATGCCACTTTTCTCTACCCAAAGGAGGCTCAAAGTGGCTTCCAATCGCCTTCCCATTCCTCTCTCCACAACAGACACCCTGTGAGGCAGGTGAGGCTGAGAGCCCTGACAGGACTGCTCTGTGAGAATAGCACTATCAGGGCTGTGACTAGCCCAAGGTCACCCATCTGGCTGCATCTGGTGGAGCAGGGAATCAAATCCGGCCCGCCAGATTACAATTCAGCGCTCCTGAACACTACGCCAAGCTGGGAGAGAGGGGGAATGGAGAAGCACCTGCAACTTCTCCATGTTTTCTAACCACTGGAGTATTTCAGAAACTAAGCCCCTCCCCCTGTCCTCCAACTCACCTTCAGCATCACCAAGTAGTCGTCATGGCGCTGGATCTGAAGGAGGTTCGCCAAAGCCATCACGCCGGCTTTGAAGTCGGGATTGTTCACTGTGAAAGACACGCACCGGTTGGTTCTGAAACCAAGCCCTTTCCTGGCTTAGTTCGGGCCTTATGTTTTTCAGAGCCCCCCAAAGGACTGCGTCTCTCCACTCACCATCTAAGTTGATCAGGGGTTCTGTGTTTTTGGCTGCGTTATCCTCGTTCTTGGCCCCCTCTGGCGCGGCGTCCTTATACTTGTCAGCTGCCGAAACAAAAGACGTTGTGTCCCGTGAATGACAACGGGCCCGAGAACGGAGACAAGAGGAGGCCGAAAGGGAAGAAGCGCTAAGCGGTCACGCTCTTCCGAGAGGACAGCTTGTACGCAGGATTGCAGCAGCTGCCAGAGTGGTCTGCAGACTTCATTTTGGATTCTGGTCCATCAACGTCCTCATAATGAGGATGCTCAAATGGCAGCTGAGAAAATGTTCTGGATTGCTGGGGAGGGAAGAATGTATTTTTGCAAAAGTACACCCGGATCCTCCATCATCCTCGGAGACAAAGGCCCAGATGGACATGTGGCAGAGACCCAGGGTGCTAACATTTTTCTTCCCAGAAGTTCAGGGCTGCACAGCGCTCTGCAAAACTTTTGCTGAAGAGCACAAGGAGACGGCAAGCTGAAGCACAAGCGCAACCAATGGGGGGGGGAGCCAAATCCCTTCCCTTTCTCAATTTTCTCCTAAAACCTCCTTCCTCTGCTTGCTTTTCTCCTTGACACAGGGAACACATGCCCACAGGCTGTGGCTCAGTGGTAGGGCCTCTGCTTGGCATGCAGAAGGTCCCTGGTGCAATCCCCGGCATCTGCAGTTAAAAAGACCAGGTAGCAGGGGGTGTGAAAGAGCTTCCTGAGAACCTGGAGAGTCACTGCCCATCTGAGTAGACAACAGTGACATGTAGGGTCCAAAAGTCTGAGAATCTGTAGAAGGCAGCTTCATGTGTTTGTGGAGGGGCCGTGGCTCAGTGTAAGAGCTGCTGCTTGGCATGCAGAAGGTCCCAAGTTCAATCCCTGGCATCCCCATTTAAAATGACCAGGTTGGAGGTTATGGGAGAGTCCGGCCTTGATAGACCAATGATCTGACTTAGTATAAGCCACTTCCTGTGTTCACGTTTATTAAGGAGGAGCTGTGATTCAGTGGAAAAGCCTCTGCTTGGCATGCAGAAGGTCCCAGGTTCAATCCCCGGCATCTCCAGTTTGAAAAAGGGCCAGGCAGGAGGTGATGGGAAAGGGTGACCTGGACAGACCAACCATCTGACTTAATAGAAGCAGCTACACCAGCCTTTCTTAACATTTTTTTACTGCTGAAAAACCCTGAAACATTCTTCAGGTTTTGAGAAACCCCAGAAGTGGCATGATCATGCAGAATATGGTTGGGAAACACAGCTGTGACATGGGGCCCCTCCCCTTTCCACCCCTTCCTTGGCCATTTGGCGAAGGGGGGGGGGAGAATCAGGTCAACATGACCATATAGGGTCATCTCATCCAAGAAATGCTTCACAAATCTTTAAAATATCTAGAAAAGTTAATTAACTCCCTCCCACTCAGAAATGCCTTCCAGGGCAGTCATGAAGTGAAAGCCTGGACTACACAAGCACATTTTAAGACTGGGGTAGTCAAACTGCGGCCCTCCAGATGTCCATGGACTACAATTCCCAGGAGCCCCTGCCAGCAAATGCTGGCAGGGACTCCTGGGAATTGTAGTCCATGGACATCTGGAGGGCCGCAGTTTGACTACCCCTGCTCTAAGAGAAGCACCCTTAAGTACTGTACAGACAAAAGCCACCAATTGTCAGTTAAGTGCCTTCATCAACCCGCCCTACGTGGTTTCCCTCTGGCCCTGGTTTGAGAAAGTCCAGTTCCACCCGGAGATCAGAGAGGGTCATGCACACAAATCCACCCACCTCCCTCCCAACAAGAGACCGCAAAAGGCAAAGCGTACCGTTGTCTCCGTACTCAAGCCTCACAGCTAAGCCCAGCAGCCAGTCGATCGCTTCTTGCCTCTCTTGCACGGAGAAGGGGCAATTGACATCTTTCAGGTACTGCAAGGGGGGGGAGGGGGGGGAGGGAATGCAAATAAAAACTTTATTCATTAACTGTAAACAAGGAGTCAGCAAAGACGTGACAGCAAATAAATTCATACAAGTTGCAAGTGTTTTCTTTACTGCAGGACAACAGGTCTACCAAGAACTAGCATTTGATTAAGGAAGTGGCAGGTACAGAAACCCCATAAAGGAAACGCTGCGGCTAATCTATTGATTTATTAGGTCTGTATGTATACGGCCCTTCCCACTTTTATGAATGGGCTCTGGGCGGTTCACAATTGTCAAAATAAAACATGACACTTACAAATTAAAACATTACAATAAAGCTTTACGGTGTGTGGTCAGTCGGACAGCTGGGTGGGCCAGTAACAGAAACTCGGTGCCCACCATTAGCCAAAGGGCTGGCGGAACAGCTCTGTTTTATAGGTCCTGCGGAACTGAAGAAAGTCCTACAGCACCTGGATCTCACCTGGAAGCCTGTTCCACCAGGTTAGAGGCAGGGTGGAAAAGGCCTTGGTCTTGGTTGACAATAGTTAACTGAGGGGACTACTAGCAGGTTGCAGTTTTGGAAACGCAAATCTCTCCCAGGGGTATAATGAGAGAGACAGTCTTGCAAATACTGCCTAGACCATGAAGGGTTGCAAAGGTCCATACCCAAACCTTGAACTGGATCCAGTGCTCCACTGCCAACCAGTGCAGCTAGTAAAGCGCAGGAAAGATGTGCGCATGACAACGCACTTTGGTGATTAAGCATACCCAGGATTTATCATTTTCTAAAGGACTCTTTCACATGTACCATAGATAGTATCACAGAACCATAGAGTTGGAAGGGGCCACACAGGCCATCTAGTCCAACCCCCTGCTCAATGCAGGATCAGCCCTAAGCATCCTAAAGCATCCAAGAAAAGTGTGTATCCAGCCTTTGCTTGAAGACTGCCAGTGAGGGGAAGCTCACCACCTCCTGAGGCAGCCTATTCCTTCCACGGAAGAAGGTATCTGAAGCTAGCCAAGGCGACAGCCTGACTGGAATACCAAGAACTCCCCTCTTCAAGTTTGAGCTTCTGGGGTCTCATCCTGCTGAGACTGAAACGGAAAATGATCTTGAGGTCGTGGTAGAGCACCACTGTGGCTGCAGCAGGGGATGAAACTTGCCCTCCTCCTGCATGGAAGGGTCCTCCACACCAAATCGGTCAGTGAAAACATAACTCTGGCTTGAAAACATATCTCTGGATCTAGTCTCATACAATGATCAACTGGGGAGGTACAAATGCAGCTCAAGGCAGAGAGACGTTCCCTTTGCTGCCCTCAGGATCTATTCATTAGGGACGTGGAATCTCCACAGACTACACAATGCCCCGTTGTTAGCTATGCAGCTCCCATATGTGCCTGACCTGGATGGGCCAGCGGAGTTTGACCTTGTCAAATCTCAGAAGCTAAGGAGGGTCAGCTTGGGCTAGTAGTTTGAGGGGAGACCTCCGAGGAACATCAGGGTCATGATGCAGAGCCGGGCAATGGCAAACCACCTCCGAATGTCTCTCCCCCTAACAACCCCCCCCCCAAAAAAGGGACACTATAAGCTATGATGTGATGGCACTTTCCACCACCAACTCACTCACTCTTACACGCACGCACACAAACGCACACACTGTTGCAGCTCAGGGGCAGAGCACCTGCTTGGCATACAGAAAGTCCCAGGTTCAATCCCTGGAATCTCTAGTAGAAAGGGCCAATGAAAGACCTCTCCCTGAGGCCCTGGAGAGCCACTGTAAATCTGAGTAGCCAACACTTATTTTGAGGGACCGGTGGTCTGATGCTGTTTATATTCAAGTGGGCAGCCGTATTGGTCTCAAGCAGCAGAACAAATGGAGACTCCGGGGGCACCTTTAAGACCAACAAAGTTTTATTCAAGGGGTGAACTTTCGTTGGCACGCCCACTGCCTAAGATACAATGTCGTGGAAGATGCTACCATGCTGGAGAGGAGAGGAAGGGGGTGGTCTTAGCTAAGGTCTTAGCTAACGGCTGCCAGCCATTGATTCAACACTAGCTCATTACTCTCTTAATGTGGACATCTTTATTGTACCCAAAATGTTTCCCCTGCAATTCCATTGCAAGGGAATCCAAACAGATCCAGATGGCTGGTTTTTCCTATTTATCTCTGGAATTTGTTAATCATCCTCATTATGAAACAAAAACAGAGTCCAGTGGCACCTTTAAGACCAACAAAGATTTATTCAAGGAGTGAGCTTTCGAGTGCAGGCACTCTTCCTCAGGCTGATGTGCTTGCACTCAAAAGCTCACTCCTTGAATAAATCTTTGTTGGTCTTAAAGGTCCCACTGGACTCTGATTTTGGTTTGTTGCTTCAGACGAACACGGCTACCCACTTGAATCCATCTTCATTATGGTGCATGTCAATTTACGCTTACGCTGATGACTTGAACTGATTACTTCCATTCCATGACACTGTTTCGGAGGAAGTGTGCGTGCCCACGAAAGCACATCCCTTGAACATACTTTG
This sequence comes from Paroedura picta, assembly GCA_003118565.2. Taxonomy (NCBI): domain Eukaryota; kingdom Metazoa; phylum Chordata; class Lepidosauria; order Squamata; family Gekkonidae; genus Paroedura; species Paroedura picta. The sequence goes on along the minus strand of BDOT02000002.1, from coordinate 163,689,189 downwards.
CTGGCTTCACACTTTTGGCATGCATTTCATGCAAACGACTGTAGTGCCAGACGACTCATTTTCGAGGGAGTGACCATCACCTTGCTGTGTGACAGTGAATGCCATTCAGTTAATTATGCATTTTGTAAAGAGCTACCCTCTTTGATCTGAACTGTCCTGGTACAGCACGCAAATCAATACTAGCCATCCTCTTCCCACTCACTCACAATTTACAATCATGGCCTTACGGGCACACAGACACAAGCCCTTGCAAGCCCAGCAATCAACTCAAAGGGGCGCCTGCAATTTCTGAACCGCCTTTTCCTGCATCTTCTCCGAGTCTGCAGAACTCTTTCACTCAATGTCCAGGAGCAGTGAGACAACACTGCAGTCTTGCGCAGCAGAGGTTTCATTCTGTACTACCTTCTCAAAGGACTTGGTCCATTCGGCGGCATTGTGGATGTTCCTTAAATTTCCTCTGTCTTCTATTTTGTAGTGTCGGATTTTCTGGTCTTCGAGCCAGACAATGAAGTTTCGAAATTCAGTTTCATCTGCAAAATTATTATTTTTTTAAATAAGGAAATCAAAGCTGGGCACTAGCTATACAGCCCCACCTAAAATACTATCTGATGAAGCCTGCACTTGTCCTCAGTCTAAAATACTGGATTCCATTTGACAGCCTGATTGACCAGGCCTCAAACACAGAATGAACATCAGAAGAGCCAGAGCCCATAACTATGGTCAACTCCTTAACCCACTTCTGAACAAGAAGAAAAGGGGTTTTTTTTTATCGAAAAAGCACCACCAACATTACCTGCCAGCAATACTTTCCAGAGCAAAGATACCTGTCTATTACAATTCTTACCACTGCCACCTGTATCCCCCGCCCCGATACATGAAGCAAAGTTGTAGCAGCATCAAATAGGAAACAAAATCAGTTTGTCCCCAAAATGGACACTTCATTTATGAATGTAAGTACAGTCCTGCTGTATCAGACAAAAGATCATACAGGTCAGCATTTTTGCTACCATGTGCAGTTACTAAGAACATTCAACGGACACAGATGTACAGTAAAGACATCAAGGGGCAACTATTGGGTTATAGTTGGTATATTAATGTCTCTATTATTACTGCTGTTACTACTGTTACTCCTTCTATCACCATTGTACCTGTTCATGTTCTCTGTAAACCGCCCTGCGCCGCAAGGAGAGGGCGGTGTGTATGTGTGTGTATAATAAAATTAAAAATAAACAATGTTTTCCAGTGGGACCACTAAGACCAACTGTGTTTTATTCAAAGTATAAGCTTTTGTGAGCAAGCACACTTCTTCGAATACAAACAGATGTTTTTATCTGATACAGATTCAGCAGTGTGCACGCACCTTGAATAAAACTTGGTTGGTTTTACAGGTGCCTCCGAAAGACATTGTTGGATTCTCTCAGTAATTGCGCTTTGTAGTAAAATGCTGACCTAAGAGAAGCCATTTTGGAGCAGGTCAATGGTCCATCCAGTCCAACACTCTGTGTCACGCAGGGGCCAAAACCCCTCATGACGTCCACCAGATAGGCCAGAACTCCAGAAGCCCTCCCACTGCGGCCCCCAAGGGCAAAAAGTCAGAGCACCCCTGCCCCAGACCGTGCTCCCTCTATAGCTTAACAAAATCAGAGTCCAGTGGCACCTTTAAGACCAACCAAGATTTATTCAAGGCGTGAGCTATAAGCCTTGGTTGGTCTTAAACCTTGGTTGTCAGATGTTGCCAGACCAACATGGCAAACCACTTGAATCTACCCTCTATAGCAGGGGTGGGCAAACTGTGGCCCTCCAGATGGCCATGGACTACAATTCCCATGAGCCCCTGCCAGCATTCGCTGGGTCATCAGGATATCCCCAAGACAGCGTCAATCAAGCTAATAAAATCAACCTCGCAAAAAAAAATCTGCGCCCCTCCTTATATCGCAAAACCAGAAGCGACGTAAAAAGAATGAATGGGCAAAGGGGCGGGGCTCCGAATCCGCGTCATCAGTTGGGGAGGGGGCGTCGGGAGGAGCGGTTGCCGCGGTGGGCGGGGCCCTGGGCGGCGCATGCGCGCCAGCGAGGCCAAGCACCGTGCTGGACGGGGGGGAGGGGCCGGAGTCGGCCCGGGGCCTTCTCGCCTCCGCTCACCTCGGCAGTTGAACCCGGCCGGGTTGTGGTAGTCGAGCGCGGACAGCTTCCGCCGGAACATGGCGCCGCGACGGGCCGAGACTCCTTTCCGGTCGGCCGCGACTACGAAGCACCTCAGTCGGTCGCACTCCGCTGAGGAGACGGGCCACGCGCGCCTGCGCAGAGGCGGCGGCGAGAGGATTGAAAAGCTCCGCCTCCTCTTTGCAGTGTCTGACGCAGCGAGCCAATCAGAGCGAAGGGGCGGGACTTATTCCATAGGTATAAAGGGCGGGATTGGCCAGGTCCTTAAATGACGTGGCCCTTCGCTAATGAAGGCTAAGGGGGCTGGGTTCACATGCTGGTTCGGGATGAGATGAAAGCTTTACTTCCGGTTCTTCATTGCAGTTGCTGGAATCCGACATGTGCGGGGCAGGAAGAGTGGAAGTGCGTGAGCGCCTGCGCAATAGCTCGACTGAAGCACGCGGCGGGCCTTTGCAACCGAGCGTGCTTTCTGCACAGATAAATGAGTGTGGCGACAAACGAGTCCTCGTGCAGGAGACCGGCTTTACCTGTTGCACTTCTGCCCGCGTCTCATTTTCACATGCACGAGAGCCCACTTTCTGTTGTCGATGTGTTTTGACAGCCACGTGCGCAGCCGCAGCACCCTACGATTCTCCTCCCCCCACCATGCTACGTTGCAGGCAGAAATTCTGCCGGTATAGACACGCTCGCTGTGGCGCTCCAGCCACGGGGAAGGCTGCGCCCATTCAGGAGTTGCCAATGCAAAGCAACAGATGCAGGCAGACTCCTTGGAATATGCTGCCCGGATCTTGCTCCCACTTAGAATATCTCTCCTGCATTGAAAAATTATTGCCGTTTATTTGTGGTATTTTTATAGTGTATGCATATTTTGAATGTTGCTGGCCATTTTGACTGAGAAAAGGGCATTACTAGCCGGGTTTTCCAACTCTAGGGGAGGTGTGTTTTGAGATTTAGGAGTGGGACCAGAATCCCCCAAAGCACAGAGAAGACAGAGCATCACTATCACTACCCACTTAAGAATTTGACGGAGGGTGGAGCGTTCCTACATCCTTTGTTCAGCTGAGCACCACCCGCACCATACTGCAGAAAAGACTCAGTTGTCCGCACACATTTGCGCTGTAGTAGCCTCCAGGCTGGACTGCTCCAATGAGATCTTGTGGGGCTGCCCTTGGAAGCATGTTCAGGAACAACCTGTTTTCTACAATTCTACTCACCAGTGCATTTCCCTGTAATCTGTCCTGTACTTCTTGGAGGAAAGGGGATGGGGGTAAAAGGACATCAGTAGAATGGAGGGACAGAAATTGCTTCTACGATGTTCCATCTACACTGCTAGCTGGTCTTGTTTCACACCTGATTCAAAGCCTTTAAAGCCTCTGCCCCCTAGGGCAGTAAATACGTAAGTTGATTTCTTGATTCAATGTCCCCCTTCTGCTAGCCATTTCTGCCCTTCAACGTGTGACATTTTGGGATGAACAAGGCCTTCTTGGTGGTGGTGCCATGGTTACAGAATCCCTATACAAGGGATATCCTGTTTTGATTGCTGCTCATTTTATGTTGAACACTAAAAGCCTGGCTTTTTAAGAAGGCCTTTGAGTCACCTCTGGCCCAATAGCTTCACTTGCTGAATTCTTGATATTTCTGGCCCTGCTGATAGATATTTCTGGCCACCTTCGGATGATAGATTCTCATGGGCCCTCAGTCTTTTTCCCTGGATAGAGAAATAAAAGGTCAAAATTTCTTTGGACTCTAAAAGATTCCCAAGGTATCGTGAGCCCTGGGCTCACAATACTTTTGAGATTTTGTAGAGTCCAAAGAAATTTTGATCTTTCCTCCAGATGTTCATGGACTACAATTCCCATGATCCCCTGCCATCAAGCGCTGGCAGGGGCTCACGGGAATTGTAGTCCATGAACATATGCAGGAGCACAGGTTGACTACCCCAATGGATAAGGCCTGGCCCTGCTTCTCAGATGTTCTCAAATCTACCGTACGGCTCTGGTTTTGTTGTCTGACTTTGGCATTTTACTGTTAGTTGCTCTGGAAATTTTCATGGGAATAAAGGGGAAACCAGCTAAGAACAGATCTCAGACGCGCTGGCAGTTGCTAATCGGCGTTCTCACCAAGCGGCCAGCAGAGGGCCTTGGGAAAGATGGATTTGCAATCCTTTCCTGGCGAGCCAAATTATTATAACGGGTATGTCCAATAAAATCACAGCACCCGCTAGCAGATGAATGTTTGTGGTGGCCATATTTTTTTTTTGTTTTTTTTGTGTGGGGAAGGCCTGACCTGGAAAGGTTTCATTGTCATTTAAAGGCATCCAGCCCCAATCACATTGCAAGATGTTGTGTGTGGGAGACCCATGTGCGAAGGCAGCCGATTCCCAGCATGGGGTTTTTGAGGGGCTGTCCTGGGACCACACCTTCCTCAGATGCAAGGTCCTGGGTGGACACAAAAGAATACTGCACATGGGGAATGAATGAAATGTGGGATGTCAAGATCATCAGAGGAATAAACAGCTTGAAAAGGGATCACAGAGGATAAGATCACAGAGAGCCAGTTTGGTGTCGTGGTTACGAGTGCGGACTTCTAATCTGGCATGCCAGGTTCGATTCTACACTCCCCCACATGCAACCAGCTGGGTGACCTTGGACTCCCCACGACACTGATAAAACTGTTCTGACCGAGCAGTGATATCTGGGCTCTTTCAGCCTCACCCACCTCACAAGGTGTCTGTTGTGGGGAAAGGAAGGGAAGGCGAATGTAAGCCCCTTTGAGATGCCTTCGGGTAGAGAAAAGCGGCATCTAAGAACCAACTCTTCTTCTTCCTATGAAGGCTCCGGCCTCTCTGCCCTGTTGCTTGCCATCCAGAGGAACTGGTTGGCCTCTCTGTGAGAAAAGATGCTGGAATTTATTTATTTCCTTCGCTATCATTTCCTCTGGAATCAAACCCAAACAATTGGTAACCATAAAAACAAAGGTTGTTATTTGTGTTTGGCCCTTGGATCTGTTCAACGTCTGTGCTATATGCTAATTCACTTCTCTCCCTAGATGTATGGACTGTCCATTTCCATTTCATTGGAAGTCATTTCGGTGTCGTGGTTAAAGGGCGGCAGACTCCACGCTGGAAAACTGCGTTTCATTTCCCACTCCTCCACATGCAGCCAGCTGGGTGCACCTCTTTTCTTCTTCTCTTCTGTATCTGCAGGAGTGCCCATGAAAGCTTATGCCCAGAACAAAACATGGTTGGTCTTAAAAATGCCCCTGGACCCCACCTTCATTCAGCTGCTTCAGACCAAGGTGGCGATCCACCTGAATTTTTGTTTTAACGTCACTGGAAGTCCGAAACTTGGCACTCCGTCCCACGTCTTGTTCCCGAGTGTGACGTCACCCAACCCAGGAGATCCCCTCCGATCCCTCCCGAAAGCACAGGAAGGGAGGCTCCGAAATTAAGAGAGAACTGGCCGTGTTTTTCACAAGGTACGATTTACTTGCAGACCAAAAGCTACCGGATACAAATGATAGAAAAATGGTGGCACGAAGCACACAAGGAACACGCAGGACAGCTCCGCCGACTCTCTGCCGCCGCGCCACGATCTCCGCGGCTCCTTGAGAAAGAAAAGGAAACGGACAGAGAGAAAGAGAGAGAAGGGTCCTGGCTGACCCGTCCCTTTTCTCACCCCTTTCTCGCCCGCCCCTACTCTAAGATGCTAAATATGCACAAGACCCACAGCTAAAGATCACCGTCACGCAACTAACTGGTTGTGATTATTGTACAGTTGAACCTTAAATAAAAGAGACATGGGTAAAGGGGGCGAGACGAATCCCAGAAGGCGACCGATACACACACAAAGGTCATCCCGCTCTGCGTCAGTTCTAGCTTTGCTACGCCCAACCCTCATTCCAGTTTGCAAATTTATTTTTGGGACACACACACACACACATACAAAAAGAGGCCCCCCGAACAAGGTGCGTTCCGCAAGAGCGGACGTGGACATTAAATTGACCCTCTTGATACATTTGGTTTCCCCCTCCCTCTCCGGGCGGCTCTCCAGCCGCGAAGACCTGCAGCCTGCCGAGACGGATCAACCTCACACGCCCCAATGCTGGCGGAGGCCCTTTTCTCTTAGAACATGCATCCCCCCCCTGCCAACTCCCCGGCCGCTCGGTTCTTTTGAAAGTGTGGGCGGACGCCGGCGACGGCTCTGCGCCGCCGGAAAATATCTCTACATCACTGTCCAGGGTGGTCCCACGTCAGAGTCGGGCCCGCATGAGGTTTTACAGAATGGCGCAAAAGAACTTTTTCTCCCGGAAGGGGTTTTCGGAGGCAGGCACCGGGGTCAATAGGGGGTCCTCCTTGGCGTGGGCTTCGCAGTACGCCATCAAGTCGGCCGCTGCTTTGGAGACCTGGAACAGAGAGACGAGAAAGGGGGTCACGATCCACGGCTACTGTCTCTTAGGACAAGGGTAGTCAACCTGTGGTCCTCCAGATGTCCGTGGACTACAATTCCCATGAGCCCCTGCCAGCAAATGCTGGCAGGGGCTCATGGGAATTGTAGTCCATGAGCATCTGGAGGACCGCAGGTTGACTACTCCTGTCTTAGGAGACCGCGGAGAGGCATGCTTCGTAGAAAAGAGTTCAGAGTTGTTTATTATGTCCAAGTCTGGAAGCATAATGAAAGAAAGACAATGGCTAAGAACATCTGGCTTGGCCACTCTTAGGGTGCATATAGGCACACGCCCCCTTCTATTTTTATTCTATTTAGAAGAAGAAGAGTTGCATCTTATATGCCGCTTTCCTCTACCTGAAGGAGTCTCAAAGTGGCTTCCATTCGCCTTCCCTTTCCTCTCCCCACAACAGACACCCTGTGAGGGAGGGGAGGCTGAGAGAGCCCTGAGATTACTGAAGAAGAAGAGTTGGTTCTTAGATGCCGCTTTTCTCTACCTGAAGGATTCTCCAAGTGGCTTTCAGTTGCACTCCCTTTCCTCTCCCCACAACAGACACCCTGTGAGGTGGGTGAGGCTGTGAGAGCCCTGATATTCCTGATCAGTCAGAACAGCTTTATCAGTGCCGTGGCGAGCCCAAGGTCACCCAGCTGGCTGCATGTGGGGGAGTGCAGATTCAAGCCCGGCTCGCCAGATTAGAAGTCCGCACTCCTAACCACGACACCAAGCTGGCTCTCTTTATTTATTCTTGTATACCGCCGCATTCCCTTCGGACTTGCAGCGATTGACAATATGGTAAAAACCAGTATAACCCTATTAAAGCCCGTTGAAAATGAACATTAAACAACGAACATTAAAAAGATGGCGAATACAGAGTTCTAACCCCCCACTCTCTCCCTCTGTCCAACTATAAGGAGTTCTACTAATGCATCATTTACTGGCTAGACCCACAGCAGAAAGGTCTTTTTTTATTATCGAAGGACAGCTAGAACAAAACAGTCTACATTTGTATGCCTGCCTGGTCTTTAACTGGAGATGCCGGGGATTGAACTTGGGACCTTCCGCATGCCAAGCAGAGGCTCTGCCCCTGAGCCACATCATGGCCAACTTCACGTTCCCCTTTTGCTTTCAGAGCATCGCAAATCCCAGCACCACTATGCACCCCTCTGACTTTGGGACGCAACCGTTTGGCCCGGAGTTCCGTCCACGCGTGGGACCCTCGGCGCCGACCACGAGCCGTTTCGGAGAACGAGCTTAGTCTGCGACGCTCTTTCGAAAAGCAGCTCGGCTCTTTGACAGCCCCCCCCCTAAAGAAACACCGCGAGCAGCTTTGGGGAAGGCCTGCGGTTGCCATGGCAATGCGCAGAGGGACCGAGCAGCCTGGCCGTGGCTGTCTCAAGCAGTCACCGTCAAGCTAGCCCCGCTGAAATCTGCAACCACTCGGCTATTCATCTGCCCGCCGGTCCTTAGTTTATCAGGGCAGGTTGCGCTATTTGAGGAAAAAAGAAAAGAGGGGGGGGGGGAAACCTGGAGGATTATTGGGGAGGGGGGAACCTGGAGGGCTGCAGCATCTATGGTGGCCAAAGCAACGGCCCCGATGCTGAGTAAACCCAATCCATGTCGAAACATCCCGCCAGATGTGCATAGGCACCTGCTCAAGAGAGTTGCGGATTATTTACAGAAGGTTTGCTCCCAAATTTCTCTCCCGCATCGGGTCATTCGTGGCCCAGGCTGAGCATGTTCGGCAAACAGTTTTCAGAACAGAAGCCTATGCCAGGTTTGCCTGGACAGCGGCCTTCCCTCCCCCCATCCTGAAATTCCTGAGGATTTGCTTCCAAGGAGGATCAATTGATCAGAAGAAATATTGCTTAGCCACCTGCCTGCCAGATAGAATTCAAGTTGGCTTCCAATGGAAAAACTACTACTACTACTACTACTACTACTACTACTACTAATATAATTTATGTACTACCCTCCCTAGTGGCTCAGGGTGGTTTAGAAGAAGAAGAAGAAGATTTGGTACATCTATGTTGCTTTTCTCTACCCAAAGGGGCTTACAGTTGCCTTCCCTTTCCTCTCCCCACAACAGACACCCTGTGAGGGAGGGGAGGCTGAGAGAGCCCTGAGATTGGTCTTCAAGCAAAGGTTGGATACACACTTTTCTTGGATGCTTTAGGATGCTTAGGGCTGATCCTGCATTGAGCAAGGGGTTGGACTAGATGGCCTGTATGACCCCTTCCAACTCTATGATTCTATGATTTTGCTCAATCCAAACCTCCAAGACACACAGACCTGCATTTCTTCATGTTCTACAGAAATTAAAATAGTTATAATTCTCTCACGTATCTGTTTAAGTTGTGTGCGCATACGTTTAAAACTGGTTTTGCCACCCTGTGCTCCTATCACGGAAAGCAGCCTTGGATGCTTTAGGATGCTTGGATGTTTTAGGATGCTTTGGGCTGATCCTGCGTTGAGCAGGGGGTTGGACTAGATGGCCTGCATGGCCCCTTCCAACTCTATGATTCTATGATTCTAAAGCTGCTTTCCTCTCCAAAGAGTCATTCTTCTTCCAGAAAGGACAGGCAGCCAATAAATATTTTAAATAATTTTTTTTTTAATCACTAAGTGGCAACGTCGGACTGTCTCCGGACGACATGGGAAAATGGAGGACGGCAGGTTCTTGAGGACTTCTCAGTCCTCTCAGCGGATCCAAAAAGAGCCTCTCCTACCCTGGTGATTTTTACGCCGTTTTGGCCAGTTTGCCCGCTTGCCCCTTTGAAAGACCAGGGACTGGTTTTACGGCCGCTGTTTTACTCAGCTCAGTTCGTTGTTCTTTTGCATTTCCAGGGTCTCCTGTTATTCTGCACCTGGATGCATGTTGGGATACGAAGATCTGTAATGTTTCAAAAGCACAGGAAGGACATCCTGCAGGGGGAACCAGGGGAGAAGTGTCATTTAAAGATTCAGATTAGGAGCGTCCTGGTATTTTAAATTCATCTCCTTCTGTGTCCTGATTGGCCCGTTGGGAGACTTCCTGCTCTCTTGAGCACACTTCCTCTCTGCTCGCCTCCAGAACAACAGTCAGTTAGACTGTTAGAGGTCTCTCCTCTCTTCTGCGCAAAAGTTGTTTCTCTTCGCAATAAAGAGCCAGCTTGGTGTAGTGGTTAGGAGTGTGTACTTCTAAACTGATGAGCTGGGTTTGATTCCCTGCTCCCCCACATGCTCCCCCACATGCAGGGCTCACCTTGGGCACACCGCAGCACTGATACAGCTGTTCTCACCGAGCAGGAATATCAGGGCTCTCTCGGCCTCACCTACCTCACTAGGAGAGGAAAGGGAAGGTGATTGTGAGCCACTTTGAGACTCCTTCGGGTAGAGAAAAGCAGCATATAAGAACCATCTCTTCTTCAGTAATCTCAGGGCTCTCTCAGCCTCATCCATCTCACAGGGTGTCTGTTGTCGGGAGAGGAAAGGGAAGGCGACTGGAAGCCGCTTTGAGTCTCCTTCGGGGAGAGAAAAGTGGCATATAAGAACCAACTCTTCTTCTTCTTCAGTAATCTCAGGGCTCTCTCAGCCTCCCCTCCCTCACAGGGTATCTGTTGTGGGGAGAGGAAAGGGAAGGCGACTGGAAGCCACTTAGAGACCCCTTCAGGTAGAGAAAAACGGCATATAAGAACCAACTCTTCTTCTTCTTCTTCTTCAGTAATCTCAGGGCTCTCTCAGCCTCCCCTCCCTCACAGGGTGTCTGTTGTGAGGAGAGGAAAGGGAAGGCGAATGGAAGCCGCTTTGAGCCTCCTTCAGGTAGAGAAAAGCAGCATATAAGAACCAACTCTTCTCCTTCTTCAGTAATCTCAGGGCTCTCTCAGCCTCCCATCCCTCACAGGGTGTCTGTTGTGGGGAGAGGAAAGGGAAGGCGAATGGAAGCCGCTTTGAGCCTCCTTCGGGTAGAGAAAAGTGGCATATAAGAACCAACTCTTCTTCTCCTTCTTCAATAACATCAGGGCCCTTTCAGCCTCACCTCCCTCACAGGCCTGCCACAGAAGGCTGAGCCAGCCACAAAATGTCACGCACTGAGTGCCTGCAGAGCTCTAATAGTACAACTTTAACATTTCAGGCAGGAGCTGTTCACAGGCTGACTTTTAAAACGAACCTACTATTTTAAGAGATCATTTTGCCTAAACACACAGCTCGTCTTCAGCCATCCCATGGAGATCCTTCGGCTGTGGAGGCAGGTGCTGCCAAAAAAAAAGAATCTATCCCACCCGAAGCCCTCGTTTAGCCCTGCCCACCTTCCAAAAGCCCTTGGCAGGAACCAGGAAAACTGTGGTGGGTGTCGTGCTGCCCTTGGGACCCTTAGCTTACTCCCTGCCACCCACCCTAGAGACCTCTGCATAGACGTGGGCGAGTTGTTTGTCGGGCGAAATCCATTCACAGATCCCAACCTTCCCGCTCAGAGACACGGGCCGCAAGCCGACCGAATCCGAGTTACCTTTATTCTGTCAATATTTGCTTCCATTTTGAGCTGCTCCACCAGTTTCCTGGCTTGTGCGATGCTGGTGGTGTTATTGCTGGCCATCGGAGCCGTCTTGGTGCACCGACCTCCGAGCGCGCCCTGCCAGAAACAGAACGGGAGAGGAGGGGTGAAGGGGCTCCGTCAGGGAGCGAGCGGATGGCCGGGTTCTCGCAAGCAGGGGGACGGGTGTTAATAATGGGGCAAAAAGCAGCCCCCCCTTTTGCGGGCAACGAGATCCCAGCCATGGGTTAGCTTAAATTGTTTCTTTTTGAGCACGTGAGCGCACAAAATAGAGTCGGAGACGAGTTGGTTTTTTTGTACTTCGGTTCCCACTAACCAAAGGAGGCTCAAGATGCCTTAAAATGGACCTTCCTTCCTTTTCTAGAGGGTGGGCAGGAGGCTTGTGCCCCAGAGGCCCGAACTGGACCGATTCTGCTTTGGCTCTCCCCTGACCCCCCCCCCCCCCCAATTTCACAATGATGGTATCCAAAGGAAAGTCTGCCCCACTGGATAGAATGGAGTGGGTGGGGGGGGCCTTTTGGAACCCCTTGAAGTGGGGTCACTGTGGGTGGGCAGGTAGCTGTGAGTTTCCTGCATAGTGCAGGATGTGGGAGAGCCATGCTGGGTCAGACCAGGGGTCCCTCCAGTCCAGCCTCCTGCCTCACACAGGGGCCAGCCAGTTCCTCTGCAGGGCCAGCAACAGGGCAGAGAGGCCGAGTTCTTTCTTTCTTTCTTTCTTTCTTTCTTTCTTTCTTTCTTTCTTTCTTTCTTTCTTTCTTTCTTTCTTTCATTCATTCATTCATTCATTCATTCATTCATTCATTCATTCATTCATTCATATACTGCCCTCCCCGGAGGCTCAGGGCAGTTTACATTGAACTTATGAACCATACATGAAGCAATCTGCATTAATAAACATACAATAATATTAATAGTGGTCGTAACAGTATAACAATATAATATAATAGTACAACAATGCAACGGTGCAATGGCACAACAGGTCCAGAGCACTCTGGTGGAGTTCTGGGAGGGGGGGGCACAGGGGCCCTTAATTTGCTGTTGGTTATGCCTGGTCTCAACCAAATGCCTGGAGGAAGAGCTCCTTTTTGCAGGCCCTGCGGAACTATTTAAGCTCCGTCAGGGCCCTGATCTCCTCCGGGAGCTCGTTACCCCAGGTGGGGGCCAGGACAGAGAATGCTCTGGCCCTGGTTGAGGCCAGGCGGACTTCATTAGGGCCAGGGACCATTAGCCCGTTGGTGGCGGTGGAGCGCAGAGCTCTTTGGGGGGCATAGGCAGGGAGGGAACTGAGAGCTCTGAAAGAACTGGGACTGGCCCAAGGTCACCCAGCTGGCTTCAGGCAGAGAAGTGGGGAATCACTTCCCAGATCCCAGATCAAAACCTGCTGCTCTTAACCACTGCAGTACAGTGGTTCTCTTTCCTCCACATCACATTTCCAAGCAGGATCGCACCTCTTTTGTTTTTGATGTGGAACACATCTACTAGCATGCTCCCTAAAACGGAAATGATAATGGACATGACATCTGTTGTCCTGCCTTAAAGCGTGCCAGTATATGAGGGTTGCAGTGAGAGAGCTGCAAGGCTCAGAGCTGGGCCTCAGAGCCCTGCTGCACCACAGCTCGTCTTCCCAGGCCCGACCCATCTCCTGGAAAGCGGGACTGGCCTGGGAAAGCACAGACGCTAAGGCCAGCCCCAGCAGAGCTCCAAGGCCCAGAGCAGGTTCAATCCCCAGCATCTCCAGTGAAAAGGACCCGGCAGGATGGTGATGGGAAAGACCTCGGCCTTAGATGCTGGGGAGCAGCTGCCAGTCTGAGCAGGCAACACTGTCCTCAACAGATCAAGGCCCAATCTGGCATAAAGTCATTTCCTAAATGTCTTCTCCTGGTGGGCAGCTGCTCTCCGTGCCTTGGGCCAAGCTCCTTCCTGGACCTCTTCAACCACAGACTCATTTTGGTACTTCCTGCCTGCAAAGCAGAGACCCAAAAGAGTTCCGGTTCTGAGCAGCTGCCCATCTGGGGGGGATGAGGAAGAAGCAGCTTTCTTTCAAATGCCACCCTTTCCAAACAGCCGTAAGCTGTGAGCCGCCAGACTTCTGCTTTCCTGGCAGTCCCCCCATGTCTTTTCATGCCGCATAGAATTTCAGGAGGGGAACTCCCTCCTCGATGCCATGCCAGAAACAGGTCCAGCAACCCAATCTGGGCTTGAAAGAGCCCTGGAGCTCTCCAAAGAGCCAGTGTGGTTGTCACGGTTGCAGTGTTGGACCACGATTTGGGAAACCTGGGTTCGAATCCTTCACTCTGCTACAGGAGTTTGCAGGGCGACCTGGGGCCAGTCCCATGGTCTTGCCCTAACCTACCTTACAGGACTGTTGTGTCAGAGAGGAGAGCAAGTTAAGCCCGTTTGGGACCCCGCTGGAGAGAAAAACAGGAAATGTACAAGGAAACAAATCGGGGAAAACCCCAAAGGAGTTGACCTACAGTCTTGAAGCCCTGGGGGCTATGTGAAAGAAAGCACAAGGAATTACCGGTATTTGGCAAGATTCTCATCTGTTTTTGTGCTAAAGAGGAAACGAGCTTTTTAAAATATATATTCTTATAAAATGTTTTGAGAACAGACAAAAGGACAGATCAACAGAAACGAAAGGCAGAAGAAGACAAAATAAAAGAAACAACAGTAAAACTTCAACGTTTCTCGGCCTATATATTTGGCAAAGTTTCTCAACCTATTTAAACCACAGAAGTTGCCCATAGAGGCCATCCAGTTCAAACCCTTGCTCAATGCCGGATCAACCTAAGCCAGCCACTCTCTTCTTTTTTGACCCTGAAATATTCTTCAGGCTTCGAGAAACCTCAGAAGCGGTGCCATCTTGCAGAATACGGCTGGGAAGCAGTGGACACGCACCCCACCCCCCGGGACCCTCCCCTTCCCACCCCCACAGGCCCAGCATTGGCCATTTGGGGAGGGAGTGGGCTGGTCTACATGACCATATATGGTCATATCACTTAATAAACGTTTCAAGCAATATTTAAAAAAATGAATTAACACCCACCGATTTGAGAAACCCTTCGAGGGCCGTCAAGAAACCCCAGGGTTTCATGAAACCCTGGCTGAGAGAACCACATCCATGATAATGTTCTGTTCAGCCACTGCTCAGAATCCTAGAATCCTAAAGTTGGAAGGGATCTCCAGGGTCATCTAGTCCAACCCCCTGCAGAATGCAGAAAACGGCCACACAATCCCTTCTGTCCACCCAATAAGTTCACAGAATCAGCATTTCTGTCAGATGGCTATCTAAGGTAAAGGTAAAGGTATCCCCTGTGCAAGCACCGGGTCATGTCTGACCCTTGGGGTGACGCCCTCTAGCGTTTTCATGGCAGAATCAATATGGGGTGGTTTGCCATTCCCATCCCCAGTCACCATTTACCCCCCAGCAACCTGAGTACTCATTTTACCGACCTCGGAAGGATGGAAGGCTGAGTCAACCTTGAGCCGGCTGCTGGGATCAAACTCCCAGCCTCATGGGCAGACAGCTTCAGACTGCATGTCTGCTGCCTTACCACTCTGCGGCACAAGATGGCTATCTGGCCTCTGCCTAAAAAGGTCCATAGAAGGAGAACCTCTCACCTCCCAAGGAAACCTGTTCCCTTCAGACTTTCTTCATAGGGCTTGGTCCCTGTTTATCCACGTTCTTTATAGGGGAAACTACATGTTGCCTTCACCAATCCTGGGATAGAATTTTATGACCAATATTAAAGTTTAATTTACTCTGAAGCTTTTATGTACAGCAGTTTTTAGATCGTATTTCAATATTTTATGTAATTCTGTATGTTGTCATCCGCCCTGAGAGCCAACACAAGGCAGAAGAGAAGGCTAAAGAATAAATAAAATAAATAAATCCCAAGAATTTTTAAGTACAAATGAATGAATGAATGAATGAATGAATGAATGAAGGAAGGAAGGAAGGAAGGAAGGAAGGAAGGAAGGAAGGAAGGAAGGAAGGAAGGAAGGAAGGAAGGAAGGAGAATTTGAATTCTGGAAGGAAGGAAAGAGGAAGGAAGGAAGGAAGGATAATTTAAATGAAGGAAGGAAGGAAGGAAGGAATTCATTAGAGAATCTTAATTCAAATTAGATTTTCTGCTGTATTTTAGAATTGAACGTGATTTGAATTGTGTTGTGATCTGCCCAGTCTGCCAAAAGAGGGTGGAATAAAAATGTAAATCCTAAAAAAATAATATTTCTCAAAGACCTACACACTTCCCAGCTCAATTACCTGACCCAACTTACAATAAAATTCCTTACTGTAAAACTGGGCCGTTGCAAAATCATCTTTCATTTCTAATGTCTAAAATCATCACACTCCAAGGAACACGTTTTCTAAAATGGATCTTGCCCGCCCCACATCTGATTAAGCGGGTGATGTGGGAGTCAATATGTATGAATCCTCCATGAAACTCTGGGTTGACCTTTGCTCCCCGGATCTAGACAGCACGCTTAGCGACTCTCCTATCTGGAGATGGGTAGGAGACAAGGTTACCGTAAACTGAGCAACCAGGTGTTGTGATGCCACTCACCCGCAATCCACCTCTGTCCCTACTGCAATGTTCAGGTGGGGAGATTCTTCCTTTTAGAAGTCACCAGGACCCTGCAAGGTTAGAAGAACAGAGAGTTTTTAGATGCTCACAGAAATAGGAGAAGGTCTTGGGTCTCGGGGGGGGGGGGCTGGGGATCCCCTGAGAATACAGCTCGTTTCCAGACAACAGAGATCAGTTCCCCTGGAGAAAATGGATGTTTGGAGGGTAGATTTTATGGCCCTATACCCACTGAGGCCCCTGTCCTCTCCACCCCCAAATCTCCATGAGTTTCCAGATCTGGGCATGGAATTGAGGTCACTATGGGTGGGCAGGTTGCAGTGAGTTTCCTGCATTGTGCAGAGGGTTGGACTAGATGACCCAGGAAGTCCCTTCCAACACCATAATATCATGATTCTAGGAATGTAGCCATTCAGGAAGGAGATCCTAAAACTGGAACCTGAAGCATTAATAATCCAGCAGCTAGTGACCAGATGCTGACTGTAGGGGGCAGTGTGTCCCCAAGACCAATAGGGCACGGACAGATGTCCATGGACAGCTGGACAGCCACAGCTCGGCCACCCCAGCGGAGAAAACCTCAACGGATTCTGTCATAAGCGTCACCCCAATTAAGCTCTGCATTCACCAATATACGGACACATTTCACTTGAACCCCTGTTCCCTGGCTTGCATTCCAAATACATTTCTGCTGTGGTAGGAGATGTCCTACCACAAACTCCCAGCCCCTCCTGATGCAGTTCTTGGGAGCATTTTCTGCAGGGCTGCATCAGAACGTAAGAGAAGCCATGCTGGATCAGGCCAATGGCCCATCCAGTCCAACACTTTGTATCATGCAGTGGTCAAAACCCAGGGGCCAGCAAGAGGTCCACCATCGGGGCCAGAACTTCAGAAGCCCTCCAACTCTTGCCCTCCGCCCCAATCACTAAGAAAACAGAGCTTCCCTGAGCCAGAGAGTGCTCCATCTCAGCCTCGTGGTGAAGAGCCACTGAAGAACCTCTGCTCTTAAGAACATAAGAGGAGCCATACTGGGCCAGGCCAATGGCCCATCCAGTCCACCAGAAGGTGCCACACAGTGGCCAAAGCCCAGAGGCTGTTAGGAGGTCTATCATGATGCTGAGAACTCCAGAACTGTTCTCACTCTGGCTCCCCCAAGCACCGGGACAGAGCAAAGCTGCCCCAGACAGCGAGTTCGATCTCTACATAGGAGCTGATAGCCAGCGATGGCCTCTGCTCCATATGTTTATTCTAACCCCTCTTGAATCTGCCCGTGATTTCAGGTGTCACCCCGTCCTGTGGCAGGGACTTCTCAGTGTTCATTACTACAGAGCCAGTTTGGTGTAGTGGTTAGGAGAGCGGACTTCTAATCTGGCATGACGGGTTTGATTCTGTGCTCCCCCACATGCAGCCAGCTGGGTGACCTTGGGCTCGCCATGGCTCTGATAAAGCTGTTCTGACCAAGCAGAGATATCAGGGCTCTCTCAGCCTCACCCACCTCACAGGGTGTCTGTTGTGGGGAGAGAAAAGGGAAGGCAACTGTAAGCCACTTTGAGACTCCTTCGGGTAGAGAAAAGTGGCATCTAAGAACCAACTCTTCTTCTTCTTCTTCACTAATCTCAGGGCTCTCTCAGCCTCCCCTCCCTCACAGGGT
Source organism: Paroedura picta (assembly GCA_003118565.2). Classification (NCBI taxonomy): domain Eukaryota; kingdom Metazoa; phylum Chordata; class Lepidosauria; order Squamata; family Gekkonidae; genus Paroedura; species Paroedura picta. Next base: position 163,671,815 of record BDOT02000002.1, on the reverse strand, counting down.
GTCTGTTGTGGGGAGAGGAAAGGGAAGGTGACTGGAAGCCACTTTGAGCCTCCTTCGGGAAGAGAAAAGCAGCATATAAGAACCAACTCTTCTTCTTCGTCTACAGCAAGAAAGAAAGTTTGGTCCACCAGTGGAGAAATACCCCAGGATCAAAACTTCTGGCTTAGCAAAAATATTTGTTTTCTGATAAGCACTAGAGGCAGACATGAATCGCAGCTGGTTTATATTAGAGGTTTGTACAGCCTGTAGTCATATTTGGTATTCTGGAGAGGGGGTGCCAAAAAGGATGCCACAAGAGGCAGGGCCAAGCAAAAAAAGAAAGCAAATGCAAGAGGTGGGCCCCAATCCTTCATGATTGCTTTGCAAAAGAATTGAGGAGGGGAATATCCCACCTGTCTCTCTCAAGGGCCAACCATTTCTTCTGGAAGGCCAACAACAGGGCAGAGAGACTTTCCCCTGATGTTGCCTCCTAACTCTGAGATTGATCAGTTGATTGATCAGATTTTTTGCCTGCCTCTCTCCAAAGACTCCTGGCACATGGCGCATTACATCAGACATAAACACCCATCAAACCCCCAACCTGCTGGGAGCGATGGAGGGCAAAAGAAGAAGGGGACGACAGAGAATGAGGCGGCTGGATGGAGTCACTGAAGCAGTCGGTGCAAACTTAAATGGACTCCGGGGAATGGTAGAGGACAGGAAGGCCTGGAGGATCATTGTCCATGGGGTCGCGATGGGTCGGACACAACTTCGCAGCTAACAACAACAACAACATAACATCCTTTCGGAGATACGATCTGTGATGCCACACAGCCCCAAGCAAGCTGATCCCGGTTGTCTAGGTCAGCTATCATTCTGGGAGATCGGCAGACCCTACCTGGAGGCTGGTGACCCTGAATTCCGTGCCCCCTGGTTCAAACTGGTGCTGGGGAGGCTGGAATCTAAAGGAGGCCCTTCTCCTCCCCGGGCAGTGAGGAGGGAGAGGAAAAATATCTGCTGCTAACGTTCCCAGAACAGGCCAAAATGCTTTGTTTTAAAATGGACAGTTGTCTCTTGCTGGTTCCTCCTCCAAGTAGTTGGGGGAACTGATAGACAAGAGCCAGTGTGGGGTAGCGGCTATGAGCTCTAATCTGGAGGCCCCCCTCCCGCTCCGCATGCAGCCAGCTGGCTGACCATGGGCCAGCACAGTTCTCTCTGAGCTCTCTAGGCCTCACCTCCCTCATAGGGTGTCTGTTGTGCGGAGAGGAAAGAGAAAGCGAATGTAAGCCGCTTGGAGACTCCTTTGGGTAGATAAAAGTGGCATATAAGAACCAACTCTTCTTCTTCTTCTTCAGTAATCTCAGGGCTCTCTCAGCCTCACCCACCCCACAGGGTGTCTGTTGTGGGGAGAGGAAAGGGAAGGTGATTGGAAGCTGCTTTGAGACTCCTTCGGGTAGAGAAAAAGGGCATCTAAGAACCAACTCTTCTTCTTCTTCTTCAGTAATCTCAGGGCTCTCTCAGCCTCCCCTCCCTCACAGGGTGTCTGTTGTGGGGAGAGGAAAGGGAAGGCGACTGGAAGCCGCTTGGAGACACCTTTGGGTAATAGAAAGAGGGTACAAAAGAGAGTTCTTCTTCCTCTGTTCTTCTCAGTCTTTAGTTGCCAGGGTGGGACTGGTCTTTCCCTCTGTGCCATCTCAAACCCCTCCTTCCGTGGGCACCAATCCCAAATTTCCAGGTATTTCCCCAAGCAGGAGTTGGCAACCGCTCAGCAGCGGCCTCCACCAGCGACGCACATTTCCCTGTGTCAGTTTGCGAGAAATTCTGAGAACCGCGCCCTCGATTTCCTTTCCACCCAGGCAAACGAAATATTATGAGCAGAAACGAGGCCCGGAATGGCTCTCCAAAGGGACAAAGGAGTCAATTCATGAACCCTTCTGGCTGTTTTTCTTTGGGGGGGAAAAACACCCCCGAGAGCATATCTGCTTTTGATTTATGATGTGCGGATACATGCTAGAAAGCGGTGCGCAGCGCATGAACTGGAGGGGGGGCGGCAGAAACGAAGTCACCATGGAGACGGCTTCATTAAAAAGCCAGCCTGCGCAAGTTGCCCGTTTGACATCTGGGGAAGGGGCTCCCAAGGGTCGCACGGTTCTTGGCAGGCAGAAGGAAAAGAGAGACCCTCATTCAAAGCAGACATATTTTCAGGAAGGCCTCGGCCTCTCTGCCCTGTTGCTGGCCCTCCAGAGGAACTGGCTGTCCCCTGTGTGAGAGAGGAGGCTGGACTGGATGGACCCCTGGTCTGACCCAGCAGGGCTCTCCTGATGTCCTTAGGAAGGCCTCGGCCTCTCTGCCCTG
>BDOT02000002.1:163608339-163626984 GCA_003118565.2 Paroedura picta | reverse complement strand
AACTGGGAAGACCATAGCCTTGACTAAACGCACTTTTGTTGACAGGGTGACGTCTCTGCTTTTTAGGATGCTGTCTAGATTTGCCATATCTTCCCTCCCCAGGCGCAAGCGTCTTTTAATTTCTTTGCTGCAGTCCCCATCTGCAGTGATCTTGGAGCCCAGGAAAATAAAATCTGTCACTAAATCTATAAAATCTGTCACTAAATAAATAAATAAACATGTGCAATTTGGGAGACATTTCAGGCTGCAGCAAGAAAAGGCGGGGAGGTTCCACTCTGATGCTGGGTAATCCCTTCCATCGGTGGAGATTTGGCAGGAGATCCAACCATAAGACGTCACTTGCAGCAGCCAATCGATGCTGTGCCCAGGGGCTTTCTACTGTATACAGGCTTCATCGGTGCCCCGTGGTGGCGGGAGGCGGCCATTCAGCCTGCTGGCCAAAATCCTTCAACTAGTTTTGGGGTGGGAGTGTGTCCCGTTGGGTGGCTCTTACGGGGCTTTCGGACTCAGGAAACCGCCATGGCCTTTGCCCTCAGCCTACAACCAATCAGCTCTTCTGTCTCGCTCCCTCTCTCTCAGAATGTCAACACGGAAAAGCAGCTGCTCTTTGACTTCCCTTGGACGAACGTCGGGAAGCTCGTCTTCGTGGTGAGTAAAGAGCTCGCCCCATCCAACCGCTCTTCCCGAGGAGCTGTGCATCTTGCCTCTGAATTACACAGGGCAGGCCTTCCCAGCCACCCTCCCAGCAAACGGGAAAGGCCGCTTAATAGAGCCATGGGCTGCTCCTGAGCCAGTGGGGCGCCATGGCTAAGACATCGGGCTAGGATCCGAGTTCAAATGTCTCCATGTTGGTAAACGAGACATCTCTGAGTCACCCCTAAGCAACATAGCGACGTCGGTGAAGTTGGCAGGTGACGCTCTGGTTTGGGGGCAAAACTCTATGGTAGGAAGCTAATTCTACCATAGAGACTTTGCCCACAAACCAGACTATCACCCCCAACATCCACAGCATGCTATGTCTGATGCACGGACATCACATTTCTTTCCTGGTTTTCCCTCTCTGTTCCCAGTAAGTTCCACCCCCTGTCCACTGGAATCAGGAACCTGGCAAACCTTATCTTTAGGAGGTGTCCAGTGGCGGGGAGTTCCACAGATTAACTGCCTCTTGCTTGCCCCCGCAGGGGAAAAGGTTCGAGATCCTCCCGGATGGCTTGCCCTCAGCCCGCAAGCTCACCTATTACACGGGCTGCCCGATGCGTTCCCGGCACCTCCTGCAGCTCCTGAGCAACAGCCACCGACTGTACATGAACCTGCAGCCCGTCCTGCGGCAGATCCGGAAACTGGAGGAGAACGAAGGTAGCAGACGTCCACCCTTCGTCCCGGGAGCTGGCTTCCAGCATCTTCCAGATATTCCGCACAAATAAGCTGCTGTAGGAAGATGGGAGCAGTGTAGCCAGGCACATTAAAAAAAAAGTTGTATTTTCTTCCAGGAAGTGCAAAAGGTAGCGCTATGAATTGACAGAATCATAGAATAATACAGGGGACCAAGCCCTATGAAGATAGGTTGAGGGACTTGGGAATGTTCAGCCTGGAAAAAAGGAGGCTGAGAGGGGACATGATAGCCCTCTTTAAGTATTTGAAAGGTTGTCACTTGGACGAGGGCAGGAGGCTGTTTCTGCTGGCTGCGGAGGAGAGGACACGCAGTAATGGGTTTAAAATTCAAGTACAACGATATAGACTAGATATCAGGAAAAACAATTTCACAGTCAGAGTAGTTCAGCAGTGGAATAGGCTGCCTAAGGAGGTGGTGAGCTCCCCCTCACTGGCAGTCTTCAAGCAAAGGTTGGATACACACTTTTCTTGGATGCTTTAGGATGCTTAGGGCTGATCCTGCGTTGAGCAGGGGGTTGGACTAAATGGCCTGTGTGGCCCCTTCCAACTCTATGATTCTATGATACAGTTGGAAGGTACATCATGGGTCATCTAGTCCAACCCACTATGCAGGACATTCACATCCCAATCGCTCAACTACAGAGAAACACTACTTATTCTAGATTCAAATGAGTAGCCCTGTTGTTCTGAAGCAGCACAATAAAATCAGAGTCCAATAGCACCTTTAAGACCAACAAAGATTTATTCAAGACGTGAGCTTTCAAGTGCAAGCACTCTTCGTCAGATTAAGAACTAACCATCATAACAGTAGGAATATATAAGCAAAAGTTAATACATTATTAAACTGTGTCACAGCATCCAAACACAGCCACATGAGAACTCCCTGCCAAACCAGCCAATCAAACCCCTCGAACACATTTGTAGTTCACAAAGACATGTCAGAAATAAAACTGTCAAGGCCAGTGATCCAGGGCTCACACCCTACTATTTACTGCCGGCCCCATCTGTCTCCATACCAGTGTGAAACTTTCTTACAAGTAGAAGCTCAGCTGGCAGCTATCTTGTCCTGGGACCAGAAAGTAGAATTCAGAATTACATGACATATTACTAACAGTCACATAATCCCAATTAAGATAAATTGTGAGGAATGTGGGTACACAAGTTACATAAGGTTAGCATGCACAGTGAGATAAAAAAAAAAACCTTTATCTTTGTTGAGTCCAGGGTATGTCAAAGTATTGAGTGTTGTAATAACTTGCATTTCTGCAATCTCCATTTCTAGCCTGTTCTTGAAGTTTCTTTGTAATAAAACCTACTTTCAGGTCCCTTATAGAACTAATTCTAGCAAGACAGTCTAGCAAGCCGGGTTTGATTCCCTGCTCCTCCACCTGCAGCCAGCTGGGGGACCATGAGCTAGTCATAGCCCTGATAGTTCTGTTCTCACAGCACAGTTCTTTCAGAGCTCTCAGTCCCACCTATCTCCCACCATGTCTTGCATGGGAAGAAGGAAGGGAAATGTTTTTGTAAGCCGTTTTGAGACTGTCGGGCAGTGAAAAGTGGGGTATAAAAACCAACTCTTCTTTATAATAGTTCTGAAAAGGGGAGGGAAAAGGAAAAAGGGGAAGAAGCAGATCAACGATGCTTCTAAGTTTCTCGATGGCAAAGACGTATGCAATTGTCAGTTTAGTACTTAACCTAAGATTATAACAAGATTACTTGTTCTAAAACTATTACAGGATTATAACCCCTCCGAAAACATCTTCTTCCTTTTCTGTTCCCTAAAAAAAGCCCAGCTCTTAATTGTTAGGTCCAAGGCTAAAAAAGATTCCCTCCTTTAATCTTCAAAACCACAAGTCATCGATTCTCTTTTTCCCCTTTCCTGCAAAAAGTCAACAAGGGGTTTCCAGTCAGCACTGGATATAGCAAATGTCCTTTCTCCTTGGGGGGGACATATAGAATCCTATAGAATCCTAGAGTTGGAAGGGACTTCCAGGGTCATATAGTCCAACCCCTGCAGAATGGAGGAAACTCACAACTACCTGTCTACCCAATTCCACGGCCATACGATGCGAATTCCCCCAAACCAGAATCCCTGGCCAGTCTGGCCTGGAGGAAATTCACCCCCTGATCCTAAAGTGGCCATTGGCTTTTTCTTGAGCATGCAAGAAAAGGCCACAAGAGCCCAGCATGGACACCCTCCCTTGTGCCCACCCACTCACCACCTGCCTAAGTTCACAGAATCTGCTTAGAGACCCCCACCTCCCGAGGAAGCCTATCCCACTGAGGACCTGCTCAAAGTGCCCAGTTGACTCTAATTCTTGAGGTTTCCCGTTTCCGAGCCCGCAGGAGCCCCACCGCCCTCCTTGCGCGTTCCGTGGCGAGGTGCCCCTTCTCTTCTCACGGCCTCTCGCCTTCCCCTCCCAGAGAAGAAGCAGTACCGGGAGTCGTACATCAGCGACGCGCTGGACCTGGACCTGGACCAGCTGGAGAAGAGGTCTCGGGCCAGCGGGAGCAGCGCCGGCAGCGCCAAGCACAAGCGCCTCTCCCGCCACTCCACCGCCAGCCACAGCAGCTCCCACACGTCCGGCATCGAGGCAGACCCCAAGCCCCGGGACGACTTCCTGCCCGCTGCCGTCCACCGCCAGCTGAGAGCCTGCAGCTCCATGACCAGCCACGGAAGCTCACACACGTCCGGCGTGGAGAGCGGGGAGAAGGAGCGGCTCGAGGAGGACTCCCAAGATGACGGTAAGTCCCCCCCCGCCCCCGACACGTGGGAGCCCAGTTTGATGGCGTGGAACGGGGGTCTCCAAGGCGGTGCCCGTGGGCACCCCAGCTGCCACCTGGTGCCCACCGAGTGCTTTTAGAAAGTGGGAAGGGCTGGGTGGGACTTTTGTCTGGGCAGATTAAAAGGTGACCTGTTAAACAAAGTTTTCTGCTGGAAATGTTGGAAGAGGTCACTTAGAATCATCCGCGACTTCGCTCACCGATATTTTGCGGTCGGGGCCACCAGGAGCCAGCGTGGTGTAGGGGTTAAGAGCGGCAGCCTCTAATCTGGCAAGCCAGGTTTGATTCCCTTCCCCTCCTCTACATGCAGCCGGCTGGGTGAGCTGGAGCTAGTCACAGTCCTGTGAGAGCTGTTTTTACAGAGCTGTTCCCTCAGAGCTCTCGGCCCCGCCTACCTCCCAGAGTGCCTGTTTTGGGGAGAGGAAGGGAAGGCGATTGGAGACTCCTTTGGGTAGAAAAGCAGCTCTTCTACTCCTTCCGGAGGCTGCCATTTTAGGGCCAGCTCCGCCTCCTGGGGCGGCCATTTTGTGACTGTGCCTCACTCTCCACGCCAGAATTCCAGAAGCTCAAAAGGGCATGTGAGGCCCTGGTGCAGAGGTTTTCCTGAATGAGGGTCCAAGATCCAGTCCCCATCGTCTCCCATTTTCAGAGGGTCTTGGTCAACTGGTCACCGAGGGCAGGAAAAGGTTCAGGGGCAGCCATTGCAGGCCAGAATGAGCCACACGGACTCCGTGTCTGATAGCTTCTTATCTCTCCTTTCCTCGGTCTGTTTTATCGGATAAATAGGGCTTCTTACTCTTACAGCTTCCAGGCCCATGGGTTAGACGCCCATCTCTCCTGGCCTCGTTTTTACGAAAAAAGGGAATCAGTACACTTGTTTCTCTGGGATGTTGTGTCAAGTGGCAACCCCATAGAGTTTTCACAGCATGAGATGTTCTGAGGTGGGTCACGCCTGTCTCTGCATAGTGACCTTGGTGGTCTCCCATCCTGGGCCTAACCAAAACCAACCCTGCTTAGCTTCCGAGATTGGGGTAGCCCAAGCCATTCAGGCCAGGGCAAGAGATGTCCAGAGATGGTCGCCATTGCCTAGCTCCGTGTAGAGACTGGACTTCCTTGGAGGTCTCCAGTCCAAATGCTGGCCCTGTTAGCTTAGAGAACCAAAAATGTGTACCTATTTCAGCCTTTCTAAACTTTTTGACTGTTGAGGAACCCCTGAAACGTTCTCCTGGCTTTGAGAAACCCCAGAAGTGGCATGATCTATTCAGAATATGGTTGGGAAGAAGAGCTGTGGACACGCCCACCCATGCCCCTCCCCTTCCTACCCCCTCGAGGCCCATCATTGGCCATTTTTGGGGGGGTCACCGTATTCTGAACGGATCATGCCACTTCTGGGGTTTCTTGAAGCCTGAAGGATGTTTCTCGATAGTAAAAAAGTTTAGAAAGACTGAGGGTGTTTCCGCACAAGGACCAATGTTGCTAATTGGTCCCACAAAGCGGAAACACTATTTTTAAAAGTGCAATCTTGGCGTTACGCATACCTGCTTTTTTTAGTGGAATCCAGTAGCGTTTCATTCGTTTCCCACAGGTTTCCGGTCTCGCAAAAATCGCTAGGCAGGAAGCGATTTTTTCTGTGCTTTGTCCCGCCCCTGGCCGTCAATCAAACGAACAGCCAATGGGCGGTTGTTATCATGCTCTGGGAAAGCCCCTTTCCCTTTAAGAAAAGTTTTAAAAAAAACAAGTTGCAACGAATATGCGTTAATTCGTTGCAACGGAGAGACCCATCTAGCTGGCAGCTGGCGTGTGAGCTGGCGATTCATTGTTACCACGCTCCCCCGAGTGAAAAGAAAAATCCCCCCCCTTGCAGGGGCGTGATTTTCAGCCGAAAATAAAGGGAACTTGCAAACGGGGCTGTGTTGTGCTTGGGGACTTAGGGGAGCTTTAGAGCAGTTCTGTGGAGGGACTGTAGCCGGAGAAGCCTCCCTGGGTGAATGAAGCCTCGCTGGTTCGTTGCTTTCTGCTCGCTCTGAGAAAAAAAAATGGCGATCGCTTCGCCAGACGTTTGGAGGAGAGAGCCAGGGGGAGGGACTTTGTTGGAACCGCAACAATGGGAACTCACAGGTCTTTTTCGCTAATGTTGCAGATTGTTTGCAAGAGTGTAGCGCTTTTCGGAGGGTGAATCCACTTTTCCCGATTTCCCTTTAAGCGCAACAACGAATCGCTTTTTACGGGACTGTTTCAGGAGTGTGACAGATTTTGTGCGACGTCTTGCGGAACTGCAAATTAATAGCGTTTACGATTTGCAAGCCTTCTGCTAAATTCAAGTCATGCGGAATGGCCCTGAAATATGGTTATCTCACCCAATAAATGATTAACAAATTTTGAAAAATATATTCAAAATCAATTAACTCCCACTCTTCCAGGGCCATCAAGAAACCCCAGGATTGAGAAAGACACACACACTTGGTTTCTCAGAAGTTCTTGTGTGTGTACAGTGTACCCGAGGGACCGCCTCCCTGCCTATGCCCCTCAAAGAGCTCTACGCTCCGCCACCACCAACTAGCTAATGGTCCCAGGCCCTAAAGAAGTCCGCCTGGCCTCCACCAGGGCCAGAGCATTCTCTGTTCTGGCCCCCACCTGGTGAAACGAGCTCCCCGTGGAGATCAGAGCCCTGCCCGAAATTCCACAATTCCACAGGGCCTTCCTCCAGGCATTTGGTTGAGACCAGATGTAATCAACAGCGATTGAAGGGCCCCCGCTCCCCCCCTCCCTCCCAGAACTCCACCAGAGCGCTCTGGAACTGTTTGCACAGTTGGACTGTTTGCATTGTGTGCACTGTTACAACTATTAATTATTAGTATTATTGTTACGGTTATTTATATGTTATGGAATGTTTCATACATTGTTTATACATGTTATGTAAACCACCCCGAGCCTCCAGGGAGGGCAGTATACAAATTTAATTAATTAATTAATTAATTCATAAAAATACATACACATAAATACATAATACACACACACGCATACATACATGTATACATGCATTTTTGGTTTGGCAAGCCGCCTCAAGTCCATTTCCCGCCTCAAGGGTGTTCTAAGAGAATATAATGAGAGCTGCGTACTTTTATGAAAATCTGTCACATTCTCCTTTACTGTAGTGCGCAGTTCTAGTGAGATTACTTTTTTACCCCCTAAACGAAGCTTTACCTAAAGCTGTTTAACACTTAGAATGAAGGATGAGGAGAGGATAGAATCATAAAGTTGGAAGGGACCTCCAGGGTCATCTAGTCCAACCCCCTGCAGAATGCAGGAAACTCACAACTACCTACCCACCCACAGGGACCCCAATTGCATACCCAGATGATGCACCCCCCCCCGAATACCAGAGACGAGTTGTTTGAGATATACATTGGTGTATATCTTTCTGCTTGTGAGCTGTCTTGAGAACTTCATTGCTACAAAATGGTTGAGAAATATTGTCACCTTTCAAGCCCTGGTTTTTAGTGGCGGAAACAACTGCATCTCAGGCTCTAAACCAGCTGTCTCATCCCAAGGAAAACAAATGTAATTTGGATGCCTGGGGTAATGCCAATCAGCAGTTTGGGGTCAAGAAAGAATTTCACATCAGGGCTGATGCATGCAGGAATCCGGAAAACTTTTTGCAGGGTTCATGGGGGGGGGGGGAGCTGTGAATTTCCTGTATTGTCCAGGGGGTCAACTAGATCAGTGGTCCCCAACCCCCTGTCTGAAGACCGGTACGGTCCGTAGATCAGTTGGTACCGGGCCGCGGCTCCTCCTCCTCCTCCCCGGCTGCTTTCTTAGGGGCTGCCCTGCCACTCTGCCGCTGGCTCACCTTGGGTGCTCTCCAGCGGCCGCCATGGCTGGGGCTTCCCGTTGGCGGGGCACTGCGCAGCTGCTTCTGGCAGCACTCCCCAGTGGGCGGCGGGAAGTCAGGGGCACCGGCGGGAAAGCAAGTGGAGCAGGGGCTCAGGCGGCAGCGATGTCCCACAGCAAAAGACTACCCCCCCCCCGGCCCTCAGTAAAATTGTCAAGCGTTGACCGGTCCCCGGTGATAAAAAGGTTGGGGACCACTGGACTAGATGACCCTTGGTGTACATTCCAGTTCTATGTTTCTAAGAATTTGGAGATATAAGCTTTGAAGATTCCAAAATACCCTTCCTCAAGCTTTGACTCTTAAAAGCTTACTCCCCCAAAATGTTGTTGGTCTCTTAAGGTGCTCCTGTTTTCGAATCCGGCTGTTCTACCAAGGCCAACATGTCTGCTCTCTGAAACTATCTTCCCAGTTTTAGTGGCTCACAAGTGAAACATCCCCCCAAAGATACTGGGTTTCATTTCCACCGCTGATCTGGGACCCTGGAAATGGGAATCTGCCTGGTTCTGCCCACAATGTTCATTAACAACAGATCCTGTTTCTCTTTCAGAAATAGAAATGCTGGTCGACGATCCGCGAGACCTAGAGCCAACGAGCGAAACCTCTCTGGACGACATCAGCCCCGATGTCTGCATTTACATCACGGAGGACATGCTGGTGGCGAGAAAACTCAACGGGCACTCAGGTAACACCCAAGAACACCTGAAGGGCCCTGCTGGGTCAGCCCTGGGTCCCTCCAGTCCAGCCTCCCGTCTCACTCAGGGGCCAGCCAGGCTCTCTGGAGGGCCAGCAACAGGGCAGAGAGGCCGAGGCCTTCCTAAGGACATCAGGAGAGCCCTGCTGGGTCAGACCAGGGGTCCATCCAGTCCAGCCTCCTGTCTCACACAGGCTAACTGCTTCTTCTGAAGGGCCAACAACAGGGCACAGAGGCCTTCCTCTGATGTTGCCTCTTTGCTGTAGGTTTCGGAGAATTATTGCTTCTGAACCAAGTGGTTCCCCTCTGTCACCGTAGCTGGTTGCCACCGATAGACTGCACCTCCATGAATCCCTCTCATCTTCTTTGAAAGCTGTCTATTCCTGTGGGCATCACTACATCCTGTGGCAGCGAGTTCTACATTGACGAACCTCACTGTGTAAAGTGGTGTTTCCTTTTGTCCGTCCTTGAACCTACTGCCCATCAGCTTCACTGGATGCCCTTGAGGCGAAGCCTTTTGGGAGAGGGAGAAACATTTTCCTTTGTCAATTCTCTCCACTGTCATGAACTGCCCCGAGACCTCCGTTGAGGAGAAGGTGAAGGTTCGAAATCGAATAAATCAGTGAATAAATGTTTTGTTCTTTCCAGTGGTAAATGAAGGGACCAAGCCCTATGAAGATAGGTTGAGGGGCTTGGGAATGTTCAGCCTGGAGAAAAGGAGGTTGAGAGGGGACATGATAGCCCTCTTTAAGTATTTGAAAGGTTGTCACTTGGAGGAGGGCAGGATGCTGTTTCTGTTGGCTGCAGAGGAGAGGACACGCAGTAATGGGTTTAAACTTCAAGTACAACGATATAGGCTAGATATCAGGAAAAAGTTTTTCACAGTCAGAGTAGTTCAGCAGTGGAATAGGCTGCCTAAGGAGGTGGTGAGCTCCCCCTCACTGGCAGTCTTCAAGCAAAGGTTGGATACACACTTTTCTTGGATGCTTTAGGATGCTTAGAGCTGATCCTGCGTTGAGCAGGGGGTTGGACTAGATGGCCTCTATGGCCCCTTCCAACTCTATGATTCTATGAAGCATCCGCATCTGACGATGGACGTCCTCTTTCCGTTTTCAGGACTGGTCGTGAAAGAAGTCAGTTCGTCGACGTCCAGCTCCTCGGAGACAGTGGTGAAGCTTCACGGGCAAAGCATCGATTCGTTGCCACAGGTTTGTGTCCAGGGTAGGGGGAGGGGGCATGTTTAATTGCATGACATGCGCTAAAGCTGACTTATCATGACTCCAGCAAAGAGCATTCAAGGGGTGGGCTTTCTTTTGCAGAGCCTTCCTTGGTCACCTCCTTTCCATGTTCCGACCCTGCTTAGCTTCCAGCTTACGGCCACCCCTGCAAAAAAGTTAGGAACCCAAAGGTTGAGCTGCTAAAATTATTTTTAAATTTTAAAGAATATTTATTACATAAAGTGCATTAAATCAACATATTAAAAACATGGTCATCATAATTTAAAAACATCAGATTTCTAGCTGCACATGGAATAGACCACGTACTACCAGGGCTCTCTCAGCCTCCCCTCCCTTACAGGGTGTCTGTTGTGGGGAGAGAAAAGGGAAGGCGAATGGAAGCCACTTTGAGACTCCTTCTGGTAGAGAAAAGCGGCATATAAGAACTGACTCTTCTTCAGTAATATCACGGCTCTCTTAGCCTCACCTCCCTCATAGGGTGTCTGTTATGGGTAGATTAAAGGTAACGTTATTGGAAGCCACTTTGAGCCTCCTTCGGGTAGAGAAAAGTGGCTTATAAGAACCAACTCTTCTCTTTCTTCAGTAATCTCAGGGCTCTCTCAGTCTGTTGTTGGGAAAATTCAGAGAATAAGCAGGCCTGGGCAAGGCTCCTGTTTTCCCTCATTTCACAGGAGGTTTTTTTCAACAGCAAAACTAGAAAATAAAACCTTAACGGCCCTGGTTCAAAAAAAGGGGGGAAACTTTACCCCCTAAGCAATATAAAGAATACCAGACCCTTGTCCCGCACTGCTTCGGCAACATATCGGCCACACACAGATCACTGGTTCTTTTCCATTGATAACACGCCTTTTTTGTCGCTGCAGCACACTGGCTGCTCATCTTGGCCTGTCAGTCCACCTGTACCCCCAATGTCCCGTTCTCAGACGCTTCCCAGCTGATCGCTTTAATCCCCACTGAACCATCCCCTCTTCCCCTCAGACTGTCTGCCGAAAGCCGAAGACCTCCTCCGACCGGCACAGCTTGAGCCTGGACGACATCCGGCTCTACCAAAAGGACTTCCTGCGCCTGGCCACCCTCTGCCAGGAGACGGCCCAGAGCTACACGTTCGGCTGCGGCCACGGGCTGGCGGAAGAAGGCCTCTACTGCAGCGGCTGCCTCGCTCGGCAGTGCGCCAACATCCAGGACGCCTTCCCCGTCAAGAGAACCAGCAAATACTTCTCCCTGGACCTCGCCCACGAAGAAGTGCCGGAGTTTGTCGTCTGACGCCACCCCGTCCTCGAGGGCCGCCGCGGAGACGGTTGCTCTCAAAAGGCGGCCTGAGGCCCGGTCGCGGTTTCCCCAAGCTCTTTTCTTCCCTTTTCTTTTTGGGTGCCATAGAGGGATTCCTCCCCTCCCCTCGTCTGTCCTCTTGGATACTTAAAAGCGCCAAACCTCTATCCAACCTGCTACCGTTCCGGACCCGCCTTGCAGGGACGGAACCGTTCTTTGTGCCGCGTGGAGGAATTTGACCCAGTTTAAATTTGGCTGGATTTGGAAGGGAGGGTCTCTTCCTTCAAACGCGATTCCCTCAGAATTTTCATCGTTCCCTTGGGTTTTCGGGGGGGGGGGTTGTTTTTTTTACCAAACGGTGTTCAACGAGGAGAACGTTTTGCTTTTTCCCTTTTGACCTCGCAGAAGCCCTCCGTGTTTCCCCGCTCTCAGGACACCTTCGCATCCCGCAACGCCACACAAGGTGCTTTGTTGGTTTTTTGTGCTTTGATTTCGGCCACCGTGGCCGGGACGAGTTCCCAATTATTTTTTTTGGGGGGGAGGGGGCCCTCTCCTGTGTTGCATTAAGCCAAAGAAACTCCAGATATCCCAAAAGGACAGCGTCAGGACAAAGGAGGAGGCCGAAACGAAATGGGAGGACGCTCCACGGCGGTTGGTGATAACCAGAGGCTGCACTACGGATCGCTCCGTCTTGCGTTTTCTGTTCTGCCAAAAAAAAAAAGAAAGAAAGGAAAAGGAAACCCCGAATCGTACGCGGGCCGCGATCCGAGTCGACGTTTCTTCATCGGATTGTTTTGTGGAAAGTTTACAGAAAAATCGGTGTTTCGAATGGGGTGGGGGGGGGGTGGGGTGAGATTTCGGAGAGCTTCTGGAAGCTTCTTCGGAACAGGAGCCGAAGAGCAAACGATCTTCAGAGATGTAGCAATAAGATTTGCTGACCAAAGTACCTTAAGTTACAGAGAGTGAGAGACAGAGAGATTATATATTATATATATAAATACCTATATAAGTCTATAGAGAGAAGTATATGTTTTATGTATGGTTGGAACGCAGAGGCCTGCCCTTCTTTCTGTCGGATTTTGCCTTTTTCTGTGGTTTATGCCTTTTTTAAAGAGCTAATTACGCCTTCTTTCTTTCACGATACCTATATAGACAATCCTATAAGCACTAACTTTACGCAGGATGAAGGGAAGCCTCTCTCTTTTGCCATGGAGAGATGGGGGACCCTCTTGAGTTGTCAGTCGCCTCATATCTTGTGTTTTCTTTCTTTCTAAACCAGAGCTTCCTCATCCTCAGTTAACGATCCTGCGTTGAGCTTGGGGTTGGACTAGATGGCCTGTTGGGCCCCTTCCAACTCTAAGGTTCTATGATTCTATACGCTGGGGAGTTTCTCGATTGCCTGAAATTCACTTGCGAGCCGGCGGAAAACGAGAAAACAGGACAGTTTTCCCCAGACTGTGGCCCCGATCCTGTTTTTCAGTTAACGAAAAACTGGTCAAGTTCTGTTGGGCTCCCCCCCCTGAGGCAGCTTTCAGAGGGCGTCCCCATCGATGGGCTTTTTGGAAGGCCGGCGAATTAGCCATAGTTCTCCGTGCATACCCTCCCATCTGGGAAATCTGTGAGTCACAGGGAAGGAGAGAAGGAATTGGCACAAGCCCCACCCCACCCCTTTCCCAGCACAGTCGGTCGTAGGAAGGGAGCAACGGTTTCTGTGCAAAATGGCCGCCACAGGAGGCGGAGCCAGTCACAAAATGGCGGCTGCAGTTTAGGGGAGAAAAGAAGCCCGGTTAGGTTGCCTCCTCGTAGCTAGCTTTGGAAGGGAGAGTTGCCCGGAATGGCATGGCTGGAATGTTTCCTGGCATTGACCCCTTCCTTTCTGGGACAGGCAGCCTGTGCTTTCGGCCTCGGGGTACCGGGATGCACCAAGGGGCTCCGGATCCTGACCGCCCCCCCCTTCCCAGCATCGTTGCTCCGAAGACTTTCTTTAAACAGATGCACGCAGAAATATTTTAACTAACCTTACCGTGACGTCGGGCATCCAGCGACAGTCTGCTTCTGACCTACTTGTCTCACAAAAGGCATTTATTTATAGTCCTCACTAAATAATGGGATCAAGCCTGAGTTTCACGGGGCATGCTGGAATGGTAAGGCAAGAAAACACAAACAACCACAGCCCCCTCCTTCCTCCCTCCCATGGGAATTTTGCTTTTGCATGGCATCTGGTTGACACTCTCCGGCACGCTTTCCAGCAGGGGAAAACGCTCTTGCTTTGCCAGGATCTTCCCCTCCATCGGGCCCGATCCAGGTGCGCGCTGTTAGAAGCCCCCTGCTTTGTGACTATAAGAGCTCAGCCGTTGGGCTCCTGTTGAATTTGCCGCCGTCCCGCACGATCCCTCTGACAATATCCCCTGTGCCCGGCTTCCTGCACCAAGTGCAAGAGGGTAAAAGGAGCCACTTTACGGACGCCTCCTTTCCCCTACGACACTCGAGCCGTTTTTGGAGGGCAGTGGCCACGTTCGGTTTCCCAAGGGGTCGAAACCGTCTCCTCGAAGGTAACTCTCTGGCCGCCGGACACCCATTTGGTGGACCAGAAAGCGTTTATGGGGGGTGGGGCTGACCAAGATTCACAGCACAATGCCTTTAAGAAAAAAAAAGGAAAAAAAATATTTTTGAGGGGTTTTGTATCTACAGCCATAACGTTGCCATATTTTGATAGGCCAGCTTTTCTTACTGGAGACTTTCTTAAATATATATTATTGTTTTATATAAAGCTGAAAGCAGAAGGGTATTTTTATAAAGAGTCCTGAGCTTCTTCGTGCTTAGATTTCTTTCCCTCTTTCGGCATTGGAATGGGTCCCTCCGGGCCAACGGAGACCATCTCAGAAGGAAAAGGGAGTGGTCTCACCTGACTTCCCTCGTTTCCGATCGACGAGGGCGCCGTTTCCCCCCCCCAAGATGCACCCACTCCGTGAAATGCCCTTGGGACTCCCTGGGCATTCAGGCGTCTTTAACGCAGGGGTCCCCAACCTTTCCCCCCCTGTGGGCACCTTTGGAATTCTGACAACAAGATGGCTTCCGCAGGAGGCGGGGCCTGTTGCAAAATGGCCACTGCGGCTTCCCTTCAGCCGCACGGTGAAGCTCTTTGTGTGGCTGCAGCCATGCAGCCAAAGCGATGTTTTCTTTTAAATCCTCATTAGCCCATCGAAACTCCAGCCTTGGTAGGCAAAAGACCCACTTAGCCCCTCCTGCTTCCTAAAGAGCGCTGTTGACCCCCACGGGGACCCCGGCTTTAAAGAACAGCATGCCGTCTGCTGGTCGCCACCGGCATCCTTGGACGCGCCAGAGGTGCATCTGGGTGCCAAAGAGGCATTTTCCATTGGGAAGGGAAATTTGCCACCCCGTCGATCACAGGCTGCAGTGGGGCCCGGCCAGTGGGGCCCTGCATTGGTAGTCAGTGGCAGGCCGATGTCACATCGCAAGGATGTCAGAGTATCCTGCCCTTTGTATATAGGCAGGAGGATAGCTGAGCTTTTCCTCTTTGGGGGAAGCAGCGTTCTTCTGCTTTCCGCCGACTTGCCCCGCCGCGGCCCAGGCTAGCTTTCGAAATCCTTTCCGTGAAAGGCCCTTCCCGTCAGGACGGCGTTTTGCTGCACGCGAGAGAGATTGAGCGGGGTGCCGTAAAGTCGAGGACCGCTTTGGTGGGGTTAACCCAGAACGTTTTGTGGCGTGCCTTTCGTGGTACAGTTCGAAGAAAGTAAACAATAAAAGTCACAGTTTACAGCACCATGGCCTTTGTGGGGTATTTTTCTCTCTCTCTCTGTCTTTCTGATAACCGTCTGTTTTTCCTCCTTCGGTCACTTGTTCCCAGAAGTTGACCGACTCCGAAAGAGGCACAGCTGAGGAAGACGGGTCAGGCCCACGCCCCTGAGCTAAAGGGACAACCGGCCTCGGGTTTCCGTTTGGACGGAGAACGCCGGGTGAGGATTAGCCGGCAGGTTCCCTCCCTTGGCAGCTGGGAGGCAGTGGTGGGGCTGGTGTGGGTAACCAGGTGAGCAAGATTCGTGCCAAAAAAACCCACCTTGGAACAAAGCGGCAGGTGAGGTCTGTCACCCAAGCCGGAGAGGGTGGCACTCAGGTGTGACAGGAGAAGCTGCCTGCCCCCAAATTGGTGGTTTCTCGGCCCACTGAGAACCTCAGGGCCACCCATGTCCTATTCTCAGGGGTCTCCTGACACCCGCCCCCCCCTCCAATCACTGTTTCCTGCAGATGATTTCTCTCAGCGCAAGATCAGTTTCCTGTGTGCCATCTGTCATGGCTTGCGGCATGTGGGGTAGGTGGGCGTAGCTCACGCCCTCCCTATTGTCGTGTCTCAGGGTCTGTCCCTGCAGCCCCAGAAAGAGGGTGTTGGCTACAAGATGGATATTCCCCCCCCCCAGCAGCCTGTGTTCAAAGTCTAGACCAGGGGTCTCTGACCTTCCTAATGCCGCAATCCTTTAATACAGTCCCTCATGTTGTGGAGACCCCCAACCATAACATTATGCCAGTGTTCTTTCACAGAAATTAAACCAAGACTGACCACTGGCGTGAAGATCCATTTTTCATGATTGTCTATAAATTGGGTGTTTTTACCAGGGTTTCTCAGTTCCGTTCTGCCTCTTGTCCCACCAGGCCGATCTTGCTCTTTTCCGCTGCTCCTGGCAGACAAACACTCTCTCTCGATCTACCCCGCAAGGCTGTTGTGTGGATGGCATCCCCCCCGGCCAAGCTGCTCGCCCTGCTGCGACCCCTGTGAAAGGGGCATTCGACCCCCAAAGGGGTCCCGACCCCCAGGTTGAGAACCACTGGTCTAAATTATTATTATGCATTTATCCTATGTCAGTGTTAGACACAGGAAGCGTATAACATAAAATTGTAGCCAAGCAGGTACGACGGTCATGGAGACCAATTGGGCAGCCCCCCCCCAAAACTGATATTTAAGTTTTCGACCCACCCCATCGCAGCTGGAGAGGAGACAAAGAGCTCCGTCACATCTCCCTGGAAAGCGTGACCCTCAGATCCCTGCAGCGAGAAACTTTAACAAAAAGGGAACTGTCAGCAGGCCCCCTGGAGGTGCCCCATAAAGTTCCTAAAATATAATGTAGTTCTAAAAATACTGTGTGAGCTGCCTGTGTTGATTAAGGTCTTTGCCAAGGGAGTAACAGATCACAAGATGGATTGTGCATTTCATGTATGCTGTTCTGATACGCAGGCCAGACGTTTGAATCATAGATCCAGAGAGTTCAGCTACCTGCCCACCTACAGTGACCCCAATTTCATGGCCAGGTGATGTCCCGTCCCCCAACCAGAATCCCTGGCCAGTGTGGCCTGGAGGAAATTCGCCTCTGACCCCAAAGTGACGATTGGCATTTCCTCGGCATGCCAGAAAGGGCCAAGAGAGCCAAGCACCGTCACCGTCCCTTCTGCCCACCCCCTCACAACCTGCCCAAGTTCCCAGAATCAGCCTCTCCGTCAGATGGCTCTCCAACCCCTGTTTAAATGTTTCCAAAGATGGAGAGCCCACCACCTCCCGAGGAAGCCTGTTCCACTGAGGAACTGATCTAACTGTCTGGAACATCTTCCAGATGTTTAGCTGAAAATTCTTTTGAATTCCAACCCATTGGTTCTGGTCCGTCCCTCTGGGGCAAGAGAGAACCACTCTGCTTCCTCATCTAGTGACTGCCCTGCCTCTCCGTCAGATGGCTCTCCAGCCTGTGTTTAAATGTTTCCAAAGATGGAGAACCCACCACCTCCCGAGGAAGCCTGTTCCACTGAGGAACCTCTCTAACTGCCAGGAACTTCTGGAGGTTTAGACAGAATTTAGAATCCTAGAGTTGGAAGGGACCTCCTGGGTCATCTAGTCCAACCCCCTGCACTATGCAGGACACTCACAACCCTCTCACTCATCCACTGTCACCTGCCACCCCCTTGAGCCTTCCCAGAACCAGCCTCTCCGTCAGATGGCTCTCCAGCCTCTGTTTAAATATCTCCAAAGATGGAGAACCCACCACCTCCCGAGGAAGCCTGTTCCACTGAGGAACCGCTCTGACTGTCAGGAGCTTCTTCCGGATGTTTAGCTGAAAATTCTTTTGAATTCCAACCCATTGGTTCTGGTCCGTCCCTCTGGGGCAAGAGAGGACCACTCTGCTCCTTCATCTACGTGACTGCCCTTCAAGTCCTTGAAGATGGATGTTCTCTCAGCTCCAAGTCGTCTCATCTGCAGGTTTGCTCAGTGGCATTGAGATGTTGGTAAGTTCATCGGGTCGGATTGTATTGGAGGCTATGCCTAAGGCCTTTGGGTGTTTTAGTTTTTAGAACTGCACTGTATTTTAAAAACTTTTATGATGCTCCTCCAGTAGGCCTACAGACATTTCCCTTTTTTGTCAACCTTTTTTTGTTTTGGATTAAGGGAGCTCTCCTTTTGGTTGTGGGCTTACCTCAATGCGACAGGCGGGAAATTGTCCGGCGGGCTGCTTCGCCATCACAATCGGGACCTGATGTTTTGCTCCAGAGAGCCAGTTTGGTGTAGTGGTTAGGAGTGTGGACTTCTAATCTGGCATGCCGGGTTCAATTCTGCACTCCCCCACATGCAGCCAGCTGGGTGACCTTGGGCTCGCCACAGCGCTGATAAAACTGTTCTGACCAAGCAGTGATATCAGGGCTCTCTCAGCCTCACCCACCCCACAGGGTGTCTGTTGTGGGGAGAGGAAAGGGAAGGCGACTATAAGCCGCTTTGAGCCTCCTTCGGGTAGGGAAAAGCGGCATATAAGAACCAACTCTCCTTCTTCTTCAGAAATATCAGGGCTCTCTCAGCCTCACCCACCTCACAGGGTGTCTGTTGTGGGGAGAGTAAGGGAAGGCAGTTATAAGCCGCTTTGAGCCTCCTTCGGGTAGAGAAAAGCAGCATATAAGGACCAACTCTTCTTCTTCTTCTTCTTCTTCTTCTTCTTCTTCTTCTTCTTCTTCTTCTTCTTCTTCTTCTTCTTCTTCTTCCATGTAAACAGCAGATCTGCCCAACTGCCAAAGCCTCTTCATATCCCGCTAGCTGTCTCCCCCACTTTACGGGACAAGTCAAATCTGTGGGCCTCTTGATGATGATTTCACCCCATTTATTATTATAATAATTTGTCTCCTGCTTCGCCTTCCCCAGCAGCAGCAGGAAATTATCTGGACTGCAGTTTTGCTAGCAATTTCCTACCTCTTCTGCTTCGTCACCCCGCTGATGGCCTGAACTCGGCGTGGGGGGGGGGCATGTCTGAGTGTTTCAGGTGGCCGGCTGCTGGAGGAGAGCAAGGTTCAAATCCAGGAGCAACTCAAAAGCGGGACAGGTTTTCCAAAATAAG
>BDOT02000002.1:163586282-163604428 GCA_003118565.2 Paroedura picta | reverse complement strand
ATTCCTGCTACGCCTTTAAAGTGCTCGGAGCGACGTTGGCCAGGGCGTCAGGCCCAGAGGCGGCAGGCTGGCTCTGCAAGCAGGTTGCAACTACTGAGCGTGCGGAAAATCTCTGGTTCTGTCCCTGGCAAGTCTCAGGGCCTGAGTAAGGCCTCCCTTTGTCTGAGAGGCTCAGCTGGATGGGCCACCTGTGGAGGGCAGCCTCATGGGTTCATGTGAGCAACTCTGCTACGCTTCCACACCTGCTGAATATTACGCATTCAATCGGTGGCTGATGTACTGAAGAAGAAGAAGAAGAAGAAGAAGAAGAAGAAGAAGAAGAGTTGGTTCGCTTTTCTCTACCCGAAAGAGTCTCAAAGCGGCTTACATTCGCATTCCCTTCCCTCTGCCTACAACAGACACCCTGTGAGAGAGGGGAGGCTGAGAGAGCCCTGAGATTACTGAAGAAGAAGAAGAATTGGTCCTTATATGCCGCATTTCTCTATTTGAAGGAGGCTCAAAGTGGCTTACAGTCGCCTTCCCTTTCCTCTCCCCACAACAGACACCCTGTGAGGGAGGGGAGGCTGAGAGAGCACTGATATTACTGAAGAAGAAGAGTTGGTACTTATATGCTGCTTTTCTCTACTTGAAGGAGTCTCAAAGCGGCTTACAGTTGCCTTCCCTTTCCTCTCCCCACAACAGACACCCTGTGAGGGAGGGGAGGCTGAGAGAGCCCTGATATTACTGAAGAAGAAGAAGTTGGTTCTTAGATGCTGATTTTCTCTCCCAGAAGAAGAAGAGTTGGTTCTTATATGCCGCTTTTCTCTACTCAAAGGAGTCTCAGAGCAGCTTCCCTTTCCTCTCCTGACAACCTGTGAGGCAGGTGGGGCTAACAGAGCCCTGATATTCCTGCTCAGTCATTTGCATGGGGTATTTTGCCATTTCAAGCAGCAAATGTGTATTATTCAGGGAGACTCACTTTTACACACCCAATAATGCACTTTCAACCCACATTCAATGCACTTTAGCAGTCATTCGCAAGTAGATCTTGCTATTTCACACAGTAAAAGTGCATTATTCAGATTCACACGCTGAATCATGCACTTCCAATCCACATTCAATGTACTTTGGCAATTGTTTGCCGGTGTTTGCTGTTTGCTGTTTGCTGCTGGATTGAAAGTTCATTCTCCAGCAGGTGCGGAAGTACACGCTTCTGTCCTTGACTCCAACTAAGAAGCTACCAGAAAGCCGGAACTTGAGGGGGCCAGATGCCCTCATGTCCCCTGCCAAGCTAATGACTGTAGTACTGCCTTCTGACCATGACTGGTGGGGGCGCTAAAGAGTGACCGTTCTTCCCACCAGCAAGTTCCTGGAGCGCCATAGCAGGAAAGTTGGCTATAGAGACCCTGGTTTGCGATCCCATGACCCCATAGGGCAGCGGTCCTATGCTTTGTGTTACAACTTTGGGGAAAATTGTTTATTTCTGGCATCGCCTGCAGGCTTGTCAGCCTGTTTGTTGCTCCAAGATGTGAGCCGTTTTTTTAAAAGACGTTCCTGTCCCCAGGAACAAGGAAGAGGGAGGTGGGGGGAGGGAGGGACGAGGCAGGCACCTTTAGCCCTTCTAAGCCTCCATACCAGGGGTAGTCAAACTGCGGCCCTCCAGACGTCCATGGACTACAATTCCCAGAAGCCCCTGCCAGCGAATGACTACCCCTGCTCCATGCCGTCCCTCTGCTGGTGGCTCTCCCTTACTTTGCGATAAATAGGCTGGGGAATCCACTTTATGCAGTTCTCCAACTAGCACTTTAAAATGGAGGATGGTGCTGGCCGGTTACTGCCCAGATGCTGTATGTTGACGACGACATATGGAGGGGCCGGAACATAACGACTACGTAAAGTATGCATTTCACTACATTTAACGGGTGCGTAAATGCCCATAGGGTAGCCAGCTCTGAGTTGGGAAATACCTGGAGATTTTGGGCGGGATCCTGAAGAGGAGTGGAGGGATTTTACCGAGCTCTGATGCCACAGACTCCACCTTCAAAGTGGCCATTTTCTCCAGGCCATGCCTGGAGATCCGTCACCATCCCTTGAGATATCCCTCCACTACCTGGAGGTTGGCAACCATACCCTGGCCGGAGGATGTATCCAGGCCTAAGACGCCCCCAGACGGACCCAGGGGGGGAAGAGAAACTGCAGGCAGTTCAGACAAGTTGGAAACCTGAAATGATGAAGGGTTCGTCTCCGGCAGCGGCCTTCCCAAGCCGGCAATTAGGGGTGGCTTCGGCACGCAGTTCAGCCGGGAGAACAGGAATCGGCTCCAGACATCCGATGGGCCCGGATCCCGTCAAAGAACTTTTCTGCAGCTTTAGGTTTGCCGGGATCCTGCCCGGGAGCTGTCTGAACGGGACACGGCATACCTGCATGCACCAGCACCTTTCACAGGTACACCTTATCTTTATGCATCACATTCTTATTATCCAAACAGATCAATTTTCTTGGGGGGAAACAGTGCATTGGCAGGTGCTCTACGGCAGGGGTAGTCAACCTGTGGTCCTCCAGAGGTTCATGGACTACAATTCCCATGAGCCCCTGCCAGCATTTGCTGGCAGGGGCTCATGGGAACTGTAGTCCATGAACCTCTGGAGGATCCCAGGTTGACTTCCCCTGCTCTACGGCATCACACCCCACTGATGCCCCTCCTCACAAACCCCTCCCTTCTCAGTTTCCACAACCTAAACCTGTGGTGGCCAAACTTTGACTCTCCAGATCTCCATGGACTACGATTCCCATGAGACCCTGCCGGCTCATGGGAATCGTATTCCATGGACATCTCGAGCACCACAGTTTGGCCACCCCGGCAGCTCCAAACTTATAGCTGGCTACCCCATCCGTTTTCCCTTTAACCGACCCTGTGTCTCTCTCAATACTCTCCATACTTGTTGAAGCATGTTCATTTCTCATTAAACTTTTAAAGTTCTTTCCCCTTCCCCCCATCTTCTTCTTGTGACTTGACCGCATCCTGTTTTTCTAGATCCCTGAGACTCCGTGGAGTGTGTGTCGAGCTCTCAGCCCTGGCTGTGGGTGGTCCCTTTTGGCACCCTTCGACCTCCACACTGGTGCCAGCCAACTGGCTCGTGGTTCGCCTGATCATTCCCTTGCTAGCTCTTCTTTGATTCTCATGCCCAGCCTTTAAATAAAGGGCCAGCCACCGGAGCCTCTACTGCAGGGGTAGTCAACCTGTGGTCCTCCGGAGGTCCATGGACTACAATTCCCATGAGCCCCTGCCAGCGAACGCTGGCAGGGGCTCATGGGAATTGAAGTCCATGGACATCTGGAGGACCACAGGTTGACTACCCCTGCTCTACAGGAAGGCTAATGGGCATTTTGCCCCTATAGAAGAACCGAAAAGAAGCCATGTTGGATCAGGCTGGTGGTCCCTCTCGTCCAACACTCTGTGTCCGACAGTGGCCCACCCAGGGGCCCTCAGGAGGTCTGTCATTGCACCCAGAACCCCATAAACCCTCCCGTACATGCCCCGCAAGCACCAACAAGACAGAGCATCCCTGCCCCTGACATCCAAACATAACAGAAGTTCCTCCCTTGCCACAAATCTTTCAGGTGCTGCTGGACTCTGAGGAAGTGAGCCATGATGCATGAAAGCTTACCCTGCCCCCAATCCTGTCCTTAAGGTGCTCTCGGACTCGGGTTCTTTTCTGCTGCTGCAGATAGACTAACAGGGTGACCCATCTTGTTCCGTCTCCAAGGAGGACACCCCATTTACTCGTACAGAATAGGAAGCCCATCTGCCTTGTGCAGAATCTCTCCTCTCTCCAAGATATAAGGACTGACTAGATGTATGTGAAGAAGTGGCTCATGCAAACGGATAGAATCCTAGAGTTGGAAGGGACCTCCTGGGTCATCTAGTCCAACCCCCTGCACCGTGCAGGACGCTGACCACCCTATTGCTCATCCACTGTCACCTGCCACCCCCTTGAACCTTCACAGAATCAGCCTCTCTGTCAGATGGCTCTCCAGCCTCTGCTTAAAAATCTCCAAAGATGGAGAATCCACCACCTCCCGAGGAAGCCTGTTCCACTGAGGAACCGCTCTGTCAGGAACTTCTTCCAGATGTTTAGATGGAATTTCTTTTGCATTAATTGCATCCCATTGGATCTGGTCCGTCCCTCTGGGGCAAGAGAGAACAACTCTGCTCCATCCTCTATATGGCAGCCTTTTAAATTCTTGAAGATGGTTATCAGATCCCCTCTCAGTCGTCTCCTCTCCAGGCTAAACAGACCAGGGTCCCCCAACCTTTCCTCCTACGTCTTGGTCTCCAAACCCCTCACCATCTTTGTTGCCCTCCTCTGGACACGCTCCAGTTTCAGGGGCTCCCGGACGCTGGATTTTCCATTGCTACAAACAGACTAACACGGCTATCCACCTTGTGGATTAGGATTTAACATATTCCTGCCCATATCTTTTGATTATAAATCAATTACCTTTCGATATGAGCAGGGGTAGTCAAACTGTGGCCCTCCAGATGTCCATGGACTACAATTCCCAGGAGCCCCTGCCAGCTGGCAGGGGCTCCTGGGAATTGTAGTCCATGGACATCTGGAGGGCCACAGTTTGACTACCCCTGGATATGAGTATAGAGCTTTGACACTCAAAAACCTATACTCCCCACATTCTGTTAGCCTCTCAGGTGTTCCTGGACCCAAATCTAGCTGTTCGTCTTTCTGCAGATGAGCATGGCTGTCCTCGGAAGCGACTTTCACTTAAAAGTGGCAAAATGTGGTGCAAAAGGTTGATCTCTCGTCATGACAGGAGCCCCTTCCACAACGCTGTGCTTTGCCCTGGGTCTGATGAAAACCACGTCCAGAGCTCAGAACGACTTTGGCATCAGCAAACAAGCTCGAGCCCCATCAGTTTTGGAAAAGACTCCCCCAATACCGACTCTCATGTTGTTTTCGGAAGCGGAGTGTCACTTTCTGTGGTTTTCCCAACGCGGGCATCCATTGTAAAAAATGATGTGAGTAGGCTTTCGTGGGCTTACCTATGGATGCCATCCTCCAGGTGGGTTCTGGGGAGCCCCCCAATTATCATCTCCAGAGTGCAGAGATCAGAAAAGGGCTGCTTGGGAGGGGGGACTCAGGGATGCCAGCCTCCAGGTGGGGCCTGGGGATCCCCTGGAATTCCAGCTCCTCTCCAGACTGCAGAGATCAGTTCCCCTGGAGGAAAGGGCTGCTTGGGAGGGGGGACTCGGGGATGCCAGCCTCCAGGTGGGGCCTGGGGATCCCCTAGAATTACAGCTCATCTCCAGACTGCAGAGATCAGTTCCCCTGGAGGAAAGGGCTGCTTGGGAGGGGGAACTCAGGGATTCCAGCCTCCAGGTGGGGCCTGGGCATCCCCTGGAAGGACAGCTCCTCTCCAGACTGCAGAGATCAGCAACCCAATGACCCCACATCTCCTGCCTGAAACCAGAGGGGGGGGGGATGTAGCCGCCCATGCCTACTTCTGTGGCCTAGAAGGAGCATTACCCTGCAAGGCAAAAGATCATCCAGCTTTTGCACGGCAATGAAAGACAAATAACTCAAGGTCTTTTTACAAAATCTGGCTTAGGGGAGAGAATTATGACACCGCCTGTCCCTCAAGTCACAGATCGAGTCTGGCCGTCGCTCACCAATGAGTCAGGGGGGGGAAGCACAATCATCCTTGGAAGAAGGATTTACATATGACAAGAGGGACGGGAAACCCATTTGAATACAGTTTTGGAAAACAGCAACATCAAAAGCAATACCGGGAAGATTCATGCCTGGATCACTGAGCAAGCGATCCATGTTCTGATCTTCTTGACTGGACCACCCACTCGGAAACCCATTCCACCAACCACGAGGATCAAACTCGCAGCCCCGGAACCTGGAATAATCCCTCAACGCAATCCTTGCTCCGTTCCCAATGCTGGGAACCGGCATTTGAGCTTAACATTGGATCGGGCCATTCAATTCTTTCCCGTCGTATTGAAAAAGTTGCTTTCTTACCTGGTGCCGGAGAGGTTCAAGCGCTGGGCCTCCTAGATGGCTCCCTATTTAATTCCAGACTGGGTGGTGCGTCAGGGGTCCCAACGAGGCCAGGAAAAGGAAACCGGCCCCGAGAGCGTTCAAACGGTATCCTCTCGGTCCGATCCGGGACGGTGGCCAGATGGTCAGAACGGGAGCCGCGTGGGACTCCGCGGATGTTGGCCACCTCTTCCCACCTTCGCCGCTCATGAAGCGTCACGTGATGTGTTACTCACTGGGAGGATTTCACTACGATTAAGTGAAGACCTAGCCCTTTTCTTGATGAGCTTCCAGATTCTCACCGGGCAAGTTCTTACCTGCTGCTAGGCAGGGAGCGTGCATGAGTCTTGAAGAAGAAAGAGAAGGGTGCAGGGGGGGGGGAACTTCTTCAGGCTGAGTTATTGTCTACGGAGCTGATTTGGGGGTTTAGCTCCACTACAGTTGACCGTGACCCTGTCCAAGGCTTTAGACCGTCCAGCAACGAGGGAAGGAGCCCGTAGGCTTCCAAGTCAAGCTTGACCAAGAATCCGCAGGAGCGCATAGTGCGCCGGGGGAAAGTTTTGCTTCCTGCAATGTGGATCGGCTGGTTGTTGGCAGCTTGCAGTCAAGCCACGACTCGTCTCCCCCCCCCCCACTCCTCTCCCAAAAAGGAAGGAGAAGCTAGGATTATGGAGACATGAAGGAATGTGGTTTGCTTAGTTAGGAGCCCAGCTCGTGGGGAAGGCCCGACGATGACAGATCCTCCATCGCGGTTCCTTCATGTCTAATACCCCGGGATAGCGCCTTCAATGCAAGCCCCCCTCTCGGAGATCAAGAACCGCAGGCATCGGCCTAGACGGCTATTTGCTCGCTAATTTCTCGAGCATTAAACAATTAGAATCTGGCATTTCTTAACACGCTCTTTCGCTCCGTGTGGGGTTTTTTCCAAGTGCTGAGAGGGGAAGGTTGGAGAAGCCCTCATGGAGCGTACCGCTGGATGTCGTGCTCTCTGCTGGGTTGTGGCGTTAAAAGGAGTTTCTTGTGCATTTGCCAATTTATTTGCAACGCAGGGTTGACGATTTCCAGGTGGCGGCTGGGGCTCTCTTGCGGTTACAGCAGATCTCAGGGTGACAGCGGTCAGCTCACCTGGAGAAGGAGGCTGATTGGAAGTGGGAGCCTGTGGTGTAAGTCCTTGAACCCCGCCCTCCTCAAGCTCCACCCCCAAATCATAGAATCATAGAATCATGGAATCATAGAATCATAGAATCATAGAATCATAGAGTTGGAAGGGGCCACACAGGCCATCTAGTCCAACCCCCTGCTCAACGCAGGATCAGCCCAAAGCATCCTAAAGCATCCAAGAAAAGTGTGTATCCAACCCTTGCTTGAAGACTGCCAGTGAGGGGGAGCTCACCACCTCCTTAGGCAGCCTATTCCACTGCTGAACTACTCTGACTGTGAATTTTTTTTCCTGATATCTAGCCTATATCGTTGTACTTGAAGTTTAAACCCATTACTGCGTGTCCTCTCCTCTGCAGCCAATGGGAACAGCATCCTGCCCTCCTCCAAGTGACATCCTTTCAAATACTTAAAGAGGGCTATCATGTCCCCTCTCAACCTCCTTTTCTCCAGGCTGAACATTCCCAAGTCCCTCAACCTATCTTCATAGGGCTTGGTCCCTTGGCCCCAGATCATCCTCGTCGCTCTCCTCTGTATTTCTCAGCCTGGAGCTAGCAACCAGGTTTGCATGCTGCCTTTCCACCCAACCTAGGGATTTCAAGGGAGAAAATGGTTGAAACAGTGTTAAAATCTAGATCAGCCTTTCTCAATTTTTTACCATCAAGAAACTCTGGAATATTCTTCAGCCTTCCAGAAACCTAAGAAGTGGAGGGATTGTGCAGGATATGATTGGGAAGCAGAGCTGTGGACATGCCCACCTGGGGCCCCTCCCCCTTCCCACCCCCTCCAGGCCCATCATTGGCCATTTTGGGAGGGGGGGAGGAAGGTCAACATGACCACAGATGGTCATATCACCTGATAAATGCTTAACACATTTTAAACATATGTAAAAAATTAATTACCTCACACCCATTCGGGAAACCCTTTCAGAGCCGTCAAGAAACGCCAGCATTTCATAGGACTCTGGTTAAGAAATCCTGATCTAGGTACAGAAAATGTTTAAAGCTATTGCGTGAAACATAAGACCCGATCCAGGTGTAGTCTGCATGGAGCTTTTTACCCACTCCCAGATCGAGTAAATCCCTGCAGTAAATTTCCCCTCTGCAACATGCATGATTGACCCTACCTTTCCCCTGCAATATCCTGGAGAGGATATAAGCTTCGATATTTCAAATACTCCCATCATTTAGTGCGTAGAGTCTAGCTTTTTGCAAATTAACATGCTGCCTCATGCCTCTAACTCTGATGTAGCAAAGCAGTCTTCCCTGATTGGCCAGGGCGTCTGTTCAAGGACTTCCTGGTTCCCAGTTGCAAGGCTTACCTTAAAGTGACTGCGCTCCAGAAGCCCTAACTTCTCTCAACAGAGGTTTGCCTATTGGTTTTATTCCCCCTCTTCTGCTGTCTCCAATCCTCACCCCCTCCCCCACTTCAAGAAAAGAGATTCCTGCTGTGCTTGGCTCCCCTCCCTGCTCTAAGCTTCCCCAATCAAGTGCAAAACACTTTCTGTTTCAATGAGGGGGGAGGGATAGAAGAACACTTGAATTCAAATCGATCTGAATTCAGCAGGATCTACAATGGAAAAAACAAAGTAAGTGCAGAATGAGCCCTAGATAGCCCAAGAAAGTCTGATCTCATCAGATTTCGGAAGCTAATTAGGTTTGGCCCTGGCTAGCATCGGAAGGGCGACCTCCAAGGCATTCCAGGGTCATGACACAGGGGAAGGAAATGGCAAACCACCTCCAAACACCACTTACCAGGCAGCAAGACAACCTTAAGATAGCCTGGCCTATATAACACACATGCGGGACAATAACTAACTAAAATAAATAAATAATGCATTAAATATATAAATGCAGTAGTGCGTAAACAGGAAAGAGGGCCAATGAGAGTTAATGAGGGGAAGCTAAACATAATGAAACCAAAAAATATTGTTCACCTAGGGGGGAAGCTGGAGGAATTTCCCTGCTGAGTGTGTTCCAGAGTTTTTGGTGCCACCACCATGAAGGCCCCGTCCCAGGTGGCAACCTGTCTCACCTCCGATGGCAGGGGCACCTAAAACAAGGCACCTGAAGATGCCTAGATGGGGAGGTTTGTAAGGGAATAGGCGGTTGTTGGCTAACACGACCCTGCTCCCCTCCTCTCAAAGGTTAATATGCACGATATCTACCTGGCCTACCTCACAGCTCTTCCTAGTTGGGCCTAGCATCCCACGGGCAATTACGGGAATGAGATTAGGGTTGCCAGCACTGGGTTGGGAAATACCTGGAGACTTTATGGGGTGGGGGCGGAGATGGGAGTTGGCAGGATTTAGGCCAGGGGTAGTCAAACTGCGGCCCTCCAGATGTCCATGGACTACAATTCCCAGGAGCCCCTGCCAGCGAAAGCTGGCAGGGGCTCCTGGGAATTGTAGTCCATGGACATCTGGAGGGCCGCAGTTTGACTACCCCTGATTTAGGCTGAGGAGGGACCTCATTGGAGCAAAATACAATGAAATCCCCCCTCCCAAGCAGCCATTTCCTCCAGAGGAACTGATCTCTGCAATCTGGGGGTGAAGTCTAATTCCAGGTCCCTCCTGGAGGCTGGCATCCCTAAATGAAATAGCTGGCTCTAGGTGGGAGCCAGTGAGCAACACACGGGGAGAGGGAGAATGAAAGTGCTGAGGTAATTTTCCAGAAGGTTCCAACTGGGATGCGCGCTGATTGATTCCGTGCCCTTGCCTGGTTCGGTAGGCCCAAAATTATAACAGGTCTAAGAATTAGGAGGAAGGGTACCTCCAACCCCAAGGGGCTCAAGACTCACTCCTAGAAGAAGAGTTGGTTCTTATATGCCACTTTTCTCTACCCGAAGGAGTCTCAAAGCGGCTTCCAATCACCTTCCCTTTCCTCTCCCCACAACAGACACCCTGTGAGGGAGGAGAGGCTGAGAAAGTCCTCAGATTACTGAAGAAGAAGAAGAAGAGTTGGTTCTTATATGCCACTTTTCTCTACCCAAAGGAGTCTCAAAGTGGCTTCCACTCGCCTTCCCTTTCCTCTCCCCACAACAGACACCCTGTGAGGGAGGGGAGGCTGAGAGAGCCCTGAGAGAAACTGCTCTGTGAGAACAGTACTATCAGGACTGTGTCTAGCCCCTGGTCACACAGCTGTGAGAGGGGAATCAAACCTGGCTTGCCAGATTAGAAGCTATCACTCTTAACCATGACACCACACTGCCTTCCTGTCGTATATATGATATTTCTAAATTTCCGAAGCAGAATCACATAGAACTGGAAGAGACCATCAAGGGTAACCCAGCCCAGCCCCCCATCTTCCTGGAGACTTAAAAAACACTCTTTCCTGACTGGTGCTCATCCAGCCTCCTCCTAAAACCTCCAATGGAGATTCCACCACCCTCCGAGGCAGCTGATTCCATCAACGAAGGAATTTTCCTCTGGCCAAAGTGAGTCAGGGTCCTGGAGGTTTTTTGCCTGAGCACAGAGGTCCCTGGGGGTGTGAGGGGGGGGAAGTAGCTGTGAGGGGGGTGAACTAGATGATCCTTGAGGTCCCTTCCAGCGTTTCTGTGTCTCTCGCTTCAGTCTCAGCTCATCCTCTGAGAAATGAGGTTAAAAATATCCTGGCCTACACTGCAGGGTAGTTTTTTTAGTAAAGGGCAGTGCGATCACATCGGAGAAGCACTCAGAACGGTTTACAGGACCGTAGGTGTGGATTATTTCCTGAAGTCCTCTTTTCGTGGACGTTGTTTTACGTCTGAGCGTGAGCAAGACTGGCTTTTCGCTGCTGGTTTTGAAGTAATCAAATCAAGATTTAAAGTGCTTTGATTATATCCTGCAGAATATCGCAGTCCTCAAGCCGTCGGAGACAAAGAGGGAGTCACGGGGGAATGAAAGGAAATAAATTAACCCAATTCTCCCCAACTGTGGTGGAATAAATCTCCATCTGATGGACAGAGCGAGAATTTCCAGCATCTAGGGAAAGGGCACCGTGTTTTTCAAACACCCGCTAGAGTTATAATTATCCCTTCTGTGCACTTAGGACTTTATGCCTTAGCTGAGTTTTGGTTTCGTTGCGGGAATCCAAATCTTGAGGACTGACTTCACTTTCTCAGCCAGGCCCACCTGTCGGTGATGCTCCTTCCAGGAACCAAATCCTCAAAATGACTGTTTTTAAGAACAAAAGGAAAACAAAATCCCTTTTAATGTTGGGGTTTTTCTTTTTTTAAAAGGCATGACTTCAAAACACAACACAGGTAGTCTTCTTTCAACCTTCATTTTCTTGCCTAAATGACATAGTGTGAAAATCGGGTTGCCAAATTCAGGTTAGGAAATTCCTGGAGAGTTAGGAATCTGGACAAGGTGGGATTTGGCTGCGGGAGGGAACGCAGCAGAAATGCGATATACCTCAAAAGCTGCCATTTTCTTCATGGAAATGACCTCTGTAGTCCCAAGTTCAGTTGGAGAAGAAGAAGGAGGATTGGTTTTTATACCCTGATTTTGACTGTTCACAATTCTCCAGGATTTCTGGAGTGATACGAGTTGGATCTTACTTTGAAATGCGTCTTTATTACTTTGGGTTAGTCTCTCTTTATATAACCATTCATTCATTCATTCATTCATTCATTCATTCATTCATTCATAAATTATAAGGTTCTGTGTTTTATTTTTGACTGGCATTGTTACTGAATTTGGCATGCATGATATGTTTTCTCACTGAAACTATATTTTTTGTTCTTGTAGGTCTTTAGAACCATAAAATCATGGAGTTGGAAGGGACCTCTGGGGTCATGTAGTCCAACCCTCGCAGAATGCAGGAAACTTACAACTACCTGCCCACCCACTGTGGCCCCAATTCAATGTCCAGATGATGCTCGCCCCCCCTTCCACCCCCCATAAAAAATAGAAACTCTGGCCATTCTGGCCTGGAGGAAATTTGCTTCCCGACCACAAATTGGCGATCAGCATTTCCCTGGGCTTGCAAGAAAGGGCCACAAGAGCCAAGCTCAGACACAATCCCTCCTGCCCACCCACTCACAAACTGCCTAAATTCACAGAATCAGCATTTCTGTGAGGTGGCTATCTAGCCTCTGCTTAAAAACTTCCAAAGAAGGAGAACCCACCACCTCCCAAGGAAGCCTGTTCCACTGAGGAACTTTTCTGTCAGGAACTTCTTCCGGGTGTTTAGCTGAAAATTCTTTTGAATTAATTTCAACCCACTGGGTCTGGTCTGACCCTCTGGGGCAACAGAAAACAACTCTGCTCCATCCTTTATGTGCCAGCTCTTCAAGTAGTAGGCTTTTGTTGCTACCTTAAGATGTCATACCAGAATGTAATTGGTGTGGTTGCTTGATGTACTTCACATATCTTATATGTTGTTAATTTAATGCAGCTATTGGCTGCTGAGGAAGTCTTTCGAAAAACCAGTTCAACCGGTGTGGTTTTCAACCCGTGGTTTGGACAAAAGAGTGATATTCGTCACAGTTGATTTGGGAGCCTCAACTCAGTGTTTTGTTCCTTGGTTTGATCCTAGCACTGAGGGGCCATCGGTTTGTTTCCCCACCAAAAGGTATGTCCCAGCCCAGCCCCATGGCTGCTGAGATTATTTGGACACTACAGCCTGGGAGGGGTGGGGAGTGATGCCTATGGGATGTTCACACTTAGTTCCTCTTACAGAAGAGTACAAAGGAGGGAAGCCAAGATAATTCGGGGATTGGAGCCCTTTCCCTAGTAGGAAAAGAAGGGGACTCTTCTGATGTGAAAGGAGACAACAAAGGAGGGGGGGGACATGACAGAGGTTTATAACATTTTGTATGGGGTAGATAGAGTTCCCTCTGCTGAAATACTAGGACTCGAGGGCATCCAATGAAGTTCATGGGCAATAGGTTCAGGATAGAAAAAAGGAAGTACAACTTTACGCAGAGAGGGATGACAATGTGGAATCCACTGCCAAGTGGCCACAGGCACAGATAGCTTCAGAAGGGTGATTAGATAGATTCATGGAGGACAGGTCTATCGATGTTCAGAGGCATTAATCCTAGGAATCCATGTAGAGGAACTACATGGCAGTCTTCAAGCAAAGGTTGGATACACACTTCTCTTGGATGCTTGAGGATGCTTTGGGCTGATCCTGCATTGAGCAGGGGGTGAGACTAGATGGCCTGTATGGACCCTTCCAACTCTATGATTCTATGATTCTATGATTCTATGGCCTGTATGGCCCCTTCCAACTCTATGATTCTATCTAGTTGGCTGCAGTGTGAGATGGGATGCTGGACTAGATGGGGGGGGGGGCGATCGACCACAGTTAGCGAGATTCTCATCTACAAAGACTAGGCTGCAGCATTACCTCCCTTC
Organism: Paroedura picta; assembly: GCA_003118565.2. Lineage (NCBI taxonomy): Eukaryota > Metazoa > Chordata > Lepidosauria > Squamata > Gekkonidae > Paroedura > Paroedura picta. The sequence continues at coordinate 163,590,886 of BDOT02000002.1, read as the reverse complement.
CTCTAAAAAGAGCTGAAAATGACATGGGTAGCTAGCTCTTAATTGGAAAGAAAAAGGCAAAATTGGATAAAAACAATGAGCTCTTGTATGGAACAATTGTGAAACAGTTCACCTGAGGGTAGTCTGCGCAAGGCTTTTTACCCAGTCCCAGTTTGAATAAATCCCTCCCATCTACACTGAATTCAATTTCCATTTTGATTTTGGGGACTTTAAATTTCCCCTCTGCAACAGACATGTGGTGACCCAACCTTTTCCCCGCGATATCCTGGAATGGATATAAGCCTCGATATTTCAAAAACCGCCATGAGTAAATGTACAGCTTTCTGCTTCTTTGTGCCTAGCAAAGCAGTCTTCTCTGCTTGGCCAGGGTGTCAAAGACTTCCTGGTTCTTGGTTGCAAGGCTTCCCTTAAAGTGACTGCGATCCAGAAGTCCTAACTTCTCTCAACAGCCTATTGGTTTTATTCCCCCTCCTCTGTCATCTCCAATCTTCTCTCCCCACCTCCCCATTCAAGAAAAGTGACTCCTGCTGCGCTTGGCTCCCCTCCCTGCTCTAAGCTTCTCCAATCAAGTGCAGAACACTTTCTGTTTCAATTGGTAGGGGGGGGATAGAGGAAGACCCGAGTTCAAATTGATCTGAATTCAGCAGGATCCACAACGGAATAAACAAAGTAAGTGCAGAATCAGCCCTGGTGAAACCACAGCTGATATTTCCCCTCCCACAGCTGACTGCAAGACCTTTTGGAAACCTGTGCCCCCTTTCAGGTCATGCCTCCAAGGTCTGCCTTCCACTGAAAAACACATTGCTTCAATCTCCATTAGCGCTTGGAAGGCACGTCCAAGATTCAACTCGTCTTTCATAACTTTATTCCTCCCTCCATGGGAACAGGATCCCCCCCCCCCATTTCCAAAACAAGAGCCAGTTGGTTGCTCTCCAGCTGCTTGTGATCCATAATTCAAACCATTCGGTTTCAGCCTGCGGCCCAGAAAACCGGGCCAAGGAACACATTGACTCAGGGCAAGCATTTTCTGCTGCGTAGAGTTTGGGATATTTTTCTGCCTCTGGCTGACACTGGCAACTTCCACAGTTTGAGGATACTCTCATTGGGGCCCGCACGTTAGGGGGCAGCCTCTGGGGCGTGAGATAGGGCTATTCCTCTAGTCTGGTCCTGCAGGAGAAAGTGGAGAATAGCTGACCAGCACTGCCAGTAAGGCCTGATGAAAGATGATGCTACGGTTGTCAGGTGGGGCCCTCAATGAAGCCGATGGGCAGGAGGTTCAGGATGGAAAACAGGAAATACAGCTTTACACAGAAAAAGATTAACAGGTGGGATTCATTGCCAGAGGATGAAGTGAGGGCCACAGGAATAAACAGCTTTACAAGGAGGGTTAGATGGATTCATGGAGGATAACTCTATCAGTGTCTACTAGCCATGATGGCTGAGGGGAACCTCCATTGAGGCACTAATCCTCTGGATCCCAGAGCCAGAAGGCGACTTCAGCAGAAGGCCTTGATCTCTCGACCCTCTGGTTGGCCATCGAGAGCAGTGGTCCCCAACCCCTGGTCTGCGGCCTGGTGCCGCGCATACGTGTTTGCGCCGTTGGCATGCCAGCGGCCATGCTTCCCTCTCCCCGTCCCACCCCCGCAGTGAGAAGCTCGCCAGGCCGCGAGCTTGTCTCTCAGCTCTTGTCTTCTTGAAAGCCAGCTCGGCGCAGTGGTGAAGAGTGGCAGGATCTAATCTGGAGAACTGGGCTCGATTCCCACCTCCTCCACATGCAACCAGCTGGTGACCCTGGGCAGTTCTCTTAGGGCTGTTCTTGCAGAGCTCCCTCAGTCTCACCTGCATCACAGAGTGCCTCTTATGGGGAGAGGAAGGGAAAGGTGTTTTTTAAGCTGCTTTGGGATTCCTTCAGGAAGTTAAACGTGTGGTACAAAAAAACAGCTCCTTCTGCATGATGTCAGGCTAGATCCAATCTAGAAACAGATCAGGAGCTAGATGCATAGACATAATCCTTGGGCAAGTGTTTCATTTTCACTAGGAGATGGTTTTCTTTCATGGCACTTCTTTTTTTTGGCACGTTTTATATCTGCTGCAAAAAAACCAGCAATGTTGAAACTGCATTAATTTTAACGGGGCAGTTTTGGCGGTGTGGATCGGAAAACGCTGCCAAAGTTAAAGTTCATGGGTTCGTTTCTCTCAAGAGAGAAGGGGAATCGAAACGGGACACTGCAGGGCCAAGCAGATTAGACCGAGGCTCGTGGTCCCCTGTTTTCGCTCCTGAACTCGCCCCTTTATTTATTTAATTTTTATATTTCTGTTTATCTATAATTGAATTTATATACCGCCGCTTCCAGCACTGTGGCGGTTCACAACAATAATCCCCAGAAGAAATAAAATCAAGATGACAGATAAATACAAAAACTCCCCCCCAACATCTGTAGTTGAACCACCATGTGCTGGGAGAAACTGGAGATGTAAAGAAAAGACCAAAGAAACCAAGGGGTGGATCAATCAGTGGGTCCAGCCTCAACCAAACGCCTGGCGGAAGAGCTCCGTCTTGCAGGCCCTGTGGAACCCTGAGAGCTCCATCAGGGCCCGCAGCTCTTCCGGGAGCTCATCCCACCAGGTAAGGGCCAGGACCAAAAAGGCCCAGGCCCTGGTTGAGGCCAGGAGTGCTTCCTGGGGCCCTGGGACCATCAGCAGATTCATATCCACAGAGCGAAGTGTCCTGCGGGGGGGCATAGAGATGTAAGCGGTCCTGTAGGTAGGTAGGACCCAAGCCACATATAGCCGTGAAGGTCAAAAACAGAACCTTGAACTTGATCCGGAAACAGACTGGTAACTAGTGCGACTACCTTAGCAACGCCTTAAACCCACTCCAACATGGAAGAACATCACTTTTTAACACAACGTGCTGGAGTCATGAGGGGTGTGCGACGCTCTGGATTTTGGGTAAACTCTGTCGCTCGAAGCAAATTCTACCATAGAGTTTTGCCCCCAAGCCAGAGTGTCCCCCCACCATGTCTCTGATATGCTGACATAACTTCCGGGTGACATTGACATGTCGGAAGCTCCTGGAAAGTGCTGCTCACCCCCTGCTAGCAGTGTGGACCTGGAAAGGCTAGATGCCAGCTCCAGGTAGGGAAACAAACCTGGGGATTGGAGGATGGATCCGGGGACCTCAGTGGGGTAAATTGCCATAGAGTCTGCCCTCAAAAGCATCCACTTCCTCCAAGGGGAATGATCTCTGCAGTCTGGAGAGGAGCTCTTACTCCAGGGGATCCCCAGGCCCCACCTGGAGGTTGTCATCCCTAGTTTCACCACTCAATTCAGTGGAGTTAGAAATGTAGCGCTATGCTTAGGGGGCAGATATTTTCTTCCCTACCAAGAGCTGAACCCCTCCTGTGTTTCTGATCCTGCCCTCATCGCTGGGCCTGTGGGGCATCTGTCATTACAATATAAATAATTGAGGAGGGGGGCAGGGAGGCCCATCTGGCCCCTCCATTATGAATGAGCCCTTTGCTTGTTCAAGGGGTCCGGCTCCTTGCCAAGTGCCCTCCAGGGAGGCATCATTCAAACGCAAAGGCCGCCTGTCCTTTTGCGCGACAGGGAGCCAGAGGAAAACCTGCAGGACACCAAAGGACATGGGGTAGAGAGCGTGGACAAAGAGAAAGGTCTCCCCCTTCCCCAAAAGACTAGAATTCCAGGACATCCAATGAAGTTGACGGGAAGTAGGTTCAGGATGGACAAAAAGAAATACTGCTTTAACCCAAGAGTGATTAAAATATGGAAGATGCTGCCAGAGGATGCGGTGATGGCCACAGATCAGCTTAAAAAGGGTATGCCAAGCAGAGGCTCTGCCCCTGAGCCAGGGCCCCTTCCCTGACCATCTTGAATGCATGAAGCTGGGTCATATCGAATCAGACCCTGGGTCCATCAAAGTCAGTATTTACTCAGACTGGCAGCTGCCTTGCAGGGTCTCAGGCCAAGGTCTTTCCCATCCCCTCCTGCCTGGCCCTTTTAACTGGAGATGCCGGGGATTGAACCGGGGACCCTCTGCATGCCAAACAGAGGCTCTTCCATTGAGTCACAGCACAATGTTCTAACTTAGCATCAGGCAGGTTCACATATGTCAAGCCTTTGCTTTGTGTGTAGAAGGTCCCAGGTTCAATCCCCATCATCTGCAGTTACAAGGGATCTGGTGACTTATATGATATATGGTGAAAGACCTCTGCCAGAGACCCTTGGGAGCCGCTGCCAGTCTGAACAGGCAATGCCGACATTGCTGGACCAAGGGTCTGAATCAGTACAAGGCAGCATTGTGAATTTATGCCCAAATCCTTGCCATTTCAGGGACGGGGTCCTTGCGGACTGACTCGGCAGCAGGGAAACATGCTCAGCTCCGTGGATCTGCAGGTTTTTACCGCGTCGTGAAATTTTATTTCTTATACCTTCCAGAATTTCTCCACTCAGCTTTTACTAGCAAGAAAAATCTGTTCGGTGCCAGCTAGCTGGTGTTCTGCCATGCAAAGTTATAGCTGAGGTGAAATGTGCCAGGAATCAGTACAAGCTGAGGACCTGCCTGGGTTGATTCCACCACAAGT
>BDOT02000002.1:163550468-163573685 GCA_003118565.2 Paroedura picta | reverse complement strand
TCCTGCTTGGCTCCTCTTCCCCCCCCCCCACCTTCGAGAAAAGAAAGAAAGAGGCTGGGCTCCCCCCTCCCTTCTGAACTACCCTAACCACATGCAGAAGACTTTCCTGTTTCAATGGGGAGGGGGGAGAGAGGAAGACCCAAGTTCAAAGCGATCTGAATTCAACAGGATTGACAATGGAAGAAAGAAAGTAAGTGCAGACTCTGCCCTGGACAGAAGAACAAACAATTTCAAAGGGTAGCCATGTTGATCCATGACAGAGACCAAGACGACGTTCAGACATAAGCAGGAATGAAGACACCTGAGTCCTTATATCACAAAACAAAACACAGAATCCAACAGGAGGAAATGCCAGCGTTTGGAAGTTAATGAGCAGCGTTGTCACTTTATAGGCATGTCATCAAGGGATAAGAACAAAGTTTGAGCCCAGTGGTATTTTTAAGAACTACAGTTTTATTCAAAGTATAAGCTTCTATGTACATTTGAGGAAACAGGCACGCACACAAAAGCTTACACCTTGAATAAAACTCCGATGCTCTTAAAGGTGCCCTGAATCAGAATCATACAAAGAGACCACCAAGGGCCCTCCAGCCCCACACCTTCTCAGGGACTTAAAAGCCACACCCTCATCCAATCTCCTCCCGAAAACCTCCAAAAACGGAGACCACCGTCCAAGGCAGCATATCCCATCCACAAACAGCTTTCATCATCAGAAAATGCTTTCTAATATTCAAGTGGAACCTCCTTTCCTGGAATTTGAACTCCTCGTCCTTGTCTCTAAAGAAGTGGTTCTCAACCTGGGGGTCGGGACCCCTTTGGGGGTTGAACGACCTTTTCACAGGGGTCGCGGCAGGGCAAGCAGCTTGGCTGGGGGTGCCGCTACTGTTGCCGCTCCTCCTGAAGGTGCCCGCCAATTTACATACAATTTATAACCAATTTATTTATATACCATCATGAACAATAGATTTTCATGCCATGGGTCAGTTTCGGTTTAATTTCTGTGAAAGAACCCTTGCATGATTTTATGGTTGGGGTCACCACAACATGAGGAAGTGTATTAAAGGGTCGCGGCATGAGGAAGGTTGAGAACCACTGGTCTAAAGCGCCAGGAAACAAGTTGACCCCCCTCTTCAACATGCCTACCTTTTGCGTAGTTCAACACAGCGATCCTCTGACACCTGGCCCTCCTCTTCTCCAAGCTGCAGGGACCCAACTCTCTCAACCGCTCCTCTTAGGGCACGGATTCCCACCCCTCCACCATCCCAGGCTCCCTTCTCTGGGCACGTTCCCTAGACTCAAACCTTCTTCTGCTGCTTCAGGCCATCATGGAGGCACACCTGAATCTCTACCTCAAGGGAAAAGATCCACATTTGCAGTTAAGCGAACTGAACAAAACCCTTAAAGGCAAATGTCTTCTTACAAGGTCGGTTCTTCAGCCTCTGCTTGGTTTTGCTCATTTAATCCATCTCCCCCGCTCAAAAAATGAGCATTTTAGTGGAGAATTAACTTTTAGAACTGGTTTTCTTAACCAGGATTTCGTGGGGCTTCTTGACGGCCCTGGAAAGCTTTCCTGACTGGAATCAATTTTTAATATATTTTTAAAATTTGTTAAACATTTTCCCGGTGATATCACCATATACGGTCATTTTGACCTGCTCCTCCCACCCAAAACCGGCCAATGGTGGGCCTGGAGTGGGTGGGAAGGGGAGGGGCCCCAGGTGGGTGTGTCCACAGCTATGAATCTCTGTAAACCGCCATGAGACTTTTGAGAGCAGCGGTATATAAATATATATAAAGACAAAGATCAATATATAAATCCCAACCCTATTTTGCACAGATCATGCCACTTCTGGGGTTTCTTGAAGCTTAAAGAATGTTTCAAGGGTTTTCCAATAGTTAAGAACTTGAGAAAGGCTGCTTTAGATTTCAGCATTATTCCTTTTTAAAATTCTAATCTCAGAATAGCGGGGAAAACCTCCCCTCTGCCCCCTGCCCGGCGTATCCTTTCCGCCACAGCTGCATCCGTTTGGACCCAGAAATCCAGGACAGACAGTGTCCGCCACTGAAATGTGTCCCCCGTGGGGACACAGGAAGCGGCTGCACATGATACTCCGCTACAACACAATGATGGTATTCCGGAGTGGTACCACTGGTGCAGAATTGGCCTTAGACAGGGTTTTGAAAAACCCCGGGGTTTCATGATGGCCCTGGAAGGGTTTCCTAAATGCCTGGGAATTAATTCTTTAAGTATTTTGCGAATCTGTTAAACACTTATTGGTTTATATGACCATAAATGGTTACATTGATCTGCTGCCCCCATCCCCAAAAGGGCCAATTATGAGCCTGGAGGGGGTGGGAGGGGGGAGGACACTCTGGGTTGGCATGTCCACGGCTACCCTTCCCAACCATATTCTGTACAACTGTGTCCCTTCTGGGTTTCTCGAAGCCTGAAGAATGTTTCAGGTGCTTCTCGGCGGTTAAAAAGTTGAGAAAGTTAGGTGGGTTTAGTTAAACCCGGGTTTTACCGGATGCTTGACTGAAATCTCATTACTGTCTGTACTATTTCTATGCTACATTTAAGGGAATGCGTTCCATTCTGAAGGAATGTGCACCTGGACATATTTGAGCACCCCAATTCCTGAGGATGAGTTGAACTTTGACATTTGAGATGATGCTGGACTCTTCTTCTCATTTCTGCTTGTTAGCTCTTGCATTTGTATGCTTCTTTTTACAGCTATTCACAGATCTTGATTAGTGCCTGAATCCAATCTTAGCTCTTATGCAACTTCACTCTAGCCAGCCCTTTATGGCAAGCCAACCCCCTCCTCTCTCTACCTCAGCCCTTCTAAACTTTCTTACTGTTGAGAACTCCCTGAAACATTCTCCAGGCTTCAAGAAATGCCAGAAATGGTGCAATGGTGCAGAATATGGTTGGGAAGCAGAGCTGTGGATATGCCCACCTAGGCCCCCCTCCCCTTTCCACCCCTCCAAGCCTATCATTGGCCATTTGGGAGAGGGGGGGGTGGCTCAACACAAAAACATAGGGTCATATCACCTGATAAACGTTTTTTTTAAAATATATATATATAATTAACTCCCATCCATTTGGGAAACCCTTCCAGGTATGTCAAGAAAGCCCAGGGCTTCATAAAATCTTGGCTGAGAAACCCTGTTCCACCTATCCATAAGGGCTGAGGATATTCTGTATCACTGTATCAAAGAAATCATAGAATCCTAGAGTGGGAAGGGGCCTCCTGGGTCATCCAGTCCAACCCCCTGCTCAATGCAGGACACTGACAACCCTCTCGCTCACCCACTGTCACCTGCCACCCCCTTGAGCCTTCACAGAATCAGCCTCTCCGTCAGATGGCTGCTCAGTGCAGGATCAGCCTCAAGCACCCAGGAGAAGGATCTGTCCAGCCGCTGCTTGGAGACGGCCAGTGAGGGGGAGCTCCCCACCTCCTTAGGCAGCCCCTTCCACTGCTGAACTAGACTCCTAGAATCCTAGAGTGGGAAGGGGCCATGCAGGCCATCTAGTCCACCCCCTGCTCAGTGCAGGATCAGCCTCAAGCATCCAGGAGAAGGATCTGTCCAGCCACTGCTTAAAGAGCCAGTGAGGGAGAGCTCCCCACCTCCTTAGGCAGCCCCTTCCACTGCTGAATTATTCAGACTGTGAAAAAAATTATAGCTGCTCTGAGACTCCTTCTGGTAGAGAAAAGTGGAGTATAAAAACCAACTCTTGTTCTCCTCCTCCTCCTAAACGAATCGCCTTGTTCCTTTTTGCTCGGAAACATCCAGTGGACAAACTTTAATTGTTCCCAGCAAGTTTCAACATTGTGTTTTCTTTTGGTTGTTGTTGATGTTGTTCTGGCTCTGCCCTGTGCTTTGCTACGGCACCCCTGACCTTGAATGTCTCCTCAGAGGATGCGCAAGTCGTAAAAGGAGAGGGAAGAGGCAGGGCAGAGCATTTTTCTGCTGCGCTGTGCAAATTACGATGTCAATTCATCAAGGCAAACGTATGCAAAAGAGCTCTCTTCTCTCTCTTGTTCAGTCTTGTGGGTTGTTCTAGTTGAAGAAAGTGACTCAGCATACCTGGACATGGGGCGGGGGGCATTGCATCCCTCTGTGTGTACAATGTCACCTTTAATGGGATGCCTCACTTTGTCTTTACCTGGGAGCTGCCCTCTGAGACCTCCCCTGACTCCCTTTGTCCTCTCTCTCTTCCACATGGCCTTCCATGGAGACAGACATCTATGCATCATTGTTGGCAGAGTCTGGATATGCAGAGATTGCGGGCCACCAGGCCGATTAATTGATTAAAATTGTTTTTATTCGGAAGAAAGATAAACATGTATAGAAAGAGACAAACAGACAGACAGACCTAACCATCCATCCTGGTGGAATGAGTTGCCGGCAGAAACGCCAGCCCTGACAGAGCTTTCTAAGTTCCAAAGGATGTTCTTTTACTGGTCATTTGGTCAAGGTTCAGGCTGCACCTCAAGGACCTATTTGGCCCCCCTGCCAACTCCTACTCTGGGAGACGGATGGGGTACCCCTCTCCTTGAGCCAGTTTTTCTGCAATCCCTCCCAGTTGGTTTGCCTGGCTCTTTGGGTTAGAATCAGAGAATCATAGAGTTGGAAGGGGCCACACAGGCCATCTAGTCCAACCCCCTGCTCAGAATCAGAATCACAGAACCATAGAGTTGGAAGGGGCCACACAGGCCATCTAGTCCAACCCCCTGCTCAACGCAGGACTAGCCCTAAGCATCCTAAAGCATCCAAGAAAAGTGTGTATCCAACCTTTGCTTGAAGACTGCCAGTGAAGGGGAGCTCACCACCTCCTTAGGCAGCCTATTCCACTGCTGAACTACTCTGACTGTGAAAAACTTTTTCCTGATTTCTAGCCTATATCGTTTAAACCCATTACTGCGCGTCCTTTCCTCTGCAGGGTTGTCTTGAACAGAGCAGGATAGTGGGAATTAAGCAAACGTATCTCAGTTGAATTTTAGAATTCTTACCCAGATTTCTTTATCTATTTGTATTTTGTATGTTTGCTGTTGTATGTCGCCCCGAGACCAAATTTGGAGAGGGGCTCTTTAGAAATCTCAAACAAACATCCAGTTTTTACCAGAAGTGATATCTGGTAGCTCTAGGAATTACTGGAAACACTATGGTAAAATCCGTGTTCAAGCCGAAAAGGGATCAAACTCATTCTCAACTCAACATTTGTTCTCACCTTTCAAAGAAGTCCAGGCCTCATTCTGTAGAAGGTCACAGAAAAACAGAACTGGCCTTTGCTATTATATGGATTTCTCACATATCCACAGCTGGCCTTCCCTGGTGGCAAAGGTCCAAAGATGCCCTCTGCCCCTTCTAAGGGAAGCGAGGGGTGGGGGGGGGGGCGGCAATATGCATTTCCAGGGGTAGTCAAACTGCGGCTCTCCAGATGTCCATGGACTACAATTCCCAGAAGCCCCAGCCAGCTAATGCTGGCAGGGGCTTCTGGGGATTGTAGTCCATGGACATCTGGAGGGCCGCAGTTTGACTACTCCTGATTTAGACAAAGGCCCCATTTTCCTACTGGATAAGTAAAAGAACAAGGCCAGAAGGAAGGGATTAATTGGCATGGTGTGAGCCCCGCTCTGATATTCACCGCAGAAACCGTCCGCAATTGGTAAGGCATAATTGAGAGTGGCAGATGTAGTGTGAATTAATTGGCAAGACAATGTCCCAGTCAGTAAAAAGGAAAAGAAACCAAACATTGAACTGGATACACAGTAGAGAGGTGCTGTGGTGCCATCTGCTGGTAACTGTATGCTATGGTTAATTTAATTAAGTAATTTTGGAGATTCATCATAAGAACATCAGAAGAGTTCTGCTGGGTCAGACCAGGGGTCCCTCCAGTCCAGCCTCCTGTCTCACACAGGGGCCAGCCTGTTCCTCTGGAGGGCCAGCCACAGGGCAGAGAGGCCGAGGCCTTCCCCTGAGAAGACCCTCAGAAGAGCCCTGCTGGGTCAGGCCAGGGAGGGTCTCTCCAGTCCAGCCTCCCGTCTCACCTAGGGGCCAACCAGTACCTCTGCAGGGCCAACAACAGGGCAGGGAGGCCGAGGCCTTCCCCTGAGAAGACCCTCAGAAGAGCCCTGCTGGGTCAGACCAGGGAGGGTACCTCCAGTCCAGCCTCCTGTCTCACCCAGAGGCCAGCCAGTTCCTCTGCAGGGCCAGCCACAGGGCAGGGAGGCTGAAGCCTTCCCCTGAGAAGACCCTCAGAAGAGCCCTGCTGGGTCAGGCCAGGGAGGGTCCCTCCAGTCCAGCCTCCCGTCTCATCCAGCAGCCAGCCAGTTCCCCTGGAATGCCAGCAACAGGGCAGAGATGCCAAGGCCTTCCTAAGGACATCAGGAGAGCCCTGCTGGGTCAGACCAGGGGTCCCTCCAGTCCAGCCTCCTGTCTCACACAGGGGCCAGCCAGTTCCTCTGGAGGGCCACCAACACGGCAGAGAGGCCGAGGCCTTCCTAAGGACATCAGGAGAGCCCTGCTGGGTCAGACCAGGGGTCCATCCAGTCCAGCCTCCTGTCTCACACAGGGGCCAGCCAGCCATAGCGCACCTTCCAATTCCACCTTGGCCCTGCCCTTAACACGGAGCCGCCATTCCGGCATGGATCACTTCCGCTTTGCCACCGTGGCTCTCGCCCGGCTCGAGCAGCGTGCTCCGGAGGGCGCTGCTCCCTGGGAACGTGTCCCTGTGGTGGCAGCTCAAGGACGGTTCTGAGAGCAGCATGTTCTTTTTCCTTCTGGGGACACGAGTCTGTTTCTTTCCTCCTGGGTTGTTGGCAAGTGCTTTCAGCTCAACCCCCAAGCACGAGCCATCACTCCGGAAGGCTTGGAGATAGGGGAAAGTGTAAGTCAACAGCCACAAGGAGAACTAGGCTGCCTCCTTTGGAGAACCCGAGGAACTGGTGATAGGACTTTTCCAGCACTACCTTCCCTCACCAGGACTGATTGAGAAAGACCCCACCAAACAGCTGATCCTGAGGACCAGCTGCTTGGCAGGGTTTTTAAACGCCTTCACAGAAAATCACCGCCTGCTAATTTGCGTACTTTTCGTACTTATCTGGGCAAAACTGCCTATCCTGGCAATGGCTGAATTGCTGGTGGCCAAATTGTGAGGCAGCCTGCCAAACAGCTGATCCTGACAAGTCAGCTGCTTTGCGAGCCCTTTAAAGGCTCCCCACCCCCACTTTCTCAGGCAGCATCTGAAAAATTAAGATGGGGAGGGAGAAAGCTGGAAGAGGCATTTAAAGGGTATGGCGTACCTGTCACTATCAGCTGTTTGGTGGGTCCTCCCCCTTCCCCTTTCCGGGCAGTGGGAACATTTGCACAACTCTCCCCCCCTGAACCCTTTTCAGATCCGGCCAAATTGATCTTTCCGAATCCGAAAAAGTGAGGGGGCATTTGCGTGATTTGGATTTGGGCTGACTCCAAAATGGTCCAATTTTTTTGTGTATCTTATACCGAATCAAACCATGGGTCAGTAAAGGTCAGGGCTGCCTCCTCAGACTGGTAGTTGCTGTTCTGCTGCCTGGTCCTTTCTGCTGGAGATGCCAGGGATTGAACCCTGGTGGCTAAGGATCTCCTGGAATTATGGTTGATCAACCATGAACAGAGATCAGTTCCTTTCCAGAAAATGGCACAGAGAGGTAAGGGTTTGGGACATTTCTTGGATTTGGATTGTACTAGCGTTGCCACCCTCCAGGTTATGCCTCGAGATCTCCTGGAATTACAGTAAAAAAAAGCCTAAGAAGTATAAAAGAAAAGATAAAAATAGAAGGATATCAGTTACATTTACTGTTTTTTCAGCCACCGCGGTTACCAGATAACGGCCACTGCCTGGTTAGTCTTAAATTCTTGAACATATTAGAAGAAGAAGAGTTGGTTCTTATATGCTGCTTTTCCCTACCCGAAGGAGGCTCAAAGCGGCTTACAGTCGCCTTCCCTTTCCTCTCCCCACAAGCTCAGAAGGGAAGGGGGGGGAGCCAAGCACAGCAGGAATCTCTTTCTTTTCTTGAAGGGGGGGGAGAGGATTGGAGACAACAGAGGAGGAAGAAAAAAACCAAGAGGCAAATCTCTACTGAGAGAAGTTTAGGCTTCTGTTGAGAAAAGTTAGGGCTTCCCCTTTAAGCCTGGAAACCAGGAACTGACGCCCTGGCCAATCAGGGCTTCTCTCCCACCGAGTTCAGGCCCAAATTTGAAACAGGCAGAGCTCCGCGTGCTTTCTCTTGCTGTCTCAATCCAATCCTTCAAATATTGAGGGTTATATTCACTCTAGGATATTGCAGGATAAAGATAGGGTCACTCCGGATCAATCATGCTTGTTGCAGAGGGAAAATTTAAATCGGACAAAATCAAAAATCGCATTCAGTGGAGATGGCAGGGACTGAATCGACCTGGGATTGGAATAAAAGATCCGTGCAAGATTCAGCCCAGGAGGGCAGTTCTTCATTTACTTGACAGGCCATCTAGAATACAACAAAGATCTGGGCCTCCCCCCCCCCCCACCGTGACTCTTACCTCCTATTTGACATCTATGCTAGCGACCAATAAAAGCAATTAATGGCCGATGCTGACAGCTGTTTTTAATTTGCTGCTCTTAAAGTTTTGTCTGTTATTAATGTGATTTTGTTTTGTTGTCAAGGAAAATTCAAACTGTTGTCTACCACCCTGAGATGGTGAGTCTGAGAGTGTAAATACACACACACACTGACACCAACACACAAACACACACGCACACACAAAATCTCCATATTCCTTCTGTAAACAGTTGCTGGCCAGCAAGTGGGGCCGGTAGATCTTGCAGAATTACAACTGACAAGCTTCGTTGTGATGAGGACATAAGAGAAAGGTCACTCACGCAGCTCTTGCTGGACCGACGGAGCTTCTGTTGCAGTCCCAGGTAGAGACTCGCATGTTGGGGTGAGTTCTTGTCTTGCACCTTCCCCTCTTGTGTCACGCGATGCTCTCTTTCCCCACTTCTGTGTGATGTAGGAGGCCACATCTACTGCTGCCTGTTGGACTCTGGGGCTCGGGTCTTCCTGGAGCACTTTAAGAGCTGAAATTTCAGAGGGAGCAGGTCTCCATGAGCTGCTTTTCCTAGAGGGGTTTTATTTATTTATTTATTTGGATTTTTATACCGCCCTTCCCTACGGCTCTTACATAGAATGTTGTACAAAATTGCATAGAGCATGATAACAATCTGTCAGGTGACAATCATAACACAACATGGCGTGAACAACAACACTGACATATCCCTGGGGAGATCAAATTGTTCAGTCGTGGAAGGCGTGTCTAGGGAAGGGGGGGGGACCAGCAGATGCTGTGAGTCGGTCGGCCTCCAGCAAATGCCTGGTGGAGGAGCTCCTTTTTTGCAGGCCCTGTGGAACTGTTTAAGCTCCGTCAGGGCCCTGATCTCGTTCCACCAGGTGGGGGCCAGGACCAAGAAGGCTCTGGCCCTTGTTGAAGTCCGGCGTGCTTCTTTGGGGCCAAACTGTGGCTCTTCAGATGTCCATGGAGTACGGTTACCATGAGCCATACTGGCAGGGTCTGATAGTAATTGCAGTTCACGGACATCTGGAGAGCTACATTTCTATACCTCTGGCATAGAGGGAGCACTCTGTTTGGCCCTGCAGGTGGACCTGCTGAGGACACCTGGATTTTGGCCCCTGTGTGACATAGAGTGAAGAACCTGATGGGCCACTGGCCTGACCCAACATGGCTTCGCTTATGTTCTTATGTCTGGGGCAGTGATGCTCTGTCTTCTTGGTGCTTGGGGGGGCCACAGTGGGAGGGCTTCTGGAATTCTGGCCCCGCTGGTGGACCTTCTGATGGACCCTGTGATTTGACCCCTGTGTGACACAGAGTGTTGGACCGGAGGGGCCATTGGCCTGATCCAACAGGTCTTCTCTTATGTTCTTATTGCCTCTTATTTAGACCACACAGCGGGGGAATAGAAGGGGAGAACGGACGGGTTTGTTGGGACCCAGGAGTACACGGACGCTTCACCGTAAATGCATCGAGATGCTGTTGTGAGTTAACTTACAGGCCAGCAGTTGTAGTTGAAAAGTGTTCTCTAGGCCCGGGAGGTCCATGCTTTCCAGAATGACTCCTGGCAGAAAGCAAAAGACTGAAATGGAAGGTCAGGTCGCTGGGGACTTGGTCTGTTTATGGAGAAGAATTGGATTTTATACCCAGCTTTTTACTACCTGAAAGGGTATCAAAGCAGCTTCCAATTGGCTTCCCTTCCTCTCCCCACAACAGACACTCTATGAGGGAGGTGAGGCTGAGAGAGCTCTGGGAGAAATACTCTGCAAGAACAGCTCTATTAAAAAGGTGGCTGGCCCAAGGTCACCTAGCTGGCTGCATGTGAAGGAGTGGGAATCAAACCTGGCTCTCCAGATTTATTTATTTATTGCATTTCTATACCGTCCCCCCCCCAAAGGCTCAGGACGGTTTACAGGAAACAACAAAATAGTACAGGTAACATAATTCATAACACTAAGGTGGTAACAATAACATTTACATAATAACAATAACAACAATAACAATAAATTATTATTAATATAATTTTGTTGTTAATTTTATTGTTAAAGTATTAGATTAGAGGCCATCACTCTTAACCACAGCACCATGCTGGCTCCCAGTGTGAAAACCTCAGAGGAACTGCTTGGCCACCGTGTGAGACAGGAGGCTGGACTGGATGGACCCCTGGTCTGACCCAGCAGGGCTCTCCTGATGTCCTTAGGAAGGCCTCGACCTCTCTGCCCTGTTGCTGGCCCTCCAGAGGAACTGGCTGGCCCCTGTGTGAGACAGGAGGCTGGACTAGATGGACCCCTGGTCTGACCCAGCAAGGTTCTCCTGATGTCCTTAGGAAGGCCTCGGCCTCTCTGCCCTGTTGTTTGCCCTCCAGAGGAACTGGCTGGCCCCTGAGTGAGACAGGAGGCTGGACTAGAGGGACCCCTGGTCTGACCCAGTAGGGCCCTTCCGATGTTCTGTGGGAAGCTTTGGAGACCTGACACAGGGGGAAGGATGCAACCACAAAATGGCAGCCAAAGAAGGCAGAGCCAATCCCCTCCCCAGTAAGTCCAAGTCCTGGGGAAAATAAGGTAATTTAAATGGTAAGTGAATTTCCTGCAGGCCAGGACATTTTTGATAGGTGGGGGGAATCACTTGGGCATGGAATTGGGGTCACGCTGGGTAGGCAGATAGTTGTGAATATCCTGCATCTAAAGGGAGTTGGACAAGATGACCCAGGAGGTCCCTTCCAGCTCTATGATTCTATGATTCTAAATTCCATCTGAACTTCCGGAAGAAGTTCCTGACAGTCAGAGCTGTTCCTCAGTGGAACAGGCTTCCTCAGGAGGTGGTGGGTTCTCCATCTTTGGAGATTTTTAAGCAGAAGCTAGATAGCCATCTGACGGAGAGGCTGATTCTGTGAAGGTTTAAGGGGGTGGCAGGTGACAGTGGATGGGCGAGAGGGTTGGGAGTGTCCTGCATAGTGCAGGGGGTTGGACTAGATGACCCAGGAGGTCCCTTCCAACTCTGTGATTCTAAGATTCTAAAATAATAAACTTGGAAAGAGATGAGACAGAGAATAGAACCAACATTTGGGAGAGCGCTGACACTAAGACAATGTTATTTAAGCTGGAACAACCAATCGGATCCCCAAGGGCCATTCAGCAGTGTCTCCCCCCCAGTTTCTGCCAACACCTGATGGGCACCAGATAAGGTGTAGTTATCCCCCGGGGGCCCAAGGGCACCCTGTTGAGGACCCCAGATCTTAAAGAACCATAATTGCTCCTGAATCCCTTGTGACCAGCTGCTCTTTCCCATCGCAACCCTGCAAGCTTCATCTCCCACCTGACAGGTCCAGGGCTACCGTCCGGGTCTCTTCCCAGCTGCTTGTGAAATACGCTGCCGTGTTTTGCAAGATCTCCCCCCTCATCTCTGGGTTGGTCTTGACCTGCAGGAGGCCACACATAAAATAGTCATAAGATAGTGGGCCAAAGATTGAGATAGGTAGATGCTAGATAGGTAGGTGGACAGAGAGACACACAGACGGACACATGATAGGTAGGTAGGTAGATAGATAGGTAGATGATAAGACAGATGCTAGGTAGATGCCAGATAGGTAGGTAGATAGACACACAGACAGACACAGGTAGGTAGATTGATAGGTAGGTAGGTAGGTAGATAAGGTAGGTAGATAGGTAGATGATAAGATAGATGATTGATAGATGCTGGGTAGATGCTACATAGGTAGGTAGACAGACACACAGACAGACACATGATAGGTAGGTAGGTATAAAAAAAAGGTATAGGTATCCCCTGTGCAAGCACCGGGTCAGGTCTGACCCTTGGGGTGACGCCCTCCAGCGTTTTCATGGCAGACTCAATTTGGGGTGGTTTGCCAGTGCCTTCCCCAAGCATTACCGTTTACCTCCCAGCAGCAAGCTGGGTACTCATTTTACCGACCTTGGAAGGATGGAAGGCTGAGTCAACCCTAAGCCGGCTGCTGGGATCGAAGTCCCAGCCTCATGGGCAGAGCTTTCAGATTGCATGTCTGCTGCCTTACCACTCTGCGCCACAAGAGGCTCTTGGTAGGTATATGATAAGACAATTGATTGATAGATAGATAGATGGATAGATGCTAGGTAGATGATAAATAGGTAGGTATATCTACGTGGACAGACAGACACATGACTGGCAGTGGTTCCCAGTGGGGTTTCAGAGGCTCCACCACTGAGCCATGGCCCCTCCCCTAGAAACATGAGGCAGGGGGGTCTTCAACCCACATCAGGAGTCAATGAAGCAGTTTTGTTTCATGGCCAATTGTGTTGCCCTTTTTCTTTCCTAACATGACTTTGGGTTTCTCATGTTCTAATAGGCATGCAAGGCTGTGGATAGCTAAATGTGTGGAGTGGGGCCATGTGGAAAATCTGAGAGAGGCAGAGGAGAGTGATGAGGCGGATGGGGGGGCCTGGGGACCAAACCCTAGGAGGAAAGGCTGAGGGACTCGGGAATGTTCAGCCTGGAGAAGAGGAGGTGGAGAGGGGACAGGAGAGCTGTAGGGGAAGGGTCCTGTGGGCAGCAGAGGAGAGGACCTGCAGGGATGGCTTTAAACTACATGGAGAATGGTACCAGCTAGATATCTGGGGGAAAAATTCACAGTCAAAGTCGTTCAGCAGTGGGATGGGCTGTCTAACGAGATGTGAGTTTCCCCTCACTGGCCGTCTTCAAGCAGCGGCTGGACAGATCCTTCTCCTGGATGCTTTAGGCTGATCATACTTTGAGCAGGGGGTTGGACTAGATGGCCTCTTGGACACTTCCAGCTCTAGGATTCGATTATTCTAATCCTATTCAGCGCCTGATTCTGTACAAGGAAGATGCATGGGCTAGCCAAAGTCCCACCCTCTGCCTCTGGTCTCCCCCTGCCCTTGAATGAGCAGTCTCTCTTCTCTCCCTCCTCCTTACCAGTTGCCTGCAGAGATATACGTGCAGATATGGGAGGTTCAAGGGGGCTGTGGGATGAAGCTCTTCCAGGCAGGCCCTCAGTTTCCGCTTAGGTAAAAATGGCACCAACTTCAGGAACGCGATTCGGCATGCCTGCGAAACAGATAAAAAGTTTCTCAGGCATTTGTGGAGGTTCCTCCGGAGTGACAAATGAGGAGCGGGACCTTGCTCATGCAAACAAAACCAACACGCACAATATTACTTTGGGGAAGGGGCTGAGGGTCACTGGCAGGACATCTGCTTGGCATGCAGAAGGTCCCAAGTTCAATCCCCGGCGTCTCCAGTTGAAAGGTCCAAGTAGTAAGTGATGGGAAAGACCTCAGCCAGAGACCCTGGAGAGCCACTGCCAACCTGAGTGGGCAGTGATGGATTATTGGGCTGATTCAGTACAAGGCAGCTTCATCTGTTCTTTTATGAGGGAGTGGATGAGCTTCTGCTGGGTGTGCAGAAAAAGGGCCAGGCAGGAGGGGATGGGAAAGACTGGCCTGGATAGACCAATGATCTGACTCAGTATGAGCAGCTTCCTGCCTTCGCATTAATTAGGGAGGGGCTATGGCTCAGTGGAAAAGCCCTTGCTTGGCACGCAGAAGGTCCCAGGTTCAATCCCCGGCATCTCTAGTTAGAAGGACTTTGCAGTAAGTGACTGTCTGAGAGGTCATTGACAGTATTCAAGTAGCGGCTGGACTGATCCTTCTCCTGGATGCTTGAGGCTGAGCCTGCACTGAGCAGGGGGTGGGACTAGATGGCCTGCATGGCCCCTTCCAACTCTAGGATTTCATAATTCCATGAGATCCCGGAGAGCAGCTGCCCGTCAGAGTAGACACTTCTGACCTTGATGGACCATGAACCTGACTCAGTATGAGGCAGCTTCACGTGTCTCCAGGGTGCCCATGCATCCACAGCCCTACCAGGAGAAGGCCTATGACATGTCCTCCCGCCAAGAAGAAGCACATTCCTTTGATATTCAAGCGTGCAGAGGAGAATGCCATACCTCGGACGCCTGGGGACTGGGATCTTGCTGGTGAATCAGGAGCGGCACTAGATTCTTCCTCACTTGGTCAGCAAAAAACCCCTGGAACCTGGGTTTCGCCAAGGTGGCCAGGACGCCAAACAGCCGCAGGGAGGCACAGCGGAGATCAGGATTGTCCTACAGCCGGATGACCACACAGAGTTTTTGTTGTTTGGTTTTAAATGCTGGTGAAGCACAGGCACCAATTCATATCTATAGGCTAGAGGTGGCCCCTTTACTTAGGTTGAGATGTGACTATCCAATTTGAGTTCTACTGTCACAACTATTTCTTTTCTTTAAAAAAAGCCCCCTTTCATTAAAGATTTTACCAAATACCAAGTAGGAAAAGACAAGTAAAAGCAAAAAAGAGAAAGAATACATAAAGAGGCTTCC
Source organism: Paroedura picta (assembly GCA_003118565.2). NCBI lineage: Eukaryota > Metazoa > Chordata > Lepidosauria > Squamata > Gekkonidae > Paroedura > Paroedura picta. The sequence goes on along the minus strand of BDOT02000002.1, from coordinate 163,558,723 downwards.
AATTTTATCTATGATCATTATAAATCATTATCTGTTATTCTATGATAATATATTAACAAATTAAAGCCATTCCTTTCCCCTGTATTTTCATAGTTTCTCCCCTGAATCGCCTTAAACCATCATGCTATTTTTGTTTGTATCATGCAGAAAGTCCATGAAATGTTTCCACGTAACTACAAATGCTGTGGTTGGGTTTTCTTTAATTAAAGAAGTACATTTGGCCATTTGGAGCCTCTTGTGGTGCAGGGTAGTAAGGCAGCCAACAGGCTATATGAAGCTCTGCCCATGAGGCTGGGAGTTTGATCTCAGCAGCTGGCTCAAGGTTGACTCAGCCTTCCATCCTTCCGAGCTCAGTAAAATGAGTACCCAGCTTGCTGGGGGGTAAACGGTAATGACTGGGGAAGGGAATGGCAAACCACCCTGTATTGAGTCTGCCAAGAAAACGCTAGAGGGCGTCACCCCAAGGGTCAGACATGACTTGAGGATACCTTTACCTTTGACCTTGGCCATTTCAGCCAATTCTACAGTCTTTCTCAACTATTCTATTATGGGTAATAATTACCTTTTTCAGTTTTGAGCACATAACACTCTGGCTACTCTAATCGTATACAGAAACACACTTCTATTGTTTTTCGAATTCTTTCCCCCCTTAATCCCAAAAAGGGTTGTTTACAGGGGGTTGTAGTGGTTAAGAGCAGTGGCTTCTAATGTGGCGTGCTGGGTTTGATTCCCCGCTCCTCCACATCCAGCTCACTAGGTGGCCTTAGGGTCATCACAGCACTGATAGTGCTACTCTCACCAAGCTCTCTCAGCCCCACCTACCTGTGTGTCTGTTGTGGGGAGAGGAAGGGAAGGTGGTTGTAAGCCATTTAGAAACTCCTCCAGGCAGTGGAAAGCAGGGTATAAAATCAACTCTTCATCTTCTTTAGTATATTCTATATTAAAGCAAGTCTTTGTATCCATTTTTTTTGCCTTCTTACATATCCACCAAAGATGAAAAAATGTCCCTTCATGTTATTCACATTTCCAACAAGTATTAGATATATCTTTGTATATTTTTGATAATCTTTCAGGTGATAAATACCAACAATACATAATTTTATAAAAGTTCTCCTTAAGATTAGAACATGTGGATGAGCGATTGGGATGTGAGTGTCCTGCATAGTTCAGGGGGTTGGACTAGATGACCCATGGGCTCCCTTCCCAACTCTATGATTCTACGTTTTCTCAACCAGGGTTTTGTGTAACCCTGGGGTTTCTTGATGGCCTCGTTAGGGTTTCCTGAATGGGTGGGAGTTCATTACTTTTTAATATATTTTTAAAATGTGTTAAACATTTATCAGGTGATATGACCATACATGGTCATGTTGACCTGCCTTCACTCCCAAAATGGCCAGTGATGGACCTGGAAGGGATGGGAAGGGGAGGGGAGGGGCTCTGGGTTGGTGTGTGCACACCCATGCTTCCCAAACATATTCTACATGATGGCACCACTTCTGGTTGACAAAGGCTAGAGTTTAATGTAAATTTAAATCCCTTCATATTTTCCCTTTGTGCCATTTGTATATTATGTCCAACATTTTTTTTGCCCATTTCAGCATACATTCTTTCACGGATTCTTCCTCTTTTTCAAATTTCAATAAAAATTTTATACATCCTGGTAACAATAATAAGTCCTAATCAGAACGAATGCTGTTTCACTTGCAAGATCTCATGAAATGTGGCTAGCCTGTGCTGTCCACGTTATGGCAGATGGACCCTTAGTTTAGGTGGAAAGGCAGTGTAGCAATGTTTTAAAGGAGGGAGGGAGATGGGTCAGGCATAATACAGAAAATCTCTTCCGGGGAACCAACGAGGCTGTAGATTTATTTATTTATTACTTATTTATCATACTTGTATACCACCCTCCCCGGAGGCTCAGGACGGTTTACATATAACAAGGAACAATACATAAAACGGTCTATAAAAACATGTGAATAACCATATAATAATAACAGTTGTAACCAGATAACAATGTAACAGTACAATATAACAATATAACAATAGCACTATAACAACACAACAATGTAACTGTACAAACAGGTCCAGGGCTTATTGGTGGAATTCTGAAGGGGGACGGGGGGGGGAGCAGGGGCCCTTCGGTCGGTCTTGATTATGTCTGGTCTCAGTCAAATGCTTGGCGGAAGAGCTCCTTTTTGCAGGCCCTGCGGAACTGTTTAAGCTCCGCCAGGGCCCTGATCTCCTCCGGGAGCTCATTCCACCAGGTGGGGGCCAGGACAGAGAATGTGCAGGGCTCTTTTATGATGAAATATGATGGAGAGGTACAGCTAGGCATGCTCACTTACGTCATCCAGGTAGCTTAAGGTCCGCTTGGTGATGTTTTTAAAGAATGAGCTCACATCCTTCTGCTTCAGGTGGAGAAGAACCACAGCCAGCACCTGGAGGCTCTCTCGTACTACCTGGGTATCGTCCAAAGCACCCAGGAGAATCTTCATGACGTTCTTTTTCTCTCCCTTCACCTGGAAGGAGGACACAACCGAAAACTGCTGTTGCCATATAACAGGTTGGACCTTACAAATCAACTGTGCCGACTTTCTCCCACTGCAAAGAGCCATTCTCCAAAACAACCTTGGGACACCCCTTTGTTTCGACCTTTTGACCATGGAAGAGCCTCTGAAATACTTTTCAGGTTTCGAGGACCACCGGAAGTGGTGACATGCCCCTTCCCAGAAGTGGGGAAGGAAATTCGATGTGGGATCCAGCCAATCAATCAATCGACCGTTTACTGCAGGGGTAGTCAAACTGCGGCCCTCCGGATGTCCATGGACTACAATTCCCAGGAGCCCCTGATGTCCATGGACTACAATTCCCAGGAGCCCCTGATGTCCATGGACTACAATTCCCAGGAGCCCCTGCCAGCGAATGCTGGCAGGGGCTCCTGGGAATTGTAGTTCATGGACATCTGGAGGGCCGCAGTTTGACTACCCCTGATTTACTGTTTCTGTTGTGGAGAAAGAGAGCAATGTGGCCTTTAGAGCAATAAGAGAAGTCTAGTGATGTCAGCAACGATCCAAATTCTGGGAAGGCCACATAATAGGGGTGATCACCAAAGCTTGAGGCAGCCAGCACCGCAGCACAGAGGGGAGGGCCGGTGCTGGCGCTAGTGTGCCAGCTGGCGCACTGATGCTGGCGCTGCCCCGCCCCTCTGCATCGCTGGCCGCCTTGGGCTTCAGTGATGGCAGAGGCAGCCGAACTGCACTGAAGTGCTCACTCCTACCGCATAATCCCTGGGAAGCTCTCGTGTAATCCCAGGGTTCCCCGGAATCCTCATTGGGAATCCCTGCTGTAAATGTTAAGCGACTGGATCTGACCTTGTCAGGAGCTACAAGGAGTATGTTGCCCAGGCCTCTGACTGCCATCTGGCGGATGCTGGGATGATGGTCCCCTGCCCTCTCCACGAGGATGGGGAAGATGGTCTGCAGCTGCTCTCTCTCGGATAATGCGGGATGCCGGATTGCCTGCCGTGTGACCACATGTTCATTATGACTCAGTTTTGAACATCCGTGACTGAACCTTGTGATATCATGCAAGAAGGGAGGAATATGGACCAAGCACACAATTGGGAACTTTAGTTTGGCAATGGTGAAATGAAATCTTCTGATAGGTATGCGGACTTACACCTGATGAGAAAGGCGCCCTTTTAGTCCATGTAGATCTATATTTATATTTTTTTCAACTATTACTTAAAACATTTTGATTCTGCCTTTCTGCCCAGTCATGGTCCTCAAGGCTGTAAACAGAAGAACATTAAAGCATTTAAACAATTCCTTATTTGAAAACAATTCCCTATGAGGAATTGAAGTATGGGACTTCTCAGATTAGAAAAGAGACAACTGGAAGGGGGATACATGGGGGCTGGAGAGAGTAGAGAAAGAGGAATTTTCCTCCAAAATGTTGGCCTGGATAGGCCATTGACCTGATCCAACATGGCTTCTCTTATTTTCTTATGTCTGAGGCAGTGATTCTCTGCATTCTTGGTGCTTGGGAGGGCCAGAGGGCATCTGGGATTCTGGCCCTGTAGGTGGACATCCTGATAGCACCTGGGTTTTGGCCACGTTGTGGCACAGAGTGTGGAACTGGATGAGCCATTGGCCTGATCCAGCATGGCTTCTCTTATGTCCTTATGTCCCTATGCCACCACATCTCTGCCTTTTACCTCCACAAAAAAGGCCATGCTGGTTAGACGCAGTTTTTCAGACCCCGAATTCATCCAAGCCAGGACATGTTCAATGATCTCCTTGTCAAGAAGGCCTCTCTGAACCAAGTGACTGAAATAGAAAAGGAATGATGGTGGAATAAAAATGGAAGATGATGTTATCATCTATAATTCCCTCGATAGAGATCAGTAGCAATGCTAATGCTAAATCACTAACAATTTTGTTTACTGGTACAGTAGATTGAAGGAATTTATCTTGTTCAACCACTTTTTCAAATATTTCAGTATATGTATGTGAGTAGAAGGCTTCTGCAGATTCTGTGGACAGCAAAAGTCACAAACAAGGAAATACTAGAGCACATAAAGCTTGATATATCATTGGAAGGCAAAATCACAAAACTCTGGATCACTTACTTTGACCATATCATGCCATTGAACTCGTTAGAGAAAGCAATTATGCTAGGACTGGTCAGTGGTCAAAGGATATCAGGCTGACAAAGAACATGATGGTTAGACAAACAAAATGGACACTGGCCAGAGCGTTAAGCAACAACAGTGTTAAGCAACAACTCAAGTCATCTTAACATTCCTTTCTTCCCCCTCTAGAGGTAGGGTGGGGTAATATTCTGCCATGTTTCTCATTTCTATTGTAATTTATGTTTTGAGTTTTGTGTCCTTTTTAATGGGGATTTTTATGGGACATCATTAACCCACCACGAGCTGGCTTCGGGAGTCGTGGGGAATAAATGTAACAACAAGAACAAGAACAACTACAACAACAACAACAACTACTACTACTATTAAATTAAAAGAAGTGGTGCAAGATTGAAAGACCTGCTTGTTCCAAAAATTTTCTCTGCCAGTAAATGGACATGAAACAGGAGAGAGGTTAATGGCTTTCCAACCTCAGTCACTATGTTGATGACTCTCTCAAGCATTCAAAACATAAGGTTTAGTGATGCAAATGCTAGCTTGCAGAGAACAATAAAGGGTCCGTCTTATACCCCAGTGACATGACACCTAGGAGGGGACAGAGGAGAGCTGGTATTCATACCCTGCTTTTCACTACTCGAAGGAGTCTCAAAACGGCTTACAATCGCCTTCCCTTCCTCTCCCCACAACAGACACCCTGTGAGGGAGGTGAGGCTGAAAGAGCTCTGACAGGACTGCTCAGTCAGAACTGTGACAAGCCAAAGGTTACTAAGCTGGCTTCAGGTGGAGGAGCGGGCAATCAAATGTGGCCTGCCGGATTAGAAGCCACTGCTTTAACCACTCCAACATGCTGGCATAGCCTGGGGAATGCCAAAGGATAGGAAGAGAAGAAATGACAAACAGTGTGTAGGCAGAAAAGAGGAGATAAATTCTCAGTACATGAGGGGAACGAGGTCCATTTTGGCTGATTTGATGTAAGGAATCCTCACACCAGAATTTCATCCTAATATGCACCATTACCACGTGGAACTAACAAAAGGCAGGCATCATGCTGTTATTTTAACTGTAAATGGCCTATCGTAGAATAACACCACTCAGGGTATGCTTAGTGAAGCAGTCAAGAGTTATGTATAGTGGATGGACAGAGAGTCACATGTATGCACCTTTACTTTGTCTCCTTGCTCAATCCATTGCTGTGCAGATATTTTCATCTTAATATGTTCTTTACTACTTTGAGGATTCTTAGTAACTACACTGAAACTCACTCAAGCACAATACCAAAAGGACTCTGGGGAAAGGGGGTGGTTGGCTGATAGATCTATAGATACCCAGAGGATACAGGTATGGTAAGTCCTACCTATAGATACCGAGAGTATACAGGTATGGTAAGTCCTACATACCCAAAGTATACAGGTATGGTAAGTCCTACCTAATCAGAATGAGCAAGAGACATAGGCATTATGTGGACCCTGTAAATAGTGATGGGGGCAGAGTGCTAAGAGGGCAGCGGGAAGGGCTATGGCTCAATAGAAGAGCCATTGCCTGGCATGCAGAAGGATCCAGGTTTAAGAAGAAGAGTTGGTTTTTATATGCCACTTTTCTCAACCCGAAGGAGTCTCAAAGCAGCTTACAGTCGCCTTCCCTTTCCTCTCCCCACAACAGACACCCTGTGAGGGAGGTGAGGCTGAGAGAGCCCTGGGATTACTGAAGAAGAAGATGGGTCAGAACAGTTTTACCAGTGCTGTGGCAAGCCCAAGGTCACCCAGCTGGCTGCATGTGGGGGAGAGCAGAATCGAACCTGCCTTGCCAGATTAGAAGTCCGCACTCCTAACCACGACACCAAGTTGTGGAGCTCCCCAAAAGCTCCCCATGAACGTGCTTAGATTGGGGTGGAGCTTGCTGCTGCGATCTCACTGCCCCCTAGTGGCCATTCATTATCCCTTTCCCCCTTTAGAATATCTGAAAAGGTCCAGGACACAATGAAAAAGCTTCCCTGACCCTCAGCTTCCTTACCTGGTGAGCAGGCAAACCCCCTCCTGGTGGGTGCTGGGATCCCTCAGCAAAACCCACATGCTAACTCCCCCGGTTTCAGCAAGCGAGGGCTCAGAGGTCAGCCTCAACAGCAGAGTCTTGAGGCTGGTGACAGAAAGCCTGTGATGAGGGAGGAGACACACACAAGATTCAGAATTGTAAACAGACAGAAGGCAGGGCATCCACAGGCGTGTGGTTCAGAAGAGTTAAACCACTGGCCGTTTCTCTGGCAAAGGGGCTCCCAAGTAGTGTGGGGGACTCTGAAAACTAGGCTGATGGAGATGCAGAGGTGGTTTACCCTAGTCCAGGCATGACAGCCCTGGAACGGTGGGAGTTAATTAATTTTTAAAATCTCTTTTAAATTTGCGAAAGATTGATTGGGTGATGTGGCCATATATGGTCACGTCAAACCCCCTCCAATGGCCAGTGATGGGCCTGGAAGGGGAGGGGCCCCAGGTGGGCGTGTCCACAGCTCTGCTTCCCAGCCCTATTCGGCATGACTGTGCCACTTCTGGGGTTTCTCAGAGCCTGAAAAAGGATTCAGGGGTCTCTCAACAGTCAAAAGTTGAGAAAGGTTGCCCTACTAGCACACGCAGCACTTGCTACGGACCCCATGGTTAAAGGGGACCTGTGGTGTTGTACAGTTACACTGTGATTGATTAGGGGGTCTCCATACTTACCTGCCACGTGTACTGCAAGAACAAAAAAGGGGCCAAGGGAATCCTTAAACAGGCTCTGGTGCTATGGGGTGCATGACTCCTTAAAACGGGCCTTCAAAATATATGTGCCTTTTGAAGAGCCTATCCCAATTTTCCCTCTTGGCTATTCTCCGTCCTCGAGATTTACCTGCAAGGATTGCCTTCGCTCAGGTGCTGTTCTCTCCGGAACAGTCTCCGGCGCCCCTCGTAAGAAGGCATCTTCTGGCCAAGGGTTTTGCTGACCTGCTGCAGGAGAGCACAGAACAATTCCGGGAACAGATCCCGGAGGGTCTTCTCCGTTGGCAGCGCAGACAGGACCTCATAGATGGCACAGGTGGCCTGAGGAGAGGGAGGAGGTAGCTGTGCTGAATGATGCAAGGTGTGTCGTGTGGGTGAGCCAACGGCATGAGAAGAATATCTTACAGGGGACATTGGAGATGTGCAAGTAGCCTATTTTGATTCCCCGTCTCCCACAAATAATCTCCGGTGTCCTGATTGGCTCAATGGGCTACCGTGTGCAATAGGAGACTGGACTAGATGAACCCTCACTGACCCAGCAGGGCTCTCCTGATGTCCTTAGGAAGGCCTCGGCCTCTCTGCCCTGTTGCTGGCCCTCCAGAGGAACTGGCTGGCCCCTGTGTGAGACAGGAGGCTGGACTGGATGGACTCCTGGTCTGACCCAGCAGGGCTCCTTCTGAGCAAACTTAATGATGAATTTAGCTTTGTGGTTCGGTTCATGCCCATCCCCAGCCAGATACCCCAATTTTCCTGGATATCTTAGGCACTAAAATGCAGTCCTGTTAAAGGTAAAGGTATCCCCTGTGCAAGCACGGAGTCATGTCTGACCTTTGGGGTGACGCCCTCTAGCGTTTTCATGG
>BDOT02000002.1:163512895-163524217 GCA_003118565.2 Paroedura picta | reverse complement strand
GGACGACAGAGAATGAGGCGGCTGGATGGAGTCACTGAAGCAGTCGGTGCAAACTTAAATGGACTCTGGGGAATGGTAGAGGACAGGAAGGCCTGGAGGGTCATTGTCCACGGGGTCACGACGGGTCGGATACGACTTTGCATCTAACAACAACAAATACTTAACTGCCCACTTTGCGCACCACCCAGGGCCAGATCCCTTGTGGAGGTTTTACCCAGTCTGAATTCTATTCTGTTAATGAAAAGATAATCTTTCTTCCATCCGATTCTGATGGTTAGGTAACTTAGGGAGTGTCATTCTATGACCTGGCGCTGCACAGAAACAGTGAACAACTCCAAAATTGTAACAAAGGAGAGACAGAATCTGTCCAGTGGCTTAATTAAATATAAGAAGATAAAAAGTCTCTTATCACATTTATTTAGACGTTGACTCTGCCATTTTGCAGAGTCACAGTCTGAATAAACGTGATAAGAGACTTTCTATCTTCTTATATTTAATTAAGCCACTGGACAGATTCTATGACCTGGCAGCAAGGAAAATAAGGGCTAATCTTACTACAAGAGTGGTTGGTCAAGAGATGATGTGACCACTTTGTTCTGCTCTGGTTAGACCTCACTTGGAGTCCTGTGTTCAGGATTGGGCACCACAACTGAAGAAAGATGTAGAGAAACTGGAGCAAGTCCAAAAATGCTGAGGGGTTTGGAGAAGAAGGGGTGTGGCAGAGCAGGGAAGAGTTGGTTTCATACCCAGCTTCTCACTGCCCCAAAGAGTCTCAAAACGGCTTACAGCTCTGTGAGAACAGCTCTAAGAAGACTGTGACTCTCCCAGCAAGCTTCATGTGGAGGAAGGATGGGGAATCAAACCTGGCTCTCCAGATTAGAGGCCGCTGCCCTTAACTATCATCTGGATATCTGGATATTGTTACTGAATCACCTTCTTTCTGAATATATTTAATATACCCATTGGCTTTCTAAAAAGAAGTTGAATACCGTTCTGTAGTCAAAGGTATCTGTTTTCTAAGCATTTCTTACCAGAAGTCTTGCGAACAGTCCTTGAGCACTTGGGAGTTTTACTGCAAAGAGATTAGGAAAAAGAAATGTCACTTATGTCTTGGGTGAACATGTCCTCCAGGTGGCACCTGTGGCACCTGTAGGCCCTTCCTCCCTCCCTCTGTTCCTGCTGCGCCTCGTTCTAAAAGTGCTTTTGCAAAAGCTGCCCAAAGTGGTTTTATCCCATCTTCTTTCCAAGTAGTTTGGTATGTCAGTCCTTGTGCTCCCTTCCCCCATTTAACCTCACAACAACCCTGTGAAGTAGGTGCTAGACCTCCCACGAATCAACCTCTTTGCCGATACATCACAATTGAACATTGGCAATGAGTAGCTCTAGGAATTGGGCGAAACTCTTTTCCGTAGAGTTTCTGGCATTTCTGACAGCGATGCGTTATCACTTTCATGTTGCTTCTGGAAGTGACGTTGTGATGCTCGTGGTGTCCTCAGTGTCACACACCCCACTGTGTCCCTGCCCCCCTACCCTCCCGCAGCCTTATCGATGGTCAACTCTTTTGAGCACACTTCCTCCCTGATTACCTCCAGAATCAGTTAGTCAGTTAGACAGTCCTCTCTTTCCCCTCTTTACAACGGTGTTTCTGCTCTCAACAAAGCTGTCGCTGCTTTAAGAAGCTGGTGCTTTGCTCCTCCTTTGCATAGTTAAACTTGGCCAGCAAACCAACCTCCTTTGCAAGAACCGAGGAAAAGAGCCGATTCTCCGGGCTGAGTGACCGCCAGTTCTTTCAGGCATCTGCAGAGGGGTCTCAAAGCAGGGCTGTACTGAGCCGGAACTACAAAGTGCAGCAGCTTCGGCCACAGAATCTGCAAAGAGGCAGAAGATGTCAGCCAGTACTTGAACATGCATGAAGCTGACTTGTACCAAATCAGACCCACCTGTCCATCAAGGTCATTCTCATCTGCTTGGCTTGCCAGTGGCTCTCTCAGGTGGAGTTCTTCCCCATCACTAACTGGAGACGCCGGGAATTGAACCTGGGAATTCCTGCAACATGGCTCCTGACAGTCACGAATACATGAAGCTGCTTTCTACTAAGTCAGATTGTTGGTCCGTCAAGGTCAGTACTGTCTACTCAGGCTGGCAGCAGTTCTCCAGGGTTTCAGGAGGAGCTCTTTGACATCCACGCCAACCTGGTCCTTTTTAAGTGGAAATGCTGTGGGATTGAACCTGAGACCCATTTTCTGCTCTTGTCCTCCTCCCCCTAGTGGTCACTTTGATATTACATTGCTGTATCTCCAGCATATTTCCCTGCACTTAAAAATAAGCCAGAGAGGCAATGATGTAATATTGAAGTGACCACTAGGGGGGGGAAACACTTGCCAAAAAGAATAGAAAATCCAAAACGACAGGGGCACAGCAGAGAAAAAAATGAGAGTTTGGAAGAGTCCCTAGACAAAGGATTAAGAGTTATGCAACTCTTGTCAAGGGATGACCCAGAAAGGCTCAAATGCGGATTTTCACATCATAGGGGATCCAGTCAGCCACTCACTTTACTCATCCCTTCTGCGGAGGTGTTCAGATGTTCCAAGACATCGATGCAGATCTCCTGAATGCCGCCTTCTTTCTCTTTCTGGCTAGGGGGACAGGCTTTTGCGCCCTGCTGGGAGACATAAAAAGAAAACACCAGCTGGCAAAGGGATTGGGGCAGAAGAGGGGAGCTGTGGAGGGGAAAAGACCAGGAAGAACTGTTGTTTTTTTTAAAATACCACGCTTATTACTACCTGAAGGAGTCTCAAAGCAGCTTACAATCGCCTTTCCTTCCTCTCCCCACAACAGACACCCTGTGAGGGAGAGGAGGCTGAGAAAGCTCTGAGGGAAATGTGACTGGCTCAAGGTCACCCAGCTGTCTGCATATGGAAGAGGAGGCGAGGGATAAAACCCAGTTCTCCAGATTAGAGGCTGCCAGTCTTAACTGCGACACCATGCTGGCTCTCCCCACAACAGGCACCCTGCGAGGTAGGTGAGCAAGAGAGAGCTCTGAGAGAACTGTGACCCTAGGTCACCCAGCTGTCTGTATGTGGAGGAGCAGGTAATCAAACCTGCCTCTCCAAATTACAGTCCGGAGAAACTTGCCTTGGTCTGATGCCCTACTTACTGGCTGGCCAACTGGCTGGTTGAAATGCTGGAAGACGTAGGTCACCATGTCCCACACAGCACAGCCCTCGACATCCTGGGAGCGGAGCAGCTCTTTAATGAAGCCCAGGGTCGCCTTGATCACCTGGAGTGGGAGAAGCCAGGAAGCCCTTTGCAAAACTACTTTGTTCAGCTTTCATCAGGTGCTGAAAAGGTTTCATTGAGAGCAGGTTCTAGGCTTGTGCGCTAAGGGCTGGACCAGCCAATTCTGCTTCAGAGCCCATTCAAGTCAATGGTGCCATTGACTACAATGGGAATTTTGTCTTTTCTGCCTTTCCTGGGGCCTGAGGAGGTGGGGGTTTAAGTTACATCCTCCAAACATTCAGGGTTGCTTCAGGAGGCTCTTCCCTGAGTCCCCTGCAAATTTCAAAATTATTGGTCCAAGGGGTCCATTTCTAGGGGCTCCTGAAGAGGGTGCCCCCATGCCTCAATTATATCAATGGCGAGTCAGTCCCATAGCAGAAGAAGAGTTGGTTCTTATATGGCATTTTTCTCTACTCGAAGGAGTCTCAAAGCGGCTTCCATTCCCCTTCCCTTCCCTTCCCTTTCCCCACAACAGACACCCTGTGAGGGAGGGGAGGCTGAGAGAGCCCTGAGATTATTGAAGAAGAAGAGTTGGTCCTTATATGCCGCTTTTCTCTACCCGAAGGAATCTCAAAGTGGCTTACAGTTTCCTTCTCTTTCCTCTCCCCACAACAGACACCCTGTGAGGGAGGTGGGGCTGATATAAAGGTAGTATATAATGGAGCAGATGGGGGCACCCTCTTAAGTGTGATGAAGCAAATCTGAATTCCTCTCGAAGAGACATGGGAAGGGGACTCCTGAACTGGCCTGCCAGCTTCTGGTGTCAGGTTACGCCATCTTTTCCTGTTCTCCAAAGATAACAAGGTCAGGGGAAATTCAGTTCTGGTCCAAGGTCAGGTTTCCAGAAATTAGTCAAGGCAATGTCATCTAGTCCCAGGTCCGGCCACTCGGAACAAATCAGCAATTGGTGTCAGCAATGCACAAAAATAAATTGGCCACAAGATATGTGTACCTAAGCATAAGGACCAGGAGAGGCAAATGTGTAAAAAGAGTTCCAAGTTTATTTTCATTTACAGCTGAATAGCTTCACCAGTTGCAACACTAAACATTGCTTTTACCTCTGGGTATACATCACAAATATCACACTGGCAAGTCACCCAAACCTATCAGACATAGTCCTGCAAAGACTCATCGTTGCTATCAACTGATGTAGAGCCATAATGCATGCACTTTGCCACAAAGCTTGTAACTCCATTCTCAGCCTCCTTTGGCGTCATTCTAAAGGGGCAGGTGATCTCAGAGGACTGGGAGCAGCCAAGTGACTTTCACTTGCTGGATCAGAGCTGGCGAATGAAGGTGATTCTGTATCTGCTCTTGACTATAAGTCCAGGCATACCTGCACCTACTTTCACTGCTGGCTGGCACCTGTGAACACCACACTGGCTACACAAGACCTCCTCACCATCACTAAGCCCTGAGCGAGCCACGAGAACTCCATTTGCCCTGCACGTGGACAGACTCCATCCTCTAAAATAAGTCTCTCCCAGGTCTTACCGCTTCGCGGTTATCATCCAGAATGCATTTCACAGCATCCACAATTGGTCGCTTCCTGCTTCTGCTCTCACACGCTGGAAGAGGCAAGGGGAGGAAATTATCAGCTTAGATGTTGGAGTCTAATTTTGTAAATAAAACTATATTTTAAAAATAGCGCTATTTACCTTTTAGGGATAACGGAATTTCGAACACTGGAAACAGTTAGTGTTATTACCGGAAGAGGACTAGGAAGAGGCTTTGGCAGTTTGACAGACCTGTTGTTTAAATGGGACAAAGCACCAGGTCCTGAATGCGATTGTGGTACAGCCTACCAAACTATTTCCTATCTGCCAGAGAAATACGAGCATTGTGCTTTCCAAGGAGATGTGACGGAGCCCTTTGAACTCTCCCCAGCTGTAATGAAGAGGATTGAAACTTATATATCAGTATTTAGGGGAATTGGCCGATCAGTCATAGAATGAAGATCCTTGTGTTGTGGTTTTTTTTAAAAAAATCTACACAGCCAATCAAATCTCCGATGACCTTGCTGGATAAAAGACCCATCCATTTTTTTCTAAAAATGGGCTTCAGGTGAGCTGCTCTAATAGATTCGAACAGTGCCAAGCCATGTTCCTTTCCTCTTTGTGGTGCCACGGTGTTGTTACTCACAGTTGTCGCTAACAATGATGGCTTTGAGGTGTTTGAGCAAGACCACGCGGACGTATTCGGCGTCGTCCTTCATCTGAGTCTGCAAGACGTCCAGGGCGTCCGCGGGAGAACAACAGACTGTGGGGGGGACACATGAGACTGCCTCGTTCTGAATCAGAACTTTGCCCCATCAAGGTCAATATCAAGGTCACAGACTGGCAGCTGCTCTCCAGGGTCTCAGGCGGAGGACTTTCATGTCACCTACTGCCATATCTCTTAACTGAAATGGTGAGGATTGAACCTGGGACCTTCTGCATGCCAAGCAGAGGCTCTTCCCCTGAGCCACGGCCCTTATAATGTCTTCCGGGAACTCGCTAAACCTTGCAAACCAAGGCCGAGAGCAGCCAAGCAAGGTTCGCGTGATCTCCTGTCCACAAACAAACCTTCATTCAGAGCAAGCTATGCTTGTTTCGTGTTTGGCTTGCTGAGGACCCCATAACGGCCGTGGTTCTTACCCAAGTGGCTGAATGCCTCCACCAACATGTCATGATGGTCCCTGGTGAGTGGCTGGTGTCCCCACAAGGTCCGGGAAAAGCCCGAAAAAGAGGGAAGAAGTCGTTCAGTCGAAGGAGCCATTTTGGAGGCCGGCCACCAAGAATTTCCAATCCCTGTACTAACTGAAGGGAGAAAGGAGTGGGATCCCCCTATGGCCCTTTTGTAGCTGTGAGGTTCACACTGGTGCTACTTGGGGGGGGGGGTTGTCCCCATTCCTTTCTTGCAGTGGGGCCTCAGCCTGCATAGTCCGCGTAGGTTCCATAGACCAGAAATCCATAGGGAAGGGTGAGGGGAACCTAGGGAAGATCACTTATTATCAATATTACTATTTATTATTATCATTAATATTATTAATATTCTTTTAGATTGCTTCTCTTCCAAACTGGGTTCAAGGTGGCTTACAGAATAATAAAAATACATGAACAACATACTTTATTAAATTTAGAATTTAAAATTAAAAAAAAAATTAAACCAACTCTCTAACTAGCACAGCCTTCCTCAACTTTTTTTTTTTACCTTGAAACATTCTTCAGGGTTCGAGAACCTCCCGGAGTTGTGTGATGGTGCAGAATATGGTTGGGAAGCTGCTCTAAACCAGGGGTAGTCAACCTGTGGTCCTCCAGATGTTCATGAACTACAATTCCCATGAGCCCCTGCCAGCATTTGCTGGCAGGGGCTCATGGGAATTGTAGTTCATGAACATCTGGAGGACCACAGGTTGACTGCCCCTTGCTCTAAACTACTGGGCTAGCACGGTACCTGAGGGTGCGTCTCTGCTTTTCCTCCTTGGATCTGTCTCTGTGGCATGACCTCTGGGCTTTGTGACTTCCAGCCATGGGCTATGAACCTGTCCAATACCTTAGGCCATTTCTTTAGCTGTTGAACTGAACTACCAAGTGGTAAAACCTAGAAAAAGAAGAGTTGGTTCTTACATGCCCCTTTTCTCTACTCGAAGGAGTCTCAAAGTGGCTTACAATCGCCTTCCCTTTCCTCTCCCCACAATGGACACCCTGTAAGAGAGGTGGGACTGAGAGAGCTCTGAGAGAACTGTCCTGTGATGACAGCTCTAACAGGACTGTGACTAGCCCAAGGTCACCCAGCTGGCTGCATGGGGAGGAGCTGGGTATCACTTGGTCAAGGCCAATGAACAAGCCGCCAACCAGCACCCAGAAGCCCCTGCATGGTGCCCTAATAGAAAGCAGAACTACAGTGCAGGTAGACCAAACAGTTGTTTATTGTCATTGAGTACTTTTGCTATTTTCCATTGTTTGATACAAGTTTTTCACTGTTAAATAAGGTTTTTATAAAGGTTCAGTGTAAACCGCCCTGAGCTGAGAGGAAGGGCAGTATAGGAATATAACAAACAAGCAAATCTGGGTTGCCAGATTAGAAGACACTGTTCTTGAGCACCACACCATGCTGGCCGGCCAAATAACTCTTTATCCTCTTCCTAGGTTCAATTCTTAGCATCTCTAGTCAAAGGGATCAGGTAGTTGGTGATGTCATGGACCCCAGCAAGGAGCTTTCCAGGCAAGTGAGAAGCAGAGGTGGTTGGCCATGGCCTTCCTCTGCAGAGCCTTCCTTGGTGGTCTCCCATCTTAAACTTATGCTGACTCCAGCAAGGGGCTTTCCAGGAAAGTCAAAAGCAGAGGTGGTTGGCTATGGCCTTCCTCTGCAGAGCCTTCCTTGGTGGTCTCCCATCTTAAACTAATGCTGACTCCAGCAAGGGGCTTTCCAGGAAAGTGAGAATCAGAGGTTTTTGGCCATTGCCTTCCTCTGCAGAGCCTTCCTTGGTGAACTCCCACCCACAGCTTTGTAGACTGATGCCTGAGTTAATATTTGGCCCAGGGGGGTTAAAAAATTGGCCCATCTTCCGAAGAACCGCTCCATGCGGCACAGGGAGCTGCAGCTGCGGGCCACACTTGCTTTTTTGACCACAATACCGCCTACTGAGTGAAGCAGACCGAAGAAGCTCATGTTATCAGAATCCTCCGCCCCCGAGGAAGGTGGAATTCCGTTCTCTTACCTGTTTGAACACAAAGTCACAGACGGCCTGGAAAGTCTTCTTCGGCATCGGGGATCTGCATTCCTCGCAGACGTCCAGAAAGAGACGGAGGCTCTGAAATCAGGACACAATGTTTGGACATATAAGCAGCCATAGCGGTGAGGCACAGGGCAAATTGAGGAATGGCTGTGAGGGGAGGGCGGTGTGACAATATTGCCCTGCCATTTTGCTCTGCTACCATTTCTGGCTCTGGTTTAGGAAATTCTTCATAGAATTGGAAGAGGCCTGTGAGATAGGTGGGTCTGAGGGACTTCTGAAAGAACTGCTCTGTGAGAACAGCTGTATCGGGACTGTGACTGGCCCAAGGTCGCCCAGTTGGTTGCATGGTGGAGGTACAGGGAATCAAACCTGGCTTGCCAGATTAGAGGCTGCTACTTTTAGCCGCAACAGTGAGCTGGCCCTTGGTGGAGTGATATAGGGACATGCTGGGGAACACTCTGATATATGGGCAAACCTCTATGGTCAGAAGCTAATTCTATCATAGAGTTTGCCCCCAAACCAGCATGTCTTCCCAGATATTACCCACATCCCTACATCACTTCCAGGTGACATAGAAATATCAGGATTTTTCAAGCCTCTTCCCTCCCTGTTCCTGGTAAGTTGTTGATGTCACACACCCCCCCCCCCCGCCACCCCTCTGTCTGATCTCATGGACCTGCCAACCCTACTTCCGGGTGACATGGGGACACTGTGTTTACTTCTGGCTACTTGGCTGTTGGAGAGCCAGCTTGGTGTCGTGGTTAAGAGAGGCAGCTTCTAATCCGGCAAGCCAGATTTGATTCCCCACTCCTCCACACAGCAGTTCTGTCAGAGCTCTCTCAGCCCCATCTACCCCACAGGGTGTCTGTTGGGGGTGAGGAAGGGAAGGCAATTGGAAGCTGCTTTGACACTCCTCCAGGCAGTGAAAAGCAGGGTATAAAATCCAACTCTTCTGTGTGTGTGTGTGTGTGGGGGGGTCATTCCTCCCGCTTCCCGATAGCTCTGAAGTGGGAAGGGGGGGCTCCAAATTGGGGGGTCCCCCACCCTCACCTAGGGGCTGGCAATCCTAGGTTAACTACTTCATCCGGAAATAAGGGAGGTGCCGTACTCTGGCGACGAGGAAGGAGTCCAGACCGCTGCTCACGGCCAGCAGCTGAGGGACACTCTTGACGATTTCCTCTTGCTGCTCTTCACGCCGGATCAGGACCCCGAACATGGGCCACAGGGCTTTCATTGACGCCTCCTGGACCTGTTCGGGAGGAAAGAGCCTCCCTATTGGTCAGGGCCCCAGAAGGGAGGGAAAACCTCCCCATCAATCCCGCCACCCTGCAATCCCTTGTAGGCTGGACAGGTGTCTGGTTCCCACCTGGGGCTCTTCGTCATTCATCCAGTCCCCGACCAGGCGCCTGTATATGGGGACCAGGGGGCTGCACAGCTGCGATTCCGCCTCCCTTGGGAACGAACAGACCTGCCAGTTTTTGTAGTAATAGTTGATTGCCGTGCAGAAATGCTCCATCGCTGTGGAAGCACAGAGAGGACGGGTCCAAGAACATGGCTTCTCTTATGTCTGGTGCAGTGATGCTCTTTTTTCTTGGTGCAAAGTGGCTGCTGACGTCCCTCCCCTCCCAAACTCGTCCCTCCCCAAGCTGCCCCCTCCCCTGACCTCCAGGTATTTCCCAGCCCGGAGTTGGTAACCCGCACTCACCGTAACAGATGGCCTCTTTCATGGGGCTGATCATGGGCAGCTTCAGAATCAGCCAGATGTACAAGGTGGTCAGGGACAAAAAGGGGATGCTCTTCAGGGCTACAAGGAGGAGGGAAGCCATGAAGAAATGTGTTAGTATCTAGGAGGGCCAGACTCCAGGAGGGGCCTGGAGATCTCCTATAATCACAAACAGTTCTTCAGAATACAGAAAATGGAGGTTGGACCCCGTTCCCTGATCAAGAAGAAGATCTGAGGGAGTCTCAAAGCGGATTCCCTTTCCTCTCCCCACAACAGACACCCTGTGAGGGAGGGGAGGCTGAGAGAGCCCTGAGATTACTGAAGAAGAAGAAGAGTTGGTTCTTATATGCCTATTTTCTCTACCCGAAGGAGGCTCAAAGCGGCTTACATTCACCTCCCATTCCTCTCCCCACAACAGACACCCTGTGAGGGAGGGGAGGCTGAGAGAGCCCAGAGATTACTGAAGAAGAAGAAGAGTTGGTTCCTGTATACTGCTTTTCTCTACTCAAATGTTTAACAAATTTATAAAATATCTTAAAAAGTAATCCCATTCAGGAAACCTTTCCAGGGCTGTCAAGAAACCCCAGGGAATTCACAAAACCCTGGCTGAAAAAGCCTCCCATAAAGGGAAAGGGGTAGCTGATAAATCCAGTAAAGAACAATACTAATTATTTCTTATATATTACGTTTCAGCCCTGCCTTTCCCAGGAGGCCCACAGGGGCTTCGAACGGGTCAACCTGGCCCAGTTCCGCAGTTCTTCCACCAAGCTTTCAGTCAGGGCCAGCGAGCTGATAACATCTATGGGGCCTCCCTTTAGGATTCCCCTCAGAACTGCCCCATGCGAATATCTGAGGGAACGCCGTCAGTCATGACCGGACAACTGTTTAATGCAGGGGTGGTCAAACTGCGGCCCTCCAGATGTCCATGGACTACAATTCCCAGGAGCCCCTGCCAGCGAATGCTGGCAGGGGCTCCTGGGAATTGTAGTCCATGGACATCTGGAGGGCCGCAGTTTGACTACCCCTGGTTTAATGTTCATGGTTTAACGTTATTTTTTTTTTGTGAGTCACTTTTATTTACTGTGTGGTTTGCCTCGAAGGCAGCCATGTTCTCCAGGAGAACTGACCTCTATTGTCCGGAGGTCAAGTGTAATTCCAGGCCCCACCTGGAGGTTGGCCACCCTCGCCCATCCTGGCCAACTTATGCCCCCGTGACAAGTTTTCACACAGTGCCTTCTTCAACAGCCTCCTTTCTGGGGAAAGATGGGACCTCCCCCCCCCCCCCACCGCTTCCTTCCTCATAACCCCGAAAGGAAGGAGAAGGCTCCTTGCCATAGTGAGAGGCCAGGCCGCCCAGGGTCCGAAACACCATTCGGTGGGGGAGCTTGGCCGTCCGGACGTTTCTTTGGAGCTCGTACATCACGTCGTTGAAATGACGGCGGGCTAGGCCTAACAGGGCGGCGCTGGCGGCCCCCCGGGTCTCCTCCGTCGCTCCCTGAGGAGGAAAAAGGAGATGCTTACGGGCCCCATAAGGAGCAGGGAAACAAGCCCAGCTCACCCTATTAAAAGCCAACCCTCTTCATCTCCACACCAATCTTAT
>BDOT02000002.1:163483351-163488351 GCA_003118565.2 Paroedura picta | reverse complement strand
AATGTGCTGCTTTTGTTAACTACTCTAAGTTTTTCTACTCTGCTTCAGTAAGGAGACTGAAGCAGTTGAATA
The DNA here is from genome assembly GCA_003118565.2 of Paroedura picta. NCBI lineage: Eukaryota > Metazoa > Chordata > Lepidosauria > Squamata > Gekkonidae > Paroedura > Paroedura picta. The sequence goes on along the minus strand of BDOT02000002.1, from coordinate 163,488,279 downwards.
TGATATATGCTTGCAAGTAATCTTTCCTAGTAAACATTACTCTTACTCTTCTTAGTAAATATTACTCTCTTTAAACTTCCAAATACATTGAGTCTGGATCTGGGCATACTTTAAAAATGCTCTGTTCCTCTGCGGCTCTACTTTTCTGGAGGGATTCAGGACCAAGCTAACTCCAAAAGTCCCAACACTGTGGGACACAGAAAGCAAATCATGATGGTGAAAAGTTCACACCTTAACAAACGGCCACGTGGACTGTCTGCCCCCCCCCCACATCTTCCCCTGAAGATGCCATTTCTGCTAAGTTAATCTTGTAAGGATTTTTTTTTCTAAAGTGAGATGGGGTGGGCTGTTTTTAGACTCTAAATTCAGAGGCAAGATGGGAGAAACATGCGAGCACACGGCGAGCTGTCCAGGACAGCTCGGTGCAAATTTTCAGCTCCCCTCTGACAGTAAACAACATCGTTTCTCTTGGTGACTCAGAACAGATACAGCACCGGAAGGCCAAGGAAGAAATCAGCAAGATTTTTATTTGAGAAGGAGAGGAACAGAAAAATGGATTGCGCTAATATGTCTCCCCCTCCCATCTCCCCTTTCATCCCTCACACTGGCCTTTGAAATCGCTCTGGTTCTACATCAAATTCTCAAACATCTGCTGAAGATATCATATCAGGAATGGTTATGGCCAAGGCAGATGTTTCAGTGGGCTCTCTCATCAAAACCAAGCGGGTGGCAGAAATCTCTAGAGACAGACAGCTAGCATTTCTGCATTTAAAATGCTATTAATTGAAATATTCCGTCCTGCCTCCCCTCCCCAAGAGGGGTCCAGAAGGCCACCGGTTCAGCCTCTTTGGGGTATTTGTTCCCCAGGATCATATATATTGTTCTTCTCTCCCTCGTTTCATCCTCCAAGGTCAGGGCAAACAGAAGTCAGGAGCGTCCTTGGAATCCAGTCCAAAGTCAGGACAGGCAATAGACAGAAGGGTAGTCAGAATCCAGTCCAAGGTTGGAGCAGGCAGCCAACAGGAGTGTGGTCAGAGGCTGGGCCGAACGTCCAGGCAAGCAGATGGTCAAGGCATGGTCTTGCAAGCAGTCCTAAGGTCCCACAGGCAAAGTTCAGGGTTTCAGAGCTGACCTGCTGTTGCAAACCAGCAACAGAATTATTTCCAGCAACTGGGTGTCTGCATTCAGCCTTTGTCCTGCAAAGATCTCTCTTCTTCTTCCATTTCAATTTAAATTCTTGTCTTTGCTACCTGCTCCTTTGCTCTGATGGTAGGTGCGTGCTTCAGGTGAGCTGGGTACTTGTTTTACTGGCAGTGCTGATAGCTCAGGTGTAAGAAGTTCATTATCAGGAGATGAACCTTCTGTAGAATCTCTCTCCAGAGATTGTGCTTCAGGCTGTTTGCTGTTTCAGTTTGGATCCAGACTGAGGCAGACGGATTCCTCTTCTCTCGAGGAGGCCTCCGGTGCTGCGGGCTGGCTCATGAGGGTTAAGTTCAGAGAGTGAACACAGAAAACTTCAGTGGCAGAGAGACCTAGCCCAACATGCCAAGCCCCTCACCATCCTGGCTCTGGTGAGTTAATTGAGAGCCAGTTTGGTGTAGTGGTTAGGAGTGTGGACTTCTAATCTGGCTAGCCGGTTTGATTCCCCACTCCTCCAGATGCAGCCACCTGGGTGACCTTGGGCTAGTCACAGCACTCATAAAGCTGTTCTGACCGAGCAGGAAGATCAGGGTTCTTTCAGCTCGACCTACATCACAGGGTGTCTGTTGTGGGGAGAGGAAAGGAAAGGTGAATGTAAGCCGCTTTGAGACTCCTTTGGATAGAGAAAAGCAGCATATAAGAATCAACTCTTCTTCTTCAGGCTCAATCCCCAGCATCTCTAGTTAAAATAACCAGGCTGTTGGCCAAACAGTGGTTCTCCAGATGTCCATGGACTACAGTTCCCATGAGCCCTTGCCCGGGACATAAGATTCTTACAATGTGAGGCTCCCAATAAAGCATAATATTTATTGACTAGGGGCAAAGGCAAACCCCGTTGTATCCAGGAATACAGTGGGCATTAGAGTTTGGCAGTGGGAAGAGGAAGGAGAGGAGTTGTTCAGTATGGAAGGGCATGGGGTTGAATGTGTGTGTTGTGTGGGAGGTTGTGGTGGCATGGTGGCAAATGAGGGCATGGGTGTGGAGATATGGGTGTCAAGCACTTGTGGTTTGGAATGTCCGTTGAGTGTGGGAGAGGACTGACCTTTGGGAATTGTGGCCTAGTGGTTACAGATAAGCTTTCCAGAGCTATGTCTTCAGATATGTGAAGGGAAAATCAGACTGGAGACTCTTCTTAGGGGGGGTCACATGGAAACCAATTCCTCCCAGTTCTGCGTCATTTCCCTTTTTTTTGTAAATTAGGCCACAGACACCGAAATGTCCCCCTGCCCTGATACACATGGGGTAGTCACAGTACACAGGTGTCCACCCTGCTCCTTCTGTCTCTTTTTTTTTTCACTGTTGATAAAATGTTATGTGTCCACATGCTTATTTCATGGTTGCTCCTTAGAAGAAGAACTGCATTTTTATACCCTGTTGTTTACTATCAAAAGGAGTCTCGAAGAGGTTTCCCTGTGAGAGATGTGGGGCTGTGAGAGGTCTGAGAGAACTGGGAATGGGCTGCAGTGACTCATCAGGCCTCAGGTGTCTCAAAGCAGTTTCCAATAGTCTTCCCTTCCACTCCCCATAACAGACTCCCCATAAGGGAGGTGGGTGGAGAGCCTCACATGGAAGCTGGCAACCCTAAGAGGAAGTCTCTCTGTGCACAGCAGTCTTTATGTTAGTATGGTTTTTTATACTGGTTTTTTGCGAGGCCAAGGTTGAAAAAAGTCACTTTAGTTCCCATGTCTCTCCAGCCATTTACATGTTCACTATTTACAGTTTCAGGTTGTACATATTCATTATTTAGATCTCCCTGCACTTTCCAGACTCACAGGACTGATGCTGGTTTGTCTGTCTACAGCCCATAATACACCTACAAACTTCCAGGAATATTTCCAACCCAGGGGTAGCCAACCTCCAGGTGTGGCCTGGAGACCTCCTGGAATTACAGCTCATATGCAGAGTATAAAGATCAGCTCCCCAGGCAGAAAGGGCTACTTTGGACAAGGTTGTGGTAAAGAAGAAACATTTGAGGCTTCCCACACAGGTTGTTGTTAAATTGAAATACTTGACACCTATTGCACAAGGTTGTTGTGCAGATGAAACAGGAGACAAAAGAACCTCTGCAACAGCATCCAGTTTTGTCTGCAGAATAATGCTGTGCAGTAGGCCGCAAATCTGCACAGAGTTGCGAAGAAGAAATACACATGGCTTGGCTGTGTCTAAACCCCGGCCAGAGCAGTATTTTAAGTGAGAAGGGGCTTTTCTGTGGCCTCCCTGTCAGCCAGCTGTTTGGCAGAAGGGGAAAGTTCCCTGCCCTCGAAAGGAATGCCCACACCCATGCCCTCAGACTCCCCTGTGTTGCTCTTGGAAATACCTCCCTCCAATAAGTCAGGGGCTGTTAAAGGCTCCTTTACAGCAGGCCTGAAGGGAGGGAGGGGGGGAGAGCACTCTCCAGCCAGCTCTGTTAGTGTTCTGAGGCAAAGTGAGGGAAGTTAAAGTTGGACGTGACAATTAGGGCAGCCTTGGGGTGAAAAGGGCTGGCACAGCCTCTGTTCTCATCCCCCTTGGCAGCCCTACTGACCTCCTCTCCCTGCGGTGGTCAGGGGCAGACTGGCAGCAATGTCTCCAGATTGTCCCTGGGTGGGCGGGCCCTGTCAGAACTTTGGCCCAATGATTGGGCCAAAGTCCTGAGTGGGCGGACCCTGCCTCTGACAGGCCGTGCCTGCTCTCCACCCACTTAGCCCTTAGTGAAATATTATATAACAGCTCCCACTGTTACAGATGTATTTATTTGTGATCTAATTTATATGACACTGCACTAAGCTGGTTCTTGGTGTCAGCGATTCCTTGTGTTGAGGGCGTCATCCCAGTCTGCTGCACGCCAGGAGGGAATGAACTGCAGGCAAAGAAATATATATGGAGAGAGAGAGAGAGCGTAACTGCAGAGGAAATTATTCACCACAAACCAGGGCATCAGGTATTTTAAGAAACTCCCTAATCTATTCCTAGAAAAAAAGGTGGGGGAGAGAAAGAAAATCGTAAGGGAGATCTTAGGTGGGAGAAATAACTTGCATTGTTGAAAAGGAAGCCCTGAAGAAAATCATACCCTTGTATGATTCCTTTAACACAGTGGTCCCCAACCTTTTTATCACCGGGGACCGGTCAACGCTTGACAATTTTACTGAGGCCCGGAGGGGGGGGGAAGTTATTTGCCTGCTGAGCCCCTGCTCCACTTGCTTTCTTGCCAGTGCCCCTGACTTCCCGCCGCCCACTGGGGGGCGCTGCCAGCAGCAGTTGCGCAGTGCCACACCGAGGGAGAGCCCCAGCCATGGTGGCCACTGGAGAGCACCAAAGGTGAGCCGGCGGCAGAGTGGCAGGGCAGCCCCCGAGGCAGCAGCCGGGGAGGAGGATGAGCCATGGCCCGGTACCGAATGATACACGGACCGGTACCGGTCCTCGGACCGGGGGTTGGGAACCACTGCTTTAACAGATAGAGAGGCTTGTGTTCTTTAGGTATATAAAGTCTGAGATCATTTTTTGGCAAAGAGCTTGCAGGAGCAAGGACTTCTTAAGGAATGCCCCATCTTGAGGAACTAGGCACAGGACCACAGCTTGGGTATAAAGCAAGCTGAGAAAGCTGGAGTAGTGGTGACTTTTGTCGTTGTTGTTAGGTGCAAAGTCGTGTCCAATCCATCGCGACCCCATGGACAATGATTCTCCAGGCCTTCTTGTTCTCTGCCATTCCCCGGAGTCCATTTAAGTTTGCACCGACTGCTTCAGTGACT
>BDOT02000002.1:163288663-163308403 GCA_003118565.2 Paroedura picta | reverse complement strand
CACTGATAAAGCTGTTCTGACCGAGCAGTGATATCAGGGGTCTCTCAGCCTCACCCACCCCACAGGGTGTCTGTTGTGGGGAGAGGAAAGGGAAGGCGATTGTCAGCTGCTTCGAGACTCTTTCTGGGAGAGAAAAGCGGCATATAAGAACCAACTCTTCTTCTTCTTCTTCGTCTTCGTCTTCGTCTTCGTCTTCTTCTTCTTCTTCTACTTCTTCTTCTTCTTCTTCTTCTGTAATCTCAGGGCTCTCTCAACCTCCTCTCCCTTCCAGGGTGTCTGTTGTGGGGAGAGGAAAGGGAAGGTGATTGGAAGCCGCTTAGAGCCTCCTTCAGGTAGAGAAAAGTGGCATATAAGAACCAATTCTTCTTCTACTTGGTCAGGGCCGCCTCCCCCCCTTGCAAATACACATACACACAGAGAGACTCCTTTCCCCCCTCCCCCATTAGCTATTGGTTTCCCAAACTGCTCCATGGCTTCTCCCCCCTCCCTCCCTCGCGAACTCACACACAGATGCACAGAGACTCCCTTTCCGCCCTCCCATTTCCCCCCTTACCTGTTGGTTTCCCTCCCTCCCAAGCAAACACAGAGAGAAAACCTTCCTTCTTCCCTCCCCCTTCCCACTTACCTGCTTACTGTCGCTGCTGCCTGGACCACTGCTGCCCTGAGGCTCCATGACCACTGCCGGGACCCCCAGGAGCTGTGCAGCTGCTGACTGGGCCCCCGAGGGTGGCTGCACTGCACAGCCTCTGCCACCTTGGGCCTCTCCTCTTCTGGCTCACTCCTGGGGGTGGGACTACGAATGTCACGTCTCTATTCACATCCGCTTGAGGGGCACGCCAGAAGATGTGTTCCACATTACAAAGTGGGGTATAAAATCCCACTTACTTGATTACTGCAACAAAGTTAGAGGTGCCAGTCTAGCAAGCCAACTTTGGAGTGCCTTTCCCAGGTTTGTGACATCACACTTCCTGTGAAAATCGGGAAGTGATGTCATCGTATTGTGGTCATCACCGGGATACGCCAGCAGCTCCTCCCATTTCTTCTCCCCCTGGACTTGGAAGCCTTTGCGGGGAGTTAAGCGGGAGGGCATCTCCCATTTTCGTTTGGTTTTAATACTGTTCTGATTGGCCCTGATGAGGGCGGGAAGGCAGGGTATGAATTTTGTAAACAAGTAACAACGAATATTGCAGGCAATAAACCCATTCCTGTGAAATCTTCGCAAGTGGCTCGAACCAGGGCAGAGAGGGGGCTCCCCGACCACGCCGGAAAAAAAGCGCTGGTGCCTGCGATCGCAATGTCAGGGCCAGAAAGGATCTGCCCCTCTCCTAGTCGAACGAACCCCACCGCCGAGCTCCAGCTCACACAAAGAACAAGGGGCAGAACTCAAGGCCCGCTCTGTGCCGGCGTGGCTGAAAGCCCCCTCTGTCTGCCCTCGTGCAACAGGTGGTCCGTCCCGGAGGACCGGAGGGGATTCTTGTCCTCCTGTCTAGCAACTGGTGGCCACTGGGGAGAAGGGCAGCCAGCCCCCCTCGTGTTCGGACAGGCGGCTTTCTTTCCTACCCCCTTCCCAGATTTATCCCTAGTTTCTGGGGTGGGGTGGGAGGGTAGGGTCACCCAGACATCCAAGGAGGGCTGGCAGAGCAGCTGAAGAAGCTGGGGATTTTATCAGAGAGGCCATTGTTCAGCTCCCTGAGGCCGATTCGGAAGCCGGAATAACTCTTTCCCGGCCACAGCTGACATGAATGCAGCAGAGGGCAGGAAGACGAGACGGGGGTTTGTACCCTGCTGTCTCCTACCCGAAGGAGTCTCGCATCAGGATTGATACGGCCCGGCCTTCCTCTTCCCTACAAACAGGCACCCTGCGAGGTAGGTGAGGCTGAGAGAGTTCTGGGAGAAATGCGATTGGTCTAAGGTCACCCAGATGGGTGTTTGTGGAGGGGGAGGTGGGAATCAAACCCGGTTCTCCAGATTAGAGACCGGCCCTCTTATCCACTACGCCAGGGGTCGTCAACCTGTGGTCCTCCAGATGTTCATGGACTACAGTTCCCATCAGCCCCTGCCAGCGTTTGCTGGCAGGGGCTCATGGGAATTGTAGTCCATGAACATCTGGAGGACCACAGATTGACTGTTTATTTATTTTATTCATTAGATTGATAATATAATATATTATTATTACTACCCTGCACCAGGCTTAACCAGGGTGTGCTTCAGGGAGCTGGAAAATCACAACTGCAAATTTTTACACTGACCTACATTTTCCAGATTTTTGGTCCCCGATACTCCGCATTGTCTCTTCTGATTGCCAATTAGGCATTTAGAGTTTCTGATAGCCGTCTTTCCAATCAGCACAAATTACTAGAGGTCCTTTAAGATCGGTTCTCCTGGGGTAGAGGATGTGGTTCGGTCACTGGGCGTCTGGTTGGCACGCAGAAAGAAGGACCCGGGTTCAATCCCCAACATTTCCAGTTAAAGGGACCAGGCAGCAGGTGATGGGAAAGACCCATGCAGAAGGTCCCAGGTTCAATCCCCAGCATCTCCAGTCAGCTTGTACCCAGAATAATAAGAGTTGGTTTATAATAGTGGCAAAAGCTATCTTTTTCTATACTCTACTTTTCACTACTAACAGGAGTCCCAGAGCGGCTTACAATCACTTTCCACACCCTGGAGGTAGCTGGGGGTGGGAAAGCTCTAAGAGAACTGTGGCTCGCCCAAATTCACCCAGCTGGCTGCATGTGGAGACCAGGGAATCAAACCTGGTTCACCAGATTTGAAGTTGATAGGAGACCAAAATGTGGTCTTGATACGCAAGCAATGAATCCGAGAATCCTAGAGTTGGAAATGCCTCCAGGGTCATCTACTCCAACCCCCTGCAGAATGCAGGAGCTCACAGCTACATGCGCCACCCATAGGGCCCCCTGATTCCATGCCCAGATGAGGCCCCCCAATTCAATAACATTACTTCCTGGTTTTCACAGGAAGTGATATCACAAGCCTGGGAACGGCCAGGCAAAGTTGGCTTAGTAGACTGGCACTTCTTTATATTTGTTGCAGAATTCACCTCCTGGCCTGACTTGCAAAAAGGGGCCACAAGCCAAGCACCAATACAATCCCTCCTGCCCACCCACTCACCATCTGCCTAAATTCATAAAACCAGTATTTCTATCCAATGACTTGCCTCTGCTTAAAAACTTCCAAAGGTGGAGAACCCACCACCTCCCGAGGAAGCCTGTTCCACTGAGGAACTGCTCTCACTGTCAGAAACTTCTTCCGGAGGTTTAGATGGAATTTATAATCATAGAATCATAGAGTTGGAAGGGTCCTCCAGGGTCATCTAGTCCAACCCCCTGCACTATGCAGTGCACTCCCAACCCTCTCGCTCCTCCACTGTCACCTGCCACCCCCTTGAACCTTCACAGAATCAGTCTCTCCGTCAGATGGCTCTCCAGCCTCTCTTTTAAAATCTCCAAAGATGGAGAACCCACCACCTCCCGAGGAAGCCTGTTCCACTGAGGAACTGCTCTGTTTCCAGATGTGTAGCTGAAAATGCTTTTGAATTAATTACAACCCATTGGTTCTGGTCCAACCCTCTGGGACTACAGAAAACAACTCTTCTCCATCCTCTATGTCAGCTGTCCCCAACCCCTGGTCTGCGGTAGTCAACCTGTGGTCCTACAGATCAGTCGGTACCAGGCTGCAGCTCCTCCTCGTCCTCCTCCCCGGCTGCTGCCTCGGGGGCTGCTCTGCCACTCTGCCACCAGCTCACCTTTGGTGCTCTCCAGCGGCCGCCATGGCTGGGGATCCCCCTCGGCCTGGCACTGCGCAGCTGCTGCTGGCAGTGCCCCCCAGTGGGTGGCAGGAAGTCAGGGGCACTGGCGGGAAAGCAAGCGGAGCAGGGGCTCAGGTAGTGGCAAAAGACTACCACCCCCCCCCCTGAATTGTCAGGCGTTGACCGGTCCCCGGTGATAAAAAGGTTGGGGACCACTGCTCTATGTGACAGACCCTCAAGTACTTGGAAGAGCCCCTCCCCCCGAAGTACACCTGAGTGGGCCCGCACAGGACAGAATCGCCCCAAAACACTGCCCCCCCTCCTTTCCGTACATTAATATTAAAGCTTGTTCCTCGTACGGAGAAGCAAACGGATCCATGCGCTAGCCAGGGACACATCTGTGATTCCCGTGGCGCAGAGAAGAGTCTCTCACAGGGGTAAGCGGTGTAGACATGCCGCATCACCACCTTTTTTTCTCCCCGGGAGACCGCATTAAGCCCAGCAGGTGACGAAAAGCATCCGTGAAGTGGCCGTAAATAAACTCAATAATATGAAATTTTACAGCCCACGACCCCGAAGCAGTAGCAACCGAGCACTGTGTGTGTGTTTGTGTGTGTGTGTGTGTGTTGCTTGTTTATGGCACTGCTTTGTGTGTGGTTGTTTTTACTGCATTCAACAAGTAACCTTTTCATTTGGCTTTTTCGACACCGCGCCGGTTGACGTACCCCAGCGTCAGCCAAATGGAAATTAATTGCTCTTTAACTCGTGCGGCTCTTTGGGGCCTACTCAGCAGCCCCCCCCCCCCAGTTACTGAGAATAATATTTATGCACTTCATAAAAGGGCTAGATGAGAAAGGGGGGGAGAGAGAGACACACACTAGCAGACCTTGTGAATGAGAAGCATATTTCTTCTGTTGTTGGTTCTTCCTCGAGGGGAGATGTTCAAGAGCAAGGCTGTCCGTTCTGGCTTCCTTTGGAGGAGAGAATGTTAGGGGTAGTCAACCTGTGGTCCTCCAGATGTCCATGGACTACAATTCCCATGAGCCCCTGCCAGCATTCGCTGGCAGGGGCTCATGGGAATTGTAGTCCATGGACATCTGGAGGACCACAGGTTGACTACCCATGTTTGGGAATATCTCCTTCGTTTTCACACAGGAAAGCAGAGTGGTGGGAGGCAAATGCATCCCTACAAGTGGGAGGCAAATGCATCCCTGCCGTAGGACCCCGGAGACAACTTATGTGGACCAATTCCCTGCTGTCTCATCTCTCTCTCTCTCTCTCTGACTCCCAGATAGAATCATAGAATCATAGAATCAAAGAGTTGGAAGGGGCCATACAGACCATCTAGTCCCACCCCCTGCTCAACGCAGGATCAGCCCTAAGCATCCTAAAGCATCCAAGAAAAGTGTGTATCCAGACTTTGCTTGAAGACTGCCAGTGAGGGGGAGCTCACCACCTCCTTAGGCAGCCTATTCCACTGCTGAACTAGAATAGCAGCTGCTCTTATCTCAGCCCCTCGGCTTCTCCCCACCTGTTCCCTACCTGCTGGCCCCTTTGAGAGCTGGCGTGGTGTAGTGGTTAAAGAGCCACGGGCTCTAACCTGGCGAGCCAGGTTCGATTCCCCCCCTCCTCCACATGCAGCTGGCTGGGTGACCTTGGGCCAGTCACAGGCCTGATAGTGCTGTTCTAGCCGAGCAGTCCTGTCAGAGCTCTCTTGGCCCCACCTCCCTCACAGGGTGTCTATTGTGGGGAGAGGAAGGGAAGGTGCTTATAAGCCGCTTGGAGACTCCTTTGGGCAGCGAAAAGAGGGGGTATAAGCTCCAACTCTTCTTCCTCTTCTTCTGAATTGGTTGATGGTACTTTTTGTCACCTTTGGTGGGTGGGTGTGTGGAGGCAAAAAAATTGGGGTTAGGATCCGTCATAAATATAGAAGGAAAATCATAACTACGTTAGGTTTGAGGCTTAAACCGGAATTGTACTTAGTGAACTTTTTAGACCCTGAAATAGAAAAAGAAAGGAGAATTTCATTACATTACTAGATTAAAAGCCCGTTTTACATGTAAATAAAACGGGCGCTAGCGGGGGGAAACGGAGGGTCGCGGGAGTCTTGGTGGAAGGGCGGGTGGGAGACTAACCGTGCGGAGGCTCTCTGGGAGTGGCGGCGGTCCTCGTTGTGCGTCACCAGTTGCCTGGGCAGTCCAGGGGGCCGTGCGGGCGTCGGGGCAACAGGGGCCATCAGGAGGCGAGGTTGGAAGTGGCTGGGCATGCGGTGTGGCGCGGCCATGGTGGCGCGGCGGCCCAGGCGAGGAGGGCCAGCGGCGGCAGGCCAGCCGTGGGGCTTGCGGCAGAGCGGCTCGTCAGCAGAGTGGCTGTTTGTGGCGGCCGCGAGGCATTCCTCGGGGCGTGGCAGTGGCGGAGAAGGCCAGGAACAGGCTGCAAATCGGGGCAGCGGTGACGTGTAAGTTCCGGGCGTGGGGTCGTCTTGGGAAGGGGGTGTGCGGCGGCGGGCGGGGACGGATGGTCGTCGTCGGGGTGGGAAGGGCGCGACCTGGGGCAGGCGGGGACGTTGGTTTTGGGTCAGCGTGTGAAGCTGGCGGTGGGTGTGGAGGGGGGGGTTTAGCAGCGATTCCAGTTGTAGGGCAAGGGCAGTGGCTGGGCCGAGGGAAAGTATTTTTCCCGGAGTCTAGCTGTGTGGGGCGAGCCTCGTCCCCGGCGGCCATCTGGCAAGGATTGCAGCTCGGGAGGACTGCAGTGTCTGCGGCGAGGCCTCCGGGAGATGGGCCAAGTGGCCAATAGGGAGGTGCGCTTCGCGGCTCCTGATTCGCTCCTCAGAGTTTTTATCCCGGACAGGGCCCGCCCTAACTCCTCCCCAACAGCCCTTACCCTTTTATTTAATCCGCTCCGCTCGGGGGTGAAATACCAAGTGTAAATAAATAGTTAAGGAGCATGCAGATTGTTAGATAACAATATTAATGAGCAGCTGGATGCTCAATAGAGTTACTACAAATGGGAGCCTTTTGTGAGTTATGTAAAAAGAAAAAAGGTAAATTATATTATTATTATTGGTTCCTGTGAATGAGTTAGTGAAGAGAGTCTTCATGAGAAGGAAGAGCGTAAAACGGTGTAATTGAAAAGTAAATAGATTTAATTTTGTATTTTATTATTATATTACTTTTCATTAAGGATGTATAATATGATGCAGAACGGTTAATGGGAAATGTGATTTTGATCTACGTTTTCTAATAAAGGTGTCTAAGCACGTGGTAGTGGGAATGCCAAAGAACCTGATATGGTTGGATTATAGGTTTATCTTGTTAAAAAAAGAAGAAAATATTGTTGGTCTTAGAGGCGGGACAGGACTCGAACTTTGTCCTACTGCTTTAAGCCAACACGGCGGCCCACCTGAATACCTGAAAAAGAGAACGCAGAATGGGGCTGTGTGGATGAAGACTGTGTGATGGGAAGGCAGGAAGTGGGTATAGGGCAGCCGTGACCAAGCTGTGGCTCTCCAGAGGCCCATGGACTACGATTCCCATGAGCCCTTGGATGTGTTTGTGCGTAATTTGCTTTGAAAACACAAAAACTTTAAATAGTATCTCCAATCCGCCATGTTTCCCGGTTAAGGGGGAAATGCAGTAAAAACAAATGACAAAGATGACCTGATTCTTATGGTAACCAGAGAAAGAAATTTTACCCACAAAAAGGCCAAAGAGGCCCAGCATCCAACCAGAGGGGGGGGGGAACTGTACCCCAATGAGAGAATTTTCTTAACACTTTTCTTCCACGTCCTGTTGCATGCAGGGCTTGGGGCTCATGGGAATTGTAGTCCTTGGGCCTCTGGAGAGCCGCAATTTGGCCACCCCTGGTATAGGATATCATTCTGGGTATAGTGGCAGTGTTGGGCCGTTTTGCCATGCCGTTCTCTGACTGCACGTCCTCCTGCTTATAGTTGGATATTGTAACCCTGTATGCAACAGGACCTGGGGAAAAAGTAGTTAAGAAAATTCTCTCATTGAGGTATAGTTCCCCCCCCCCTCTGGTTAGATGCTGGGCCTCTTTAGCCGTTGCATGCCTTCTGTATTTCACCTTATATCGTACCTCTCTTCTTCTTTCGCTTACCTGGGCTTGAGGTCAACTTTTTAAAAAGTTCATCTGTTTGCAGAAAGTTTGGTGTCCCTACATGAAGATGTCATGTCAGAGGCGCCTGTCTTTTTCGGAGTAAAATTTCTTTCTCTGGTTACCATAGAAGTCAGGTCATCTTTGTCATTTGTTTGAACAGCATTTTCCCCTTAACCGGGAAACATGGAGGATCGGAGATACTGTTTAAAGCTTTTGTGTTTTCAAAGCAAATCACACACACACACACACACACACACACACACACACACACTTAACCGATTCTCATTAGACCTGAGGCGAAACCATACCAATAAACTTGGGACAGAGATGAGTGTCTACTAGATGGCCACGGATATTCCAGTTGGGATCGACTTTGCCAAACAGGTTGCTTTTCATGGAGCGGAGTCTGTTTTAGGAGGGCCCGTTTTGTTTGCTCAATTGCCAGATGTGATGGTTTGCGGTCTGCCCACCTTTGTTGGCATTTATTTGCAGCAGCACATATCAACTAATGGCTCTCTTGCGCGGCCTGTGCGTACTCATTGTCCCGGGGGATTCTAGCAACGGCTGCTTGTTACCAATAGAAAGGGAAGCTTTTTTCATTGGCTTTTCCCCCAGCTTGGCTTCATTTCCAAGTCAGCCTGGCTTCAGGTCCAAGGGTCCAAGGTAGCCGTATCCTCTTCAAGGAGTCAGGGCGTCAGGAGTGTACCCACATTGAACTTTCAGATGGAGACAGATAGCCACCACGGGGATAGTCAGACTGCGGCCCTCCAGATGTCCATGGACTACAATTCCCATGAGCCCCTGCCAGCGTTCGCTGGCAGGGGCTCATGGGAATTGTAGTCCATGGACATCTGGAGGGCCGCAGTTTGACTACCCCTGGCATTGGGGTTAGACTAGGATATAGGAGACCACGGTTCGAATTCCCACCCCACCCCCAAAGTCTCCAGGTATTTCCCAACTCCAAGCTGGCAGGCCTAACCCAATGAGATCCGGGCCCTGGGGGACCTCAGACAGTTCTGCAGGGCCCGTAAGACGGAGCTTTTTCCACCAGCCCTACGGCTGAGGCCTAGAAACACCATCAAAAATTCTGGCCTCCCTACCTGAATTGCCTGAAACATCGGCTAATGCCGACCTACTGATAACTAAGAATGTCCTTTACGTGCCGTTCCCTCAATCCCTCCCCAAACAGAATGGCCACGAGAATTATCGGCCGGGGAAAGGGCAACGTTCACAGAGCTCCCTTCCTCCTCCACCACTCCTGGTTTTTCCCCATTTCATAGAATCATAGAATCATAGAATCATAGAATCATAGAATCATAGAATCATAGAATCATAGAATCATAGGGTTGGAAGGGGCCATACAGGCCATCTAGTCCATTCCCCTGCTCAACGCAGGATCAGCCCTAAGCATCCTAAAGCATCCAAGAAAAGTGTGTATCCAACCTATGCCTGAAGACTGCCAGTGAGGGGGAGCTCACCACCTCCTTAGGCAGCCTATTCCACTGCTGAACTACTCTGACTGTGAAAATCTTTTTTCCTGGTATCTAGCCTATATCGTTGTACTTGAAGTTTAAACCCATTACTGCGTGTCCTCTCCTCTGCAGCCAACGGAAACAGCATCCTGCCCTCCTCCAAGTGACAACCTTTCAAATACTTAAAGAGGGCTATCATGTCCCCTCTCAACCTCCTTTTCTCCAGGCTGAACATTCCCAAGTCCCTCAACCTATCTTCATAGGGCTTGGTCCCTTGGCCCCAGATCATCTTCGTCACTCTCCTCTGTACCCTTTCAATTTTAGAGTGCTGCCTCAGTGTAAAAAAAAATGGATTCACCCACTGGGAGTCAAAGGGGGGCGCTTTGCAATGCAGTTCGATGCTGCTCAGTTAACTGTAACGCAGCGACACATGGGAGGTATTGCTGAATCAGACGGCGTCCCGTTGTTTGTCTCTCCCGTGAGGGGGAAATGCAGTTTTCCTCCAGAGAATGCTTCCGGTTTTCTCGCAGCCCCGGGGTAATTATTTCCTTGCAGGGTAACCAACATCTCCTTTTCTGACCCCTCTCATTTTTGAAGAGAGACTGCTTGGGGGTAGCTTCAGCCGGCAAAGAGTTGGTTATGTTAGTTTTGTTTAGTTTTTTTGAGCAGGCACATTTTTTCCAGGCAGAGAGAACTCGGGGAAACATTCCCTTGTTAGCAGGACAAGTTTCTGGCATGCCCCGCAAGCAGATCTATTTCTGTCCGTGAACAATGGGGCCAGACGCTGGAGGAGAGATTTCCTTTTTCCAGCAGCCTGGGCCTCTTTGAAAGAATGCAGGCATTCCTTCGCTTCCCTTTCTTGGCGGTAGGTAGGAGGAGGGACCAGAAGAGAAAGGCGCTCTCCCGTCAGAACAGCAGTCTGTCCTGAACTTTCTGTCCCAGAATTAAAGGAAGTCCAAAAGCTCTTCTGAGTGGTGGACGTTCTGGTTGGTTGGTCATCGTCAGGTGCAGCTTGGTGCCGGTCGTAAGTCACGACCGGCTTGCCGCAGATGTGCATTTGAAGACTGGCCCTTGGTCTGCCAGGCTCTGCGTCTGGCCTGCTCTTTTTGACAGCTGCTTTCTAGGGCAGGGATCCCCAACGGGCAGCATGAACCTAATGGTACATGTTCTGGGCCCTGCCAAGGGATTTTAGGAATCGGACAAGGTCAGTAAGGCCTTGCAAGGCTTCTGATTGGCTATAGGGATTTTGTTTCGCTGTGTCTTTTTTTTTAATGTTGCTTTGAATAAGAGAGGATCTTGGTTTTTTTATACCTCACAAGGATGTTGTGTAAGTTTTCATGTGTATAGCCGACTTCATCAGACAATGAAATGGGAATTACAAGACCACGTATCTAAGTAGAGCTGGTTTTTATATCCCGCTTTTCACTGCCCAAAGGAGCCCCAAAGCAGCTTAAAAATATCTTCCCACAAGACAACCTGTGAGAGAGGTGGGGCTGAGAGAGCTCTAAGAGAATTGCTCAGCTCTAAGAGAACTGCCACTAGCCTGAGGTCACCCAGCTGGATGCTGCTTTAATAACCTGGTTTTAATTTTAAAAATCCCCTTCCCTTCCTCTCCCCACATCAGACACCCTGCTGTGTTGAGGCTGAGAGAGCTCAGAGAGCACTGCCCTGTGAAAAGAGCTCTAAGAGAACTGGAGCTAGCCCAAAGTCACCCAACTGGCTGCAGGTGCAGGAGGAGCGGGGAATCGCACCCGGCTCTCCGGATTAGAGCCCACCACTCTTTAAACCACCACTGGCACCTGCACATCTGTCTTCACAGGGGGCTGGCGAACTCACAGGCTTTGGGTCGTCTTCCGCACAGCCCCTCACTGCAAACCATTTGAGAAAGTGCAGAGTTAAGGCCCGGAGAGCTGAGCTGCTGCAAAAGGCCCAGAGTTTCCCAGCTGGCGTTTCACCTTCTGCAGCTGGTTGGCACAGAGTTCGGGTTTCCCTCTACCCCCCCCCCAAACCCTCCCCGGCCTCCTGCTTGGTCCTCCCTGCCTCCCTCTGATCTAAGTGTCCTTCACAAAAAGGCTGTCAGTGAAAGAGTCCTCTGGGATCGTCCCTCAGGGTGTCCAGCCCATCCGCCGCTTAGCAGTCAAGGGACTCTTCTCCCTTTTCCCCAAGGCAAGAACTTGTGGGCCCTCCAGGGAAGGGGTGGGCTCAGAGCAGACATGAGGACTCCTTCACCCAAAGAGCCATCAGCGCACGGAACTCCCTGCTGCAGGATGTGGGGACGGCCACCAGCGTAGAGGCCCATCAGTAGATATGAGCCATAAGGTGTAGGTGGGACACTCTGTGTGGGACAGTGATGCTCTGTCTTCTTGGTTCTTAGGGGGCTACAATGGGGAGGGGGGGAGCTTCTGGTGTCCTGTCCCAGCTGCTGGACCTCCTGATGGCCCCTGGGTTTTGGCCACTGTGCAGCACAGAGTGTGGGACTGGATGGGCCAGTGGCCCGATCCAGCATGGCTTCTCTTACGTTCTTATGTCTGGGGCAGGGATGCTATCGAATCATAAACTCATAGAGCTGGAAGGGACTTCCTGGGACATTTAGTCCAACCCCCTGCACTGTGCAGGACACTCACAACTCTCTCGCTCACCCACTGTCACCTGCCACCCCCTTGAACCTTCACAGAATCAGCCTCTCCGTCAGGTGGCTCTCCAGCCTCTGCTTAGAAATTTCAAAAGATGGAGAACCCACCACCTCCCGAGGAAGCCTGTTCCACTGAGAAAACACTCTAACTGTCAGGAACTTCTTCCGGATGTTGAGATGGAATTTAGAATCATAGAATCACAAAGATGGAAGGGACCTCCTGGGTCATCTAATCCAACCCCCTGCACTATGCAGGACATTCACAACCCTGTCGGCCATCCACTGTCACCCCCTTGAACCTTCACAGAATCAGCTGCTCCGTCAGATGGCTATCCAGCCTCTGTTTAAAAATCTCCAAAGGTGGAGAACCCACCACCTCCCAAGGAAGCCTGTTCCACTGAGGAACCGCTCCTACCATCAGGAACTTTTTCCGGATGTTGAGATGGAATTTAGAATCATAGAATAATAGAGTTGGAAGGGACCTCCTGGGCCATCTAGTCCAACCCCCTGCACTGTGCAGGACACTCCCAACCCTATCCCTCATCCACTGTCACCTGCCACCCCCTTGAACCTTCACAGAATCAGCCTCTCCGTGAGATGGCTCTCCAGACTCTGCTTAAAAATCTCCAAAGATGGAGAACCCAAAGATGGAGAAGGAGGTGTCCCGAGGAAGCCCGTTCCACTGAGGAACTGCTCTGTCAGGAACTTCTTCCGGATGTTGAGGCAGAATTTCTTTTGAATTAATTCCATCCCTCTGACTTCTTGGTGGGAGAGTGGAAGGCCTTCTGGGGCCCTGGCCCCACTGGTGGCCTTCTTGATGGCAGCTGAGTTTTGGCCACTGTTTGAAACAGAGTGTGGGACTGAAGGGGGCACCTGCCTGGTCCAATGTGGCTCCTCTAATGTTCTTATGGGAGGAGCTTCCATGAGTCTCCAGAGTCCAGGGGGTTCCCCTCGATCCCTATGGCTAATAACCATTGACAGAATGGTCTGCCATGAATCTATCAAATCCCCTTTTTAAGCTGTCCATTCCTGAGGCCATCACTACATCCTCGGACGGCGAAACTCACACTTGAATCACTTTCTGCGTAAAGTGGCATTTCCCTTGTCCATCGTGAACCTACTGCCCGTCAGCTTCATCGGGTACCCTCCTGTTTTAGAGGCATGGGGAGAAAAAAAAAATCTTTTTGCCCACTCTCTCCACCCCCTGCATAATTTTATAAACCTGTCATGTTCCCCCACCCTTAGTCGACTCTTTCCTACGTCGGGACGCTTCAGCCTCTCTTCCCTGGGAAGGAGGTCCAATCCCCTAATCATCTCCGTTGCCCTCCTCTCGTGACATGCTAGAAAAAAACCGTGACCCGTGGCTTCTGGCTGTTTTCTCTCAACCCCTGGCTTCCGCGAGGACCTTGGGTTCAGTTGCAACCTCCCTGGGGGCTTTAGCTGGCCACGGACTTGTTTTGAATTGCTGCTTATCTCCGCTTTCTCCGTGTCCTCGTCCCTTCCAATTCCGGACGGTTGCCGCTCATTAATATACGTCCTTCTGAGGGGTGCGCAGGGACCCTACAACGAGCGTCGTTTTGCTCCGTTTCCCAAAACCTTTGCAAGGTTTCTTTTGCCTTGGAAACCTTACAGGTAGCCAGAAGTCAGCTGCAACGTGATGGCATTTTAGGCGTAGAGAGAGTATTCTCTCCACCAGGGTTGCCCTGCCAAGACCTTTCCTGTCTGCCCGTCTGGTCTCTGATTCAGTCAATAGTTGTGCAGTTAGGAGTTGGTATGCCCTTTGGGATTCAAGGGAAGGGGTCATGGCTCAGTGGAAGAGCCTCTCCTTGGCACGCGGAGAGGGTGAGGGTGAGGGTGAAGGCTCTTTGCAGATAGAATCGGCTGCCAGGGGGAGGGGAGGGGGGGAGTTTCCTTCATTGGAGGTTTTAAAGAGGCAATTGGATGAGCACCTGTCAGAAGGGTGTTTTGAGTCCCCAGGGGTGGGGGCTGAACCAGGTGGCCCTCGGCAATTTGGTAGATGATAGATGGTAGATGAGAGCCAGTTTGGTATAGTGCTTAGGAGTGCGCAGTTCTAATCTGGCTTGCCAGGTTCGATTCTGCACTCCCCCACATGCAACCAGCTGGGTGACCTTGGGCTCACCATGGCACTGATAAAACTGTTCTGACCAAGCAATGATATCAGGGCTCTCTCAGCCTCACCCACCCAACAGGGGGTCAGTTGTGGGGAGAGGAAGGAGGAAGGTGACTGTAAGCCGCTTTGAGACTCCTTTGGGTAGAGAAAAGCGGCATATAAGAACCAACTCTTCTTCTTCTTCTGTAATTTCAGGGCTCTCTCAGCCTCACCTCCCTCACAGGGTGTCTGTTGTGGGGAGAGGAAAGGGAAGGCGACTGGAAGCCACTTTGAGACTCCTTTTGGTAGAGAAAAGCAGCATATAAGAACCAACTCTTCTTCTTCTCCTTCTTCTAGATCTGGTAGATGATGTGAAAGGGCTGGAGAGCAGCTGCCAGCCTGAGTAGACAATGCTGACCTCGATAGGCGGGGAGCCTGACTCAGCATAAGGCAGCTTCGCTCTTTCCTCATGTCTTGCGGGGAGGCATTTAGACGCTAATCTACACTTGCCATTGTGGTGCAGGGCATGAACATTCACCGAGCAGGTCTCAGCTGGCTGTAGCATCTCTGCAGATAGAAAGGCTCCTGCTGGGCTGATTCACTCGGAAACCAGTGCTGAAGAGGACATGCTGGGGGGGGGCAATGGGGGGGCAATGGGAGGGGGGGCAATGGGAAGCCTGCCCACTGGGCCGTTGCTCTCCCTCCCTGCTGGCACTGTTGAGCACATGGAGCATCTTAGACTGAATCAGAACCTAGCTCCATCAAGGTCGGTGATGTCTACTCACGCGCATTCCCAGGGTCTCAGGCAGAGGTCTTCCCCATTCTTTTAACTGGAGAGGCTGCTGGGGATTGAACCGGGGACCTTCTGCGTGCCAAGCGGGGGTTCTTCCACTGAGCCACAGCCCCTCTCCAATGCCTCCTACTGAATCAGACCAGTGGTCCATCAAGGTCAGTATTGTGTAATCAGACTGGAAGCCGCTCTCCAGGGTCTCAGGTAGAGGTCTTTCATATTGTCTACTGCCTGGTCCTTTGGAGATGCCGGGGATTGAACCGGGGACTTTCTGCATGCCAAGCAGAGGCTCTACCAGTGAGCTACAGTCCTTCCCTAATACATATGAGCACAGGAAACTGCTTCTACTAAGTCAGATCATTAGCCTATCAAGGTCAGACTTTCCCATCCCCTCCTGCCTGCTCCTTTGAACTGGAGATGCTGGGGATTGAACCTGGGACCTTCTGCATGCCAAGCAGAGGCTCTTCCCCTGAGCCGGGCCCCTCCACAAAGATAAGTGAAACTGCCTTATTTTGATGCACTTTGTATAAGCTGACTTTGTATAAGCTGCTTCCTGTGTTCATATTTTCTAGGGAAGGGCCATGGCTCAGTGGCAGAGCCTCTGCTTGGCATGCAGAAGGTCCCAGGTTCAATCCCCGGGATCTCCAGTTAAAAGGACCAGGCAGAAGAGGATGGGGAAGACTGACCTGGATAGACCAATGATCTGGCTTAGTGTAAGCAGCTCCCTGTGCTCATATGTATCAGGGAAGGACTGTGGCTCAATGGCAGAGCCTCTGCTTGGCATGCAGAAGGTCCCAGGTTCAATCCCCGGCATCTCCAGTTGAAAGGACCAGGCAGGAGGGGATAGGAATGGCCTTTGCTTGAGACCCTCGAGAGCAGCTGCCAGTCCAAGCAAGCAATACTGATCTTGAGGGACCGTGATTCAGCAGTAGAACGTCTGCCTTGTGAGCACAAGGCCCCAGGTTCAATCCCCGGCATCTCCAGTTGAAAGGACCAGACAGGAGGGGATGGGGAAGACCTCTGCCTGAGACCCTGGACAGCGGCTGCCAGCCTGAGCAGGCAATACTGGTTTTGATGGCCCAGGGGTCCAACTCAGGATAAGGCATGTGGCTCAAGCGTTTATGCAATTTCGGATAGCTGAATGGATATGCAGAGTCAGCTCACAGCAGAACGAGAGAGGATGCGAAGCGACGTGAAAATTCCTTTTATGCCATTGAGTAATTTTGGGGCTGTTGCTTTGTAATTGGAGCTGCCGATTGTAGGGGGAGTTTTGCAGTTCCATTCTGCCGCGTTCAGTGCCTCGGAGACCTGTGATGTCAGGTGCTCTAAACTGTTCTGCAGATCTCAAAAATACATTTTGAAACCTCCAGCAAAGGCAATTCCAGAGATGATTATACCTCGTAAAAGAGAGGTGGGTTTCTCGCGTCAGCCAGGCCTGGAGCAAAAACCCTTCTGATGTTTAACTACACCTTACTCAGCGGTCTGTTTTCCACATCTCGCTTTCTGACGCTCAGTCTAGCCCCGCCGTTGAAAGAACGGAAACTCACTTCTCCTGCCAAGCCAAGGGCTTTTGCTTCTGCCTCTGCCGTCCCCCGTAACTCCTTTTTAATTTCGCCTCCCCCCAAAAAAGGGTTGGAAACTCTTCACAGCCGCTGTACATAAAACAGGATGGAAAAGTTCACATTTTACGGTACCCTCTGATGCATTTTCCCCCAGATATAACCATTTCAGGTCCGTTTTTATGGTTTTCTGGCCGTTAAAAAAGAGGCATTTCAAGGGATTTCTCCACCTTCCCTTTTTTTTTTAGGGGAGGTAAGGAGAGAAAAATATTATTCTCCTGATAAACCACAACTGGACAGGGGAGGGGAGATGGGGGGTTAACTCCCACAAATTTATGAATAGCCATCTTTTAATATATTGGGGTTTTATGGGACGGGTTGTTTTATTCTTTTATCGGAAACCGCCGTGAGTCTCTGAGAGTGGCAGTATACAAGTTTAAATATAAATAAATAAGTTAATAAATGAGTAATTAGTAAATAAATAAAATTTTTGAGAAGTTGAATAGCGAGTAAACAAAAGCATCCATTGCAAATGCCTCACTTGAGGTGATCTTTGAAGAAAGGAAGGACATTTTGGTTGTCATGGATCCCCAATCTTTTTGAGCCTTTGGAATTGTAACCCATAGCAACGGCTGGCCCAAAATGGCTGCCAGAAGAGGTGGGGCCAGCTTCAAAATGGCTGCTGCGGCTTCCCTTTAGATCAGGGGTAGTCAAACTGCGGCCCTCTAGATGTCCATGGACTACAATTCCCAGAAGCCCCTCCCAAGCTCTACCAGTGAGCCACGGCCCTTCCCTAATACATAGAATGATGGCAGGGGCTTCTGGGAATTGTAGTCCATGGACATCTGGAGGGCCGCAGTTTGACTACCCCTGCTTTAGATCCTTGAGCTGTGGTGACAGCTAATATCAAGGCCAATCAGTAGCCAATTAGAAGCCCCACCTGGCCCCGCCCACTTTTTAAAGGCATTTGGTGGGCACTGAACAGCCCTGGTGGGCACAATGGCTCCCCCAGGCATCGTGTTAGGGATCCCTAGTTTATAATAACACACATCTGCATGTATCCTACCATAGGCCGGAAGAACTTTTCTCCAACTCAAGAGGTTCTTCCGCCAGAGGAAGGCTCCTTTGACTGGCGGAAGGCATCAGATGTTGCTCAGTGGAGCGGTAGGATCCATACCAGCTGGTGGATTGTGCCAGTTTGGTGTCGTGGTTAGGAGTGCGGAATTCTAATCTGGCATGCCAGGTTCGATTCTGCACTCCCCCACATGCAGCCAGCTGGGTGACCCTGGGCTCATCACGGCATAAAAATGTTCTGACCGAGCAGGGATATCAGGGCTCTCTCAGCCTCACCCACCCCACAGGGTGTCTGTTGTGGGGAGAGGAAAGGGAAGGCGACTATAAGCCACTGTGAGACTCCTTCGGGTAGAGAAAAGCGGCATATAAGAACCAGCTCTTCTTCTTCTTCTTCTTCTTCTTCTTCTTCTTCTTCTTCTTCTTCTTCTTCTTCTTCTTCTTCTTCTTCTTCTTCTTCTTCTTCTTCTTCTTTTAGGGTCAAAAGGGCTTTCCATTGGCTGGGATTCTGTGACTGGAGGGAGGTGGAGTTCATGAAACACGCCCTTCTCCCTGCCAGCCTGGGGATCCCCCAGAATTACAGCTCATGTCTAGATCAGTTCCCCTGGAGAAAAGGGCTGCCTTAAAGGGTGGACGACAATCCACTGTAGCCCACTGAGGTCCTTCCCAGGCCCTAGCCCTACCACTCCCAACTCCACCCGCAAGGTCTCCCCGTATCTCTCAACCCACAGATCTCAGCATGAATACTTTCAGTTTCCTTTAAAAGCTACGGCCTGGGTCTTGATCTACTGCCTTCACGTCTTCCCAAAAATCTGGGGTGGAGGACGGAGCTTTGGGAGACGGGAAAAATCAAGGAAACAAAAAAAGTATCTGGTCAATGAGCAGCTTGATTGTGAGCCAGGCTCGGAAAACCTGCGGAGTGCCTTTTTCTCTCTCCCTCCGTGTGTGCGGCCACACAACCTCAGCTCTCCTCGGGCTCCCCTGTCTGGTTGCATAAAGGTCACAGACTTGACAGGTTCCCAACCGGCAGCCGCATCTCTTGACTTTTCCACACGGACTCGGCCAGCAAACCCTCCTGTTGACTCAGGCCTCTCTGAGCCATCCTTCCACCACGGAGCTCTGGTAGGTCCTTTCAGCCTGCGTCAAAATATTTGCTCTGAGACAACTCCCGTGCCAAAAATTCCAGCGTCCAGAAGGACACGTTTGTGTGGAACATGTTGACGACTTGGAGCCGGATCGCGGGATCGAAACCGGAGCAAATTTGCTGCCAGAGGATGTAGGGGTGGCCACAGGCAGAGACAGACTGGAAGGGGGGTTGGATAGATTCAGGGAGGAGAGGTCTGTCAGGAACTACTAGTCCTGGAGGCAAAAGGGAAGCTTCACCTTCAGTGGCAGTCAACCTCTAAATCCTAGTGCCAGGAGGCAACAACAGACAAAGGCCTCATCTTCTGTGCCCTGTCCTGAGGGGGAGCTCCCCACCTCCTTAGGCAGCCCATTCCACTGCTGAACTAAAAACACAGAATTGTAGAGTGGGAAGGGGCCATGGAGGCCATCCAGTCCCACCCCCTGCTCAAGGCAAGATCTGCCTCAAACATCCAGGAGAAGGGTCTGTCCAGCCACTGCTTGAAGACGGCCAATGAGGGGGAGCTCCCCACCTCCTTAGGCAGCCCCTTCCACTGCTGAACTAGACTCCTAGAATCCTAGAGTGGGAAGGGGCCATGCAGGCCATCTAGTCCCACCCCCTGCTCAGTGCAGGATCAGCCTCAAGCATCCAGGAGAAGGATCTGTCCAGCCGCTGCTTGAAGACGGCCAGTGAGGGGGAGCTCCCCACCTCCTTAGGCAGCCCCTTCCACTGCTGAACTAGACTCACAGAATCCTAGAGTGGGAAGGGGCCATCCAGGCCATCTAGTCCCACCCCTTGCTCAGTGCAGGATCAGCCTCAAGCATCCAGAAGAAGAATCTGTCCAGCCCGTGCTTGAAGACCACCAGTATGGGGGGCCTTTCGTCAGACAGGTTGGGATAAAACACATGATTCTGGTGGGCATCGTCCTTCGATTGAGGATGTTCCAGTCGGGTCCGGCTCAGAACTCACTCATTGACAAGTACCGGTAGCTGAGAGACTGGTTGGTCGCTCTGGGGGAGGGGGGAGAAGCCAAAATTGCATCTGGACTCCCTGTTCACTCCCACCTGGTCGCATTTTTTTCCAAGCCTCAAAACGCAA
>BDOT02000002.1:163202350-163213819 GCA_003118565.2 Paroedura picta | reverse complement strand
CTTACAGTCGCCTTCCCTTTCCTCTCCCCACAACAGACACCCTGTGGGGTGGGTGAGGCTGAGAGAGCCCTGATATCACTGCCTGGTCAGAACAGCTTTCTCAGTGCTGTGTCAAGCCCAAGGTCACCCAGCTGGCTGCATGTGGGGGAGCAGGGAATCAAACCCAGCTCGCCAGAGTAGAAGTCCTAACCACTGCACCAAACTGGCTCTCTAGTGTGAGACACACTGCATTGTGAACCTGGCACTGCAGTGTGAACCTGGAAGTGCGGCGAGGTCACATCGGGGACTTGGGGGCTCAGGTGAGGAGCTGGTGGGATTGACGTGGTCGAAAAGGGAACCGCACTCTCTAGGGACTTGGGTTCGTGGTCAAACTGTGGCTCTCCAGATGTCCATGGACTGCAATTTCCATGAGGCCCTGCCAGCCTGCTGGCAGGGCCTCATGGGAATTGTAGTCCATGGACATCTGGAGAGCCAAGGTTTGGGCCCCCCGGCCTAGAGGGATAAAAAGTTTATGCACCTTACAGTCTCCTCTGCCATCGTTTCTCTGTGTCTTTGGGAATATGTGCTGGAATCTGTGATGGGAAGATGCAGGTTTTTTTGGTGTACTATGAGAGCACCGCATGGACTGTGGTTTACACCCTAGTGGTAGAGGATAGGATATCTGGCTCACCTAGGCGGCTTTCACTTCAGATGTTCGAGCATCATGTTCCTGGTTGCAGCAGTTCCGGAAGGCACCGGATGTCACCCATGCTTGAATTCCCCAGCCCAGGACAACTAGCTGTGATGTCGCCCATGCATGGAGGTGCTGTGCTGTGGTTTGTGTGTTTGCCCATTCTGATTTCCCACCTTATCCCCGGAAAAAGAGCACTCCCACACCACCTTCAAGGAGGTGCTACAACACCAAACACTAAGTATCTCAGCGGTAGCCAAACGGTGGCTCTCCAGGTGTCCGTGGACTACAATTCCCATGAACCCCTGCCGGCGCTGGCAGGGGGCTTATGGGAATTGTAGTCCATGGACATCTGGAGAGCCACAGTTTGGCCATGCTATAGATATCGAGCTGGTTTGAAATCAGTTTTAATAGTCCAGTATTAACATCCGTCCCACAAAGAACTGGAGGGGACTTTAGTTTAGTGAAAGTGCTGAGTCATCCTTACAATCTTTGTGCTACAGATTTAAACTGGTTTTTCCACTGGTTTTGAATGGACGTTGAGTTACCCATCCAAATAATTCCCATAGACCATTCCAAGGCAGGTTGGGGGGAGGGGGGGACTGTGTCTCAGGGGAAAGCAAAAGGAGAAAAACAACTTTCCACTTACCGGACGTTCTTATCGATAGAGGTCCTGCTGATTCCTAGAGTTACCCAGAAGTGAAACGGGTAGCTCTAGCAATTGTCAGAAACTCCGTGATAAGAGTCAGAACTTCCTGTAAGCAGCTGCGGGATCGTTTTTTCTTTTTAATTTTTCTCCCCAAGACAATCATACCCCTCCCTTGACCCCAACTTCCACCTGCTAATCAGCTGAGCGTCGTATGATGAGGGCTGTAATCAGCAGGAGGCCTCCAGCCATAAGGTGGTAGATGCAAACCCTACTGGAGACAACCGTTTCGAGCCGTTTCGAGCCATTGGCTTCATCAGAAAACTACACTCCCCAGAGTTCCCTGGTTGGGACCCATGATAGGTCATCCAAGATGGAAGCTGGTTTAAAAATGTGCTACGGATGTACCTAAGGGAGAAAGCGTTCCCTCCCGCCGTCCGTCTAGAGGAGTCTGCAGAGCGAGGTGCAATAAGAAATTCTCCCCTGACCCCAGCAATGTGTTTTTTTTCATCAGGGAGAAGAATGCAAGTTCTCTGCGTCTTATCAAAGATGGTCGCTTAGTGCCAAATGTCTCCAGTGAGATGTTATTGTTTTTTCCCCCATGGGTAGCTTGGAAGGGAACCAGCTGTCCCTTCGCAACTACACCTGTAGACTGAGCAGATATATGTGAATGCATTTGAGATGCAGCATTTTAAAGTCTTTTTTTTTTTAAAGAAATAAACAAGTGCCAAAATACATTTTATGATTCTAGGTTTCACCTTTACCAGAACGCAGGGACGACAAGGAAAATGGAAGCATGTTTTCGGGAAGCGTTAAGGAAGGAGTTCAGGAGAAGAGGACGAGGGTTTTTTGGGGAAGTGATTTGGAAAGAACAGGACAGGGGATGCAATCTGCCGAGCCGGCCGCCTGCATAAGCTGTTCTGCAGAGAATGGGGTTTGCGCATGCATGGCCAACTCCATCTGTTGTAAAGCGGCCTGCATGTAGGGCTGGTTTGGCGGATTGCCGCCAAGGTCCATGTGGAAGAAAGCAGCGAATGAGCTGGACAGAGACGTTGAGGAGAGAGGATCTTTTGTGTTTCCGAGTCTACAAAACTGCATGGCGTTGCTTGTGTTGGTATCTCTTGGGGGCAGGGGAGAGAGGAAGACGCTCGTCAAAGTATTTACAAAATCAGAAAGTTTTATTTATTCCTTCACTAAATATAGAAAACAGAGGTGATCTGATTATTAAGATATATTATTTTGGATATATATATATGATATATAACTTGCTATGGCTGGTAACCATGATAAAAAAAAATCCCCAATATTAAAATCCATGTAATTCTTCCCTCCCCCCCCTTCTTTGTAATCAGAACATTTCCTTCCCCACTAGACACAATTATCTACTTGTGTGCGTGTGTTGCTGCTTTCTGTAAAATTGAAAGGGGGCTCCAGGTTTTCAAAAGCCAAATTCCCTTTTCGAGTCCTGTATTGAGTGCAGGTGGAAAAGAAAGATTTTAAAAGGAAACAAAAACAGATCTAAAATAAAGTTAAGTCTATTTATTGGGGGAGGGGGGGCTGTTGAACTCGAATGTGTAGTTCTACAAAACAGTGGCAGTGCCTTCCTATTTTTAAAAAAAATTACCCATTCCCCCCTGTTTTCTTTTATAGGATAGTGTGGGGTGCTGCGGGTTACCTAAAAACGTGTGTTTGGATTTCTTTCCCCCCCCCCCTCCTTATTTCTTGCTCTCATCACAAGAGTGTTATTAAGCTGGTGGTTTCGGCTTCCTTTACAAGAGAAACCATTTTTACTATGCGATTATCATGTATGAAATTTTTATATTGGTGCTTGTTTTCTTTCTTATTCTTTTTTTAGTTGTTTATAACAATCATCTGATGGGGAAACACTAGCAGAAATGTACTCCAGGCTGGTGTGGAGGGAAGGGGGGAAGCATTGCTGCCGGTTTTATCTTTCTGTCATCAATATGTTTGGAGACAGCAGCTGACAAGGGAACAGAAAGGGATTCGGAGAGTTTAATTTGGGAGCACTTGATTTCCCCACCGTGAGAATGGACCCAGAACTTCCAAGGGCCCTCTGCTTTTCCTGTCCACCACGGGTCAAGTGGTGGGAGGCCACAGCCCCACAGATATCCCCATCTGTAGGCACAAAATTAATTGTGCACTCAAACTAGGGCAGCCGTGTGGGAATGCAAAAGATTTGTGGTGACCCTTTTAAGCTGTCTCAAGGCTTCTTTGAGAGAACTGGCCCATAGGTGCTGCCCTTTAGAAGATGCCATTTGGATTTTCTGGAGCCCCAATAACATTTCAAGCCAACCCGGCTAGCGTAAGTACACACATGAGCTTAGTTCTAGAAATCTGGTCCTCTTGGGATGACTTTTCCAGTATCATAACCGTCTCCTTTACCCCGAGTCCCCTCTTGTCCAGAGAACTGAGAACAGAAGAACAACTGTGTCCACATTGGTTTAAAGCCTGTCCCTGCTCACACAGCATTTCTGGTCTATGCCCGACTGAACAAGAGGACCAAGAGAAGGCAAGGAAGGCCACAATAAGTATTCCAGGCAGATTTCAGTTTCAAACTCAAAGGCAAGTGAAATCTTACAGAAGAGAGCTGCAACTCTCGAAAGCTTATCTCCTCCAAAATCTTGTTGGTCCCCAAGGTGCTCTTGGGATTATTGCTGCAGTCCGATACAGCTACCCTCCGTAACGAAGCACAAAGTTTGAGTCCAGGCGGCACCTTTAAGGCCAACCAAATTCAGGATGTGAACTTACATGTTCATGAATCCTTCTTCAAATACAAGCAGACCTTGGTATCTGATACAGATTTAGCCACAGAACTGTGCTGCACATGAAAGCTTATACCTTGAATAAAATATTGTTAGCCTTAAAGATTCCCCTGGACTCAAACTTGGTTCTGCTGCATAGCCACCCCATCTGAATAGTTCCTTTAAAACTAAGTATCTGAAACCTGACCAAGCTATTGGTGGTCGTGACACATGCTGAATACCTAGGGGGTGAAAGTTTTTGTATCCCACTGTTCACTACCCAAAGGAGTCTCAAAGCAGTTTACAATTGCCTTCCTTTCCTCTCCCTGCAACAGACACCCTGCGAGGTAGGCAGGGGCTGAGAGAGCCCTGACAGAACTGTTTGGTGAGAACAGCTCTAACAGGACTGTGACTGGCCCAAGATTACCCAGCCTGGGAATCAAACCCAGCTCACCGGATTAGAGGCCTCCACTCTCAACGATGATACCAAGCTGGTATTTTGATCCGCTGAGGTCCCTCCCCAAACTCCACTCCCCTGCAAATGAATTTCGCAATCCAGAGCTGGTAACTCTCCTCCAGCAGTTCTGTGGGAGGTATGAATCCATGGCAAACACAAATGAATGGGGCGGTTGGACTGAGATCTGTCTACTACCCTCCCCTAGGACTCCGTAGCCTGGTTTTCAGGCAGGGGTTAATGCTTCCCTTGTCAGCTTCCTGTCTCTATGGTTCTCAGGGGCTTGGCCTGAGATTGTCAGAGACACAGAGGTGCTCTCCCCCCTCCATCTCACTTCCTCTCCTCTTCGCCATCACATCTGTGCCATAGCTCCACAACAGCCCAACGAAGTTGCGTTGGTTTGCATGTTACTTGTGTGCGGGAGGAGACAGTGTGGAACGACAACCCCTCCGTGTCTCTCTCGACCTCCAGGAAAGCCCCCAGAAACAGACCACCCCACCCCATCTTCCAGCTTTCCTGGACGTGTCTCATTTCCTGACCTGAAAGGGGACAATCGTGGAGAGGGGAAAGTGTGATTTGCACACAGCTACCATCACACAAATGAGCCTCTTGTGGCGCAGAGTGGTAAGGCAGCCGTCTGAAAGCTCTGCCCATGAGGCTGGGAGTTCAATCCCAGCAGCCGGCTCAAGGTTCACTCAGCCTTCCATCCTTCCGAGGTCGGTCAAATGAGTACCCAGCTTGCTGGGGGGTAAATGGTAATGACTGGGGAAGGCACTGGCAAACCACCCCGTATTGAGTCTGCCATGAAAACGCTGGAGGGCGTCACCCCAAGGGTCAGACATGACTCGGTGCTTGCACAGAGGATACCTTTACCTTTTACCATCACGCAAACGTTTTCTATACAAGTCACAGAGATTTGCAAAAAAAACAGTGTTTTGTTTTTTATGTATTCCTTTAACCCTTACTTAAAAGGCGAATGTGTATTCCTCTGGGAGGAGTCACAAGAAAAAGAAGAAGAAAACCCCAAACAAACAGGAATGTTAATCAGTGTTAAAAGCAGAATCCTTCCTCCCCTAATAATATATAACCCTTGTGTATTTATTCCTATTTTGAGCAAACGAGAAGGGGGGAAAGCTTCGTTTTCCATTCTGTTGCATGCCAGCTACCGGCGAGAAAAACGAAAATAAGATTCGCTCTATTGTACATGCATGCATTTAGCCTTGACCTCTTGGGGGGGGGGGTATTTTTAATTTTTTTTTTCCAAGGGGGTATATTTCCCCGGTATAAAATTAGTGCACAAAGAAATATTTTTGCCTAGTTAATGTTGCCGAGCAATGCATATTTTTTAAAAGGAAGATAAAATTTTTTTTGTCTTAAATGGAAATAGCATGTTTGAAAATGCCGTTCTTTGCAACTTGTACAGTTTTCAATTCTGTTGTTATTACCGGTGAAACGCCCATGTGATTACAACTTGCTACAATATATAGGGAGGGGAGAAATTATACATATATATATAATTTTCTTCCCTCCCGTGTAACTAGGAATCATGCCTACGTTTCATACCGTCGTTATATCGGAAGTGAAGGGAGACGATTAATACAAAATTTTGTAACACGGGGGCATGTCGGCTCTTGATTTGGGTTTTCGGGAGGGGGGGGGAGGGCGGTTCTCTCCCACCACCTCTTAGAACAAGACTTTGAGCTTAGCTACCGGGGAACTTGTCCAGCTAGGGTTGCCAGCTTTGAGTTGGAACATGTGGGGGGCGGAGCCTGATGAGGGCGGGGTTTGCGGAGGGGAGAGACTTCAATGGGGGAAAATGCCATAGGCTCCACCTTCCAAAGTGGCCATTTTGCCCAGGAGAACTGAGAACAGTCACTTGAAGAGCAGTTGCCATAGCAGGAGACCTCCAGCCATGACCTCCCGCATAACCCCGCTGAAAGGCACCAAGATGGGTTGGTGGGTTCAGAGAGATCTGGGTGTAGTCAGTACGCTTTTTAACCAGTCCCAGTTAGAATGAATCCCTCCTCTCTACACTGAATGCAATTTCCATTTTGATTTTGCGTGCTTTAAATATTCCCTCTGCAACATGCATGATTGACCCAGAGTGACCCTACCTTTTCCCTGCAATATCCGGAAGTGGATATAACCCTCGATATTTGAAAAATTGGCATGAGTAAGTGTGCAGATTTTTGTTTTGTTTTTTTAATTAACTCCCTTCAAGCCAGTCTTCCCTGATCGGCCAAGGTGTCAGTTAAAAGACTTCCTGGTTCCCGGTTGCAAGGCTTGTCTTAAAGTGACTGCGCTCCAGAAGCCCTAACTTCTCTCAGAGATTTGCCTCTTAGATTTATTCCCCCTCCTCTGCTGCCTCCAATCCTCCCCCCTCCCTTCAAGAAAAGAAAGAAAGAGACTCCTGCTGCGCTTCGTTCCTCTCCCTGCTCTGAACTTCCTCAATCAAGTGCAGAACACTTTCAGTTTCAATTGGGCAGGGGGGGGCAGGATTGATGAAGTCCCCAGTTAAAATTGATCTGAATTCAGCAGAATCAACACTGGAGTTTATTTCAGCAGGATGGTAGAAAGGCAAAAACAACCAAAGAAACCCACAATTGGCCCTGATTCTGTGAAGGTTCAAGGAGGTGGCAGGTGGCAGTGGATGAGCAATAGCGCTGTGAGAGTCCTGCACAGTGCAGGGGGTTGGACTAGATGGCCCAGGAGGTCCCTTCCAACTATTCTATGGTTCTTTGACTCTCTGAGGTTTGTGGGGCTGTGGGAGAACTGGGACTGACTCAGGAGGAGTGGGAAATTGATCTCCAGATTAGAGGCTGGGGTCATTCAAGGTCAGTATTGTCCACTCAGGCTGGCAGCAGCTCTCCGGAGTCCCTGGCTGAGATCTTTTACACCATCTGTTACCCGGTTCTAGAGATGTTGGGAATTGAACCCAGGGCCTTTCACGTCTCCCGCTGCCTGGTGCTGGAGATGCCTGAGATTGAGCCTGATTGAGCCTGGGATTGAGGCTCTCCCACTGAACCACGGCCCCTCCCCAAGCGTTCTGTCTCAATGGTAAGTCAAGACCATAGGCATCTCCTCTTGAGGGACTATGGGACCATCTGTGGCCCCCACCTCCACCTCTTGAAGAGGGGCAACAACACACAAACATTTTCCGAGTCCTTACCAAAACCTCTGGAGCAGCTTTCCTCATGCACAGCCAAAATACTCCCCCCCCCATTTTTTCTTCTGTGTGTGTGTGTCCTGCCATTCCTCCAAGAAGGGGTGCAAAGCTTTCCCTTCCCAGGTGAGGCCGTACAAGGAACCCTGCGAGGTAGATCAGAATGACCTGAACGGCAGCAAGGAGATTCGAACCCGGGTCTTTTGAATTCCAGGCCAGAATGAGCGCCACCCCAGCCCACTGGGCCTTGATTACGCCAGTGAGGGGTGGATTTGAAGTCTGAACGGCCATTGGATGTGATTCGTGGGCCTCTGTGTTGCTATGGGACTGCATTGGTAAACACAAGAGAAGGTCCCTTCCCTTCATGTGAGAATTTGTTTATTTTTTGTTTTTTCTCTGTAACGGGGTGGCCAAATCGTGACTCTCCAGACGTCCATGGACTACAATCCCCATGAGCCCCTGCCAACTGGCAGGGGCTCATGGGGATTGTAGTCCATGGACGTCTGGAGAGCCCCAGTTTTCCAGGGTTTTCCATGGCAACATGTTAGCCATGTTGATTCATGATTTTATTTTTAAACTCCCCAAGTGGGAAACGGGAATACGTTTTAAACAGCCCCCGGGGCTTTTCTGCAAGAAAGCTGTGAGGTCCGGGAACATCTTGAGCAGATTTCCCTTTCCATGTTTGTAAATCGGTTCCCGCAGGACTGTCCACCCTGTGGAGCCCCACCAAAATGAATCAGTAACTTCCCAAGGCGAGGGCATTTCCCCACCTTCAGGTGCTGCTTTATTTGCCTTGTGCAAATTTGACAACACACCTTCCGTCTTAGGCAACCTTTTGCCCCTTTACTCAGAGGTAACTCCTATGAACGTAAGAAGAGGCCTACTGGCTCCAACCAACCGGGAATTTCCAACATCAGGGACACAGAGGCCAAGAAACCCCCACAATCAAGCTTCACTGGTACACTGCTCCTGAGCATGGAGGTTCCATTTTGTTACAGCATGCCACAGGTTGATGATGCGATGCGTGAATTGTTTTATCCGTCCTGAACGGAAGGTCCACCTATTAAATTGGTGTTTTCACGTTCTAGTATAACGGGGAGAGAACAAAACCAATCTATCCGTGTTTCCCACAGCACGGTAAATCTCCCACATGACATCTTACTTATCCCGCTGCCGGGAAACCTTTTAGAACCCCCCTGACTGGGTGGCCAACCTCCAGGTGGGGACTGGATATCTCCTGTTTGCAATTTGATCATCGCGTGACAGAGAGCAGTTCCCCTGGAGAAAATGTCAGATATTGAGGGTGGGCCATTCTGTACCATGCTGAGGTCCCTCCTCAAACCTTGTGCAGCCCCAAAACCTCCTGGTGATTCCCAACCCAAAGATGGCAACCCTTCTTCTGTCTGCATGGATGTTATCCCTGGCATATTGGCTGAAATTGCCTGGGACCCAAAATCGGACACAGCTAAGAAAAATCTCGATATTACAAAGCTGCAACAAAGAGTGCATATACAGACAATAAATGGGCTAGAAATGTTGCATTGTTTACTTTCAATTTTAAAAAGATTGATTTAGGATCCCTATATAAGTTATAAAAACTTACGTGCATTTATAAAGCTTGCATGGTGTTATAACGGTTAAAGAGAGAACTGGGTTTGATTCCTCCCTCCTCCACATGCAGCCGGCTGAGTGATCCTGGGCCAGCCCCAGTTCTCTTTTGGGCTGTTCACACAGAGCAGTTCTGTCAGAGCTCTCTCAGCCCCAACCTGTCCCACAGGGTGTGTGTTGTGGGGAGATCCAGTATGGTGTAGTGGTTAAGACCAGCAGCCTCGAATCTGGAGACCCAAGGTTGATTACCCGCCGAGAATAAGAGTTGGTTTTCATACCCCGATTTTCTCTCCCAGAAGGTTTACATTCTCCTTCCCTTCCTTTGAGGTAAGTGAGGCTGAGAGAGAGAGAGCTCTGGAAGAACTGGTACCCCCAAGGTCACCCAGCAGGCTGCATTGGAGGAGGAGTGGGGAATCGAACCTGGTTCTCCAGATTACTGGCCACCGCTCTTAACCGCCACGCCACGCTGGTTCTCCAAGTCGGACTGCAGCAATTTGAGATGCCAAAACCAGCTATAATTTGGTGGACGAACCAGGCCTCCCTTCCAAGGCGGCTGCCAAGGAACAAGTGAGGGTGGCTGAGAGACACACAGCTGCCCCAAAAGGCCCCGTCTCTTGCTAAATGCCCATCCTGCTTCCTCGCCATATCACAACATGACATAAGCCATAGCTGAGCTTCCTCTGGTGAGAGCAAAATCTTTATTAAAATATATTTGCGCATGATTTGTCTGGCTGACGACCCCCCATCCCACAGGAGGATGATCGGAGATATTGAGGTCAAGCAAGTAAGACGGGCAGAAAGGAAAGCTGGTGGGGAAGGGGTGAGAATTAGCCATGGGGGGCTCTGGACACAGTTTTCTACTGCGATGACCATTTTTGCTAAGGATCCAGTTCCCTGGAGCTAAGCCAGATGCCAGACCTTTCCGTCCACAAACTCACTTTCCCAGTTCTCTCTTTCCCCACATCTGACCAACACAGGAGGAGAAGCACTGTTGTACGAAATTCTTCAAGAAGATTTTAAAATTTTCTTCCTATGTAAGTGCTGTCAAGTAAAAGCCAACTCCTGGTGAACCCAGCAAAAGTCTTTCCAGGCAAGAGAGAAGCAGAGGTGGTTGGTCATGGTCTTCCTCTGCAGAGCCTTCCTTGGTGGTCTCCCATCCAAGACATGATCACCCCAGCAAAGGTCTTTCCAGGCAAGAGAGAAGCAGAGGTGGTTGGTCATGGCCTTCCTCTGCAGAGCCTTCCTTGGTGGTCTCCCATCCAAGACATGATCACCCCAGCAAAGGTCTTTCCAGGAAAGAGAGAAGCAGAGGTGGTTGGTCATGGCCTTCCTCTGAAGAGCCTTCCTTGGTGGTCTCCCATTCAAGACATGATCACCCCAGCAAAGGCCTTTCCAGGCAAGGGAGAAGCAGAGGTGGTTGATCTTTGCCTTCCTCTGCAGAGCCTTCCTTGGTGGTCTTCCATCCTCAACTTATGCTGACTCCAGCAAGGGGATCCAAGGCAAGTGAGAATCAGAGTTTTTGGCCATTGCCTTCCTCTGCAGAGCCTTCCTTGGTGGTCTACCATCCTAGTACCAATCCTGCTTAGCATCCAACTTATGGTGACTCCAGCAAGGGGCTTTCAAGGTTAATCATCAAACATGGATTCTGGACAAGGGCTGGTTTAGGAAGTGTCTTCATTTGTATACCCGACCCCGTTTTGACCAAGGAAACTATTTCTGTTGTCTGGAGAGCAGATGGAATTTCGATACTTCTCCAGGTTCCACCCGGAGCCTGGCAATTCTTTCCTCTTTTACAAAATGCTGTGATAATTCACTCCCCCCTCGGCCCCATGCACCATCAGCCGGGATTCCAGCTATTTTCCAAATGAGTTCCAGTCCCAAAACCACATGGATGGAAGTG
Organism: Paroedura picta; assembly: GCA_003118565.2. Classification (NCBI taxonomy): domain Eukaryota; kingdom Metazoa; phylum Chordata; class Lepidosauria; order Squamata; family Gekkonidae; genus Paroedura; species Paroedura picta. The sequence continues at coordinate 163,202,616 of BDOT02000002.1, read as the reverse complement.
GGGAATGAGTTTTCTCTGCTGTGGCTGCCCCAGCAAAGGTGGATGGGAACAGGGATGGATTGGCATGATTTATGTTTCCCGTCTGTAGCAACAGCACCAGAGCTGGAAGAGGGCATAATTCCTACTTTTGCTGAGTGAATCAAATTGCTGGGTGCTTTTAAAAACATCAGAATGACACTGCTGGGTCAGACCAGGGGTCCCTCCAGTCCAGCCTCTTGTCTCACACAGGGGCCAGCCAGTTCCTCTGCAGGGCCAGCAACAGGGCA
>BDOT02000002.1:163059433-163069781 GCA_003118565.2 Paroedura picta | reverse complement strand
CATCTCCTAGTCAGAGTTTTCTTTGCACAATTTTCTGTTCTCTTTTCCTCCTCCCAATCATTGCATTGCATCTCCTAGTCAGAATTTTCTTTGCACAATTTTCTGTTCTCTTCCCCCCCCTCCCAATCATTGCATTGCATCTCCTAGTCAGAATTTTCTTTGCACAATTTTCTGTTCTCTTTCCTCCCCTCCCAATCATTGCATTGAATCTCCTAGTCAGAATTTTCTTTGCACAGTTTTCTGTTCTCTTCCCTCCCCCACCCAGCCATCATTGCATTGCATCTTCTATTCAGAATTTCTTAGCAGTTTTCTGGTCCGTCCCCCACAACTCTTCACCTCTCCTACTCAGAATTTCCTGGCGCAATTCTCTATTCTCCCCTCCCCTGTCATTGCCTTGCATCTTCTATTCAGAATTTCTTTGCAGTTTTCTGGTCTCTCCCCACATCCTTTCTATTCAGAATTTCCTTGCACAGTTCTTTATTCTTTCCCCCTGCAGTCATTGCATTGTATATCCTATTCAGAATTTTCCTTGCGGTTTTCTGGTCTGTCTCCCCCCTCCCACATCCCATCGCATCTCCTATTAAGAATTTACATGCCCAACTCTCTGTTCTGTTCACCACCATTGCATTGTATGTCGTATTCCATTATATTGTACCTTCTGTTTAGATTTTTCTTGGACAATTTTCTATTCTCTTCCCCCTCCTCCCACCCCATCGCATTTCCTGTTCAGACTTTCTTCGCACACTTCTCTGCTCTCCATCCCAATTCCATAGCCACCCCCCTATTCCATTAATTCTGATTGCCGCACAACACTTTAATACCCCCCCTTCTTGCCTGTCCCACTCATTCTCTCCCCACCCTCCCATCTTCTCTTGCGGCTGGATCCTAATCCTGTTTAGTCAGAAGTAAAATTGCGTGCATTGCAATGGGGCTTCCTTCCAAGCTAGTCGGCTTAGCCTCCCTCCCTTCAAACACTCTCCCCACCCTTTAAACGCTGTGACTCAGAAAAATCCTCCTTTTTCTGTTTTCTTTCCCCTTCCCCCCTTTCAATTCCTCCTCTTAAATATATAAAGGTTCACCATCCGCTCCTTCTCTTCCATTTATCATGTCTTGACCCCCCCCTTTAAAAATTCTCCTCCTCCCCTATTATGACATCTTCCTTTCTCCGCTTCCCCTTCTCCCCTCCCCAGCCTCTTGCTTCCTCAACCCAGCCCACTGCTGCCCATCTCCTTCCTCCTCCAGCTGTGCTCCAAGTCCAGTCCGCCTTTGTGTCTGATGAGGAATGTGCCGCGCCAGCTGCTGCATGGGGTGCTACCTCTTTGGGGCACCCTGTTTGGGGAGAATGCCCTCAAAATGCCTCTTCTGGTGAGAAGCAGGTAAGCATTCACCTTGGGCAGGATCCTGGAGGTCTTTTGCGATGCCGGTGCCTTTTTTTTAAACTGTGAAAAGGGATTCAGCTTTAACATATTCAGGGGCAGATTTCTTAAAAGTGGAGGGGGATGAACAACTGGAGTGGGGGACACAAGGTGGTTTTGTGTGTTGCGTTTAGGATGTGAAGGGAGGCGTCCTGCTTTGCTGTCAGTTTCTTAGACTTCAGAGTCATTTAAGCTTTTTTAAATAGCTGAAAGGAAAACTTTTTGGTGAGCCTGTTTCTGGCACATTGGAGCTGACGCTCTGGGTTCATTCCGGATGTTCTTGCTTCCCCAAGAAGTTCTGCAGTTTGTTTATAAGATGTGTGGATTCCAGGGCCAGTTAAATATTCCAGTTCCTTGACCGTGCTGTGAGAGGTCAGGTTTTGTCGGACAACATCCACATAAATCGCACAACTGTGCCCTGATGTTTTGGTGAAGGCTTTACAAGCTATGAGGCTGTTTTGCTAGCCCCATAAATGTCTTCTGTTCGGCAGAAAAACCGAGGTACGCTTTTACTTCTGAGAATTTCAAACAGGATTAATTCCTCCTGCATCCAAACATGTTTTCTTCGTTGAGCAATCATTCGACTCTGCTGTGACTGACAAAGAGAGCTTTGACTGTGGAAAGTTTATACCTCAAAACTCTTGGTAGTCTCTAAGGACCTACTAAACTCAAATCTAACTGGAAATCATACCCTTAAAAAAAGTAAACCCAGCTTTCTCTTGTTTCTAGGAATGTATCAGCTTTTCTTATTTCTTGTACTTTGTACCATAGAATTATAGAGTTGGAAGGGGCCATCTAGTCCAACCCCCTTCCCAATGCAGGCTCAGTGTCACTTACAACTATGTGTTAGAAGCAGATGTTTTGTAGGACAGAAGCTGACAGTCTTTTGGCAAAATAATAGTGACAGAACACATGTGCCTCAGGTGATCGCCCCTTCAGATTTAACCATTGGTTTCCATAGGTGGACATGCTTGCAAACCTCATATAACCAGAGAGGCTGATTTTGTGAAGACTTAAGGGGTTGGCAGGTGACAGTGGATGAGCGATAGGGTTGTGAGTGTCCTGCATAGTGCAGGGGGTTGGACTAGATGACCCAGGAGATCCCTTCCAACTCTATTATTCTATGATTCTAAATTCCATCTAAACCTCCGGATGGACAGTTAGAGCAGTTTCTCAATGGAACAGGCTTCCTCGGGAGGTTGTGGGTTCTCCATCTTTGGAGATTTTTAAACAGAGGCTGGAGAGCCATCTGACAGAGAGGCTGATTCTGTGAAGGTTCAAGGGGCTGGCAGGTGACAGTGGATGAGTGATAGGGTTGGGAATCCTGCATAGTGCAGGGGGTTGGACTAGATGACCCAGGAGGTCCCTTTCAGCTCTATGATTCTAACCGCTGCCTGATGTTTCCTGCAGAACTCAGTTTCTTGCATTTGAAGACACATCACCACCAGCAAATATATATTATATAAATGGTCCGTAAGGCTCTTTCACTGGGGTAGTGGAAAGTGCCGTCGACTCACAGCTGATTTATGGTGACCCTGTAGGATTTTCAAGACGAGACGTTCAGAGCTGGTTTTGCCATTGCCTGCCTCCACGTCATAATTCCGGTGTTCCTCGGAGTTCCCCCATCCAAATACTCTGACCACAGCCGATCCTACTTAGCTGCTGAAATCTGACAAGACCCTTTACTGCAGTTCCTGAAGTTTGCTAGATTGCATTTGCCTCATTTCCAATAATGGGACACTGTACATTCCAAGGGTGGACAGTGGCTTGCTGCTTAATTTTTCTCTCCCCTTGCGTAATTCCCAGTGCAAGAGATTGAGTCTAGGAGATGTTTACTGGGGGGGAGGGGTGGGATTAGAATGATGAAAGAGTTTTTTCTGCCATATCTCTTTTTTCCTTTCGATTAATGAATTGTGCTGTTTTTATGTCTGGAGTTTTAATGGGGGTTTTATTCACACATGTAACCCGCCACGAGCCATCTGAGAGTGGCAGGTAATAAATTTAATTATCATCATCATCATCATTATTATTATTAACAACAACAACAACCCATGAGGTCCCTTCCAACTCTATGATTCTAATAAAGTTCTTTGCGGAATTGAGATCATGAACAGGCTTTTCATTTGAGTTTGTTCCCAAATATAAAATCCAGAAGTATCTTTTGTACTATTGCTATAAGGGCCAGGAGGCTAGCACAAAGATACAAAATGGCTTAACAAAGAAGAATTTTAGGGTACCCTTCTACTGGTGCAGCTAAGTTTTAATCTGGTTTTAAGTAAGTGAAACTTGCAAGCAGTTTTCACAGTGCTTTCGTTTGTTCAACACACCGTAGCATCAAGAGAATGTGCATAAGATTCCTGGTAGACGGGAAGGTTTTGTAACAGGCTGTCCCTCTGCAAACTATTTTGGTCTTTGTGAGGTGTCTGAGAAAGGGCTCTCACCTGCGGACTATAAAGGGAGAAATGACTGAAAGAGGCCTAGGAAGAACAGTGGTGCCCTAATTTGTCACTAGGACTGCACAGGGTGAAGAATATTAACTGTAGCCAGAATAACTGGTTGGCCATTGTGTGAGAACTAGGTGGCCTGCTGGTCTGATCCAGCAGGGCTCTTCTGATGTCTCGGGGAAACAAATTGTTTTCATTAGCGTCATGGACATATTACCGTGGATGGAGAAACTGCATTATTAAAGATTCCATAGTCTCTTGCAATCATCCTTTAGCCCAGACGAACCCCTCAAACTTTTTAAGTTCAGATGAAGCACGTGAAACTGTCTACTACTCTTGGTCCATCAGTTTTGGTATTCTGTACTCAGACTGCCATTGGCCCAGCGGGGTCTCAGGCAGAAGTCTTTCACCTCCCCTGTTGCCTGGTTCTGTTTCACGGGAGATGCTGGGAATTGAACCTGGGACCATTCGAGTGCCAAGCAGAGGCTCTTCCACAAAGCTTGGCCCCAGAATAGTACACAGGCCAGATCTTCCGCTCTCTCAGACCTTCCACTCTCTCAGCGTTCAGTATGATGAAGGCTCAGCCCTTTGTAGAATAATTGAGTCCATAACCTCTGCCATCCCCATCGGAGGAGGTGTGGACAACCCCATAGGATTTTCAAGGCAAGAGACATTGCCTGCCTCTGCAGCATAACCCTGGAGTAACTTGGTGGTCTCCCATCCATATGCTGATTTGAGTTGACCCAGCTTATTTCTATTTGCTTGTTTGTTTATATTTAAGCTTCTATGCCAGTGGTCCCCAACCTTTCTATCACCAGGGACCCGTCAACGCTTGACAATTTTATTGAGGCCCGGGAGGGGGGTAGTCTTTTGCCGAGGGACGTCACCACCGTTGCCTGAGCCCCTACTCCACTTGCTTTCCCACCGGTGTCCGTGACTTCCCGCCGTCCGCTGGGGGGCGCTGCCAGCAGCAGCTGTGCTGTGCCATGCTAAGGGGGAGCCCCAGCCATGGCGGCCGCTGGAGAGCACCAAAGGTGAGCCGGCGGCAGAGTGGCAGGGCAGCCCCTGAGGCAGCAGCCGGGGAGGAGGACGAGGAGGAGCCGCAGCCCGGTACTGACTGATCCACGAACCGGCACCAGTCCGCAGACCGGGGGTTGGGGATCGCTGTATGCCACTAATCCCAGGAAACTGGCTCACGGCAGTTTACAAGAAAAAAAACATTATATCCAATAAAAACATACAATTAATGTTGTTGTTAGGTGCGAAGTCGTGTCCGACCCATCGCGACTCCATGGACAATGATCCTCCAGGCCTTCCTGTCCTCTACCATTCCCCGGAGCCCATTTAAGTTTGCACCGACTGCCTCATTGATTCCATCCAGCCACCTCATTCTCTGTCGTCCCCTTCTTCTTTCTTTATTAATATATAGTTAATAACCCCTTAAAAAAAACACCCACAGAAGACGGCGGTATCCAAGCTGACTAAAAAATAGGTCCCTCCCCATGCCCCGGGACATCGTACTTGGTGTAAATGATTGAAAAAGCGGCAGCAGAATGTCTTAGCTCCCGAGATCTGATGAGACGTGGCTAGTCCAGGCCCGCCTGGTCAAGGTTAGGAGAAAGGAGAGAGGCAGTAATTTTTCAGTGGGATGAAAGGGACGGCTGCTGTGCTCCCTCCCTAAGAGGAGAGCCCGGTGGCATTTATTAAAGGTGTAGGAAGCGGAAGAGACGATCCTGTGTTAAGCAACAGTGGATGACTGTGCCATCAGCCTCCCGCAGAGAAGCTTTCGTGCTGCTGATGACTTGTGGCAGAATTACAGGGCTCCAAAAGAATCCTGCGTTTTATTATCAGTACGTGGAAGCTTAGCGGCCTGTTCCAAGTGCCTTTTGTCAAAACGCAGAATGCTTTTAAAATGCCTTCGGCTGACCTGCTAACGTGCAAGTGGTCCTTGAAGCTCTGCGTATCCTTTTCGGCTCAGGCTAGCTGCCTGAGCCACACATCTGCTCCATGTCCGCGAAAATAAAGCGCACGCCGCTGATTCACGCCACCGACTTACCAAACCGCTCTCTCCATTAACATTTCCCTCTGGGTAAAAATATACTTAATATCTGCGCCGCTTTTCGTTTTTTATCTGTACGGTTGGCGTTAGTGGACATGTAGCTGTGTGCGTTTGTGCGTGTGCAGATAAAAACGAAAGGTTGCATAAGTAAGCACACAAGAGAAGGGGGACAAACGAAAGGCATGGTAGGGAAGCAAGCCTGTAGGGGTGGCATGAATCCAGCTTATGTGCACATTCCTCTCAACGAAACTTGACCGGGAATTATCTGTCTTCTAACTGTGTTCATAAAAAATAAATGGGCTTGCTTTAAGTTGCTGAGATAATATTGGCAGTCATGTTTATAGGCGTCTTATGCTTTCATGCTGTGTTTCATGGGCATTATTTGTCCTCGGTAGCACTCTTAATGGGGCCTGTTAGGCCACACTTTGAATATATAGCCCCTTTCTTCGCTGATAGAAAAAGAAGTATGGATGTCTGAGAAATCAGTATTATATGCCCTCGGGGAATGGGACAGTGAGACTGGGTGTTGTGCTGTAGCGATATTATTGTGGGTGACTATAATAATGAGGATTGATTAGTTACAGGAGGGAAGGCCCAAGAACCTAATTCTTTTATCTAGGAGAAGAAACAATAGGCAATTTTAGAATCATAGAATTAGAAGGGAATGAGGAAGCCTGTTCCAATGAATGAGGAAGCCTGTTCCAATGAGAAATTGCTCTAACTGCCAGGAACTTATTCTGGATGTTTAGACAGAATTTAGCTCCACATGTAGCTGGGTGACCTTGGGCCAGTCACAGTTCTCTCAGAGCTCTCTCAGCCCCACCTACCTCGCAGGGTGTCTGAATCATAGAATCATAGATTAATAGAGTTGGAAGAGATCTCATGGGTCATTTAGTCCAACCCCTTGCACTATGCAGGACACTCCCAACCCTCTCACTCATCCACTGTCACCTGCCACCCCCTTGAACCTTCACAGATTCAGCTGCTCTGTCAGATGGTTCTCCAACCTCTGTTTAAACATTTCCAAAGATGGAGAAGCCTGTTCCACTGAGAAACTGCTGTCAGGAACTTTTTCCGGATGTTTATATGGAATTTCCTTTGGACTAATTTCATCCGATTGGTTCTGGTCCATCCCTCCGGGGCAAGAGAGAACAACTCTGTTCCATCCTCTACATTAGCGATCCCCAACCTGTGGGCTGCGGACCACATGTGGTCCGTCGACTAATTGGAGGTGGGCCCCGAAGGACGCCTTCTCCCCCCCCCCCGGCCCTGTATTTCATCCCCCCCCCGGCCCTTTACAACACACTTCAGGTGTCATTGTCTCCCATCACTCCCAGATAGGACTATCTCGTTGCAGAGAAACAAGCCTAGGGTTCCCATTGATTTGTCATTGTCAGGAGTTAAAATTTCCATGAAAATAAAATGTTCCTTATGTTCATTGTTGTGGCGTGCCTGTATCTTATTTTGAAGGGATGTTTAAAACTTTACCATAGCGACCAGAGAGCGTTAGGGCAGTGGTTGAGAGTAGAGGAGTAAACTACCCCCCCCCCACCGGGCCTCAGTAAAACCGGGCCTCAGTCGTCTCCTGAAATCTTGGTGAAGATTTTTCAAAAAGTCAGAAAGCAGTAGTGTTTTGGGTCATCTCTGAGATTGAAAAAAATTAGACAAAGCCCTTCCTATTTGAGATCTAATTAGTGAAAAGAATTAAATTTCTCAAAAAAAATCTGCGAAAAAGGGAGTTTATTCACTCATTTAGTATATTTATGTGCCACTTCTTCAGAGTCCAGATTTTTTTCAGAGTTAAATATCACCTGTTGATTTAACAACCTTCCTGGAACGTAAGATGTTTTGAAGTTAATCTTCCTTTACGGTCCACCTTACCCAGAGGCTTTCAATGGAAAATTGTGTGTTTATTAAATACCGTCTTGGCTATCACCAAGGACAACTGTGAATCCCATTTAGGAGACATCTGGCTTTCTAGTGGCATTCAACATGGTGGATGAGGGGTCCCCAGCTGTTTTAATTCCATGGGCCCCATTAGAACTTTGACAGGCTGGTGAGTGCCATCACAAAAATGGCTGGTTTTTGGAGGCGGAGCCAGCCCCCAAATGGCTGACACAGGAGGAAAAGCCAAACTGAATCCTGGGGGAAAAGGAGAACCTGAAAGTGGAATGGAGGCACACGTTGACTGAGAAAAGACCAAGGGCTTACCCTTTGGTCTGAAAGAGGGCCCACAATAAATCCTGCCTTACCGTGGCCACATCCATTTTCTGAAAAGCCCAGTGAGCACCAAGGAAAGTACTGACAGTTGCCATGACACCACTTGGAGCAGCCTTTTTCAACCTTTGGACTGTGAAGGAACCCCGGAAATATTTTTCGGACTTCGAGGAATCCCAGAAGTGGTGACAGGCCCCTTCAGAGAAATGGTTGCAGAAGTAAGATGCAGGGGCCAGTCAATCAATCAATCAATCATGTACCATTTCCATTGTGGAAAAAGAGACTAGGCCTGTAGAAGTGGGCTCCAGTGATGTCTAGTGATGTCAGCGGCCCTCTGAAACTCTGGGAAAGGCCAAGTCACCCCTTGGAAGCTCTCGCATAACCTCGGGGATCCCCAGAACCCTAGGAATCTCAGACATGGAGGGACCGTGTGGTAGATTGCAACATCTTTTAGATGTTGGTATAGTGGTTAGGAGTGCGGACTTCTAATCTGGAGAGCCTGGCTTGATTCTCTGCTCCCCCACAAGCAGCCAGCTGGGTGACCTTGGGCCAGTCACAGCACTGATAGAGCTGTTGGGACCAAGCAGGAATCTCAGGGCGTCTGATGTGGGGAGAGGAAAGGGAAAGCCATTGGAAGCCGCTTTGAGACTCCTTCAGGTAAAGAAAAGCGGCATATAAGAACCAACTCTTCATCTTCTTCAGTAATCTCAGGGCTCTCTCAGCCTCCCCTCCCTCACAGGGTGTCTGTTGTGGGGAGAGGAAAGGGAAGGCGAATGGAAGCCACTTTGAGGCTCCTTCGGGTAGAGAAAAGCGGCATATAAGAACCGACTCTTGTTCTCAACTTCCTGTTGGAATGGGACAAAGTGAACAGGTCATTTTTAAGTGAAGCTTAATCAATTGTTCCCTTAATCGATGATCCAAGTTCCACCCCTCATTTTGCTTCTGGACCTGGGCATTTTGTCAGAAGTCCGGTCGGGCAGTACCGACCAAGAGCGGTTTCCATCCGCCCAGCCTTCTTGCAGGGAGGGCTGGCAGCCATCCAGGACTTTTTAAGGAAATGTTGAGCTTGACTGTCTACACTCGGAGGTGTCAGAACTGACTTGTTACAAGGGCCGGATCTGACTCATTTGTCATCTTGTCAGGCTGGGCGATGTGCGCCATAAAATGTAATACCAAGGACCGGACATATAACTTGATAAAGGACACAGGCCAACCCAATTAATGATATTATTTTTTTTACTTCTCTATGGCTCAATGTTTGAAATACTCGTTGTACAGACAATATAAATACTATAAAATTTCAGTGAAATTACAGTTATATTAATTTAAAATAAACGGTGCCTGCACCCTTTGAAATATCAACATTCTTATAGAGTGTCCTTAAAGTATCTTCCTGATGCCCACCCTCCTATTTCCACCACCTGTTATTTATTAGTACTGGGACAGTATCCAGGGACATAATGCAGAATCTCTGTCATCTAGCCATAAAGGTAATGATGGGCTCATGGGCCAGATAAGACCCCTGGTATCTTTGGTACTCCGGCTCTACATAATCCTAACAAGAGCCCTGATGGCTCAAACCAATAGTCCATCTTAGGCCAGCATCCTGCTTCACACAGCGGTCAGCCAGTTCCTCTGGACAACCAACAACAGATTATAGAAGCCAAGGTATTTCCCTGATGTTTCTTTCTGGCTTGGGATTTAGAAGGTTATTGCTTCTGAATATGAGGTCAATATGAGGTGAGACTGATATTTCTGCTCAGTCAGAACAGTTTTATCAGTGCCGTGGCGAGCCCAAGGTCACCCAGCTGGCTGCACGAGGGGGAGCGCAGAATCGAACCCGGCATGCCAGATTAGAAGTCCGCACTCCTAACCACGACACCAAACTGGCTCTGTGTGGACCTCAGTATATATACTTACATGTACGCAAGTAAATATTTCTAGGACTTTTCATTTTTAGAAGCATCCCACGGTACAGAACTTTTGCCTAAAAATGCCAAAAAGCTGTTGTACAATATGACTCCCCTGTATGACCCCCCCCTTAGGATTAAAGATACTATTGTATGTGAGCGGTTTTATCTGCCCCTTCTTCCCTCCCTTTTTTGGATAGAACTGGGAATTATATAGTTTTTCTGCACCTATTTTCTCTTCTATTTTGTTGTATTTTATGTCTGTGGTTTTTAAGGGGAATTTTATTGGGGTTTTTATACAGA
>BDOT02000002.1:162970919-162996741 GCA_003118565.2 Paroedura picta | reverse complement strand
ACTCATTTTACCGACCTCGGAAGGATGGAAGGCTGAGTCAACCTTGAGCCGGCTGCTGGGATTGAACCCCCAGCCTCATGGGCAGAGCTTTCAGACTGCGTATCTGCTGCCTTACCACCCTGCGCCACAAGAGGCTCTTTAAATATATATAAAAGATCGTAAAAGATTCCGTTGCATGTCTACATTCTGGAAGTGCCTGGGTGTTATATGTTGTAAGGCAAAAACCTGAAAATCTCGTTCACTGTGTTGCACTTCAAGGAAATAACTGAGCAGAGGGGCCTCTTTAACCAGATTTCTAATATGGGACTTATGCGCCAATAGTCTAATCTTAAGGGGTTGTGCTACAAAATTGTATCTTCCTCTGAAATTTGTCTTTATTACTTTTGGGTAAGTCTCTCTTGGTGCAATATACAATGTATGTGGGTTTTTTGTTTGACTTTTGATGGTCATCATTCCTTAATTTGGCTCACATTATTAAGATTTCTCTGCGAAACTCTGTTATAGCAGCTATTATTGTTAAAAATAATAGCTAATAATCATAATAAATGTCTACAATGCCCTCCCAATACAGCTCAGGGCCATATTTATATTTCTAGAATGTTATTTAAACGATTGCTTGATTGCTTGCATTTATATACCGCCCTCCCTTGTGGCTCAGCGCGGTTTGCAGAGAACACAAATTGTGTGACAGAATACAATATAACTTCAGTAACTGTATCGTCAACAATGAGGCATCATCAACAGTAACCATAACATAAGCAACAATAAAACATTTGTTCACAGGTAACATTACAACCATAACCCTGCAGAGTGGTCCTATCTGAATGAGACAGGGTTCTAGGGTCCCAATAGATGTCCTCACTGGCCTCAATCAAACGCCTGGCGGAAGAGCTCCATCTTGCAGGCCCTGCAGAATTCTGTTACCTCCAAGAGGACCTGGATCTCTTCCGGGAGCTCATTCCACCAGGTAGGGGCCAGGACAGAGAATGACTTTCCTTGGGGCCAGGGGGTTACTAGCGGGTTGGACTTGGCTTAGAGTAATATTCTTGGGGGGGGCATAGGCAGAGAGGTGGTCCCTCAGGTATTCTGGGCCCAGATTTTGCGTGGCCTTAAAGGTAACCACCAAGACCTTAAACTTGATCCGGGATGTAACTGGTAACTTTTGCAGCTGTTGGAGTATGGGGTGGATGTGGGCCCTCTGAGGTGTTCTTGTGAGGACCCTGGCCACTGCATTCTGGACCAGTTGTAGTTTCTGAGGGTAGGCCCTCATAAAGCGAGTTGCAGAAGTCCAGCCTAGGGGTGACCGTCGCATGGATCACTGTGGCTAGGTGTTCCGAGGCCAGTAGTTTGGCTTGGCGGAGGTGGAAGAACGTCAGCCGCGCCACCCTTGTGACCTGTACCTCCGTAGAAAGCTTCCTGTGTATGTAATACCAGAATGCAATTCGCTTGGTGGTTTTTGAAACACTTGGCATGTCTTACATGTTCTAAATTCAGTACAGATACCGGCTGCTGAGGAAGTCGATGGAAAAACCAGTTCAACCGGTGTGGTTTTTAGCTATCGATCTGAATAAACCGTTTCTCTTATCACGGCTGACTCAGCATTTTGTCTCTTGTTTTGACCTCCCGCCTGGAGGTTGGCAGCCCCAGAAGAAGAAGAAGAAGAAGAGTTGGTTCTTATATGCCCATTTTCCCTACCCAAAGGAGGCTCAAAGCGGCTTACAGTCGCCTTCCCATTCCTCTCCCCACAACAGACACCCTGTGGGGTGGGTGAGGCTGAGAGAGCCCTGAGATTCCTGCTCGGTCAGAACAATTTTATCAGTGCCGTGGCAAGCCCACCCAGCTGGTTGCACGTGGAGGAGTGCAGAATCGAACCTGGCATGCCAGATTAGAAGTCCACACTCCTAACCACTACCCCAAATTGACAGAGGATACTGAGAGCTAGCAGCTTGCCCAAAGCTCTTGGAGGAGTTCAAGGCCGGAGGGAGAGTTGAACTGGGGCGTTTCCCCTTCTGCAAATGTTTGCGTTCACCACCCTGGGGGCTGTTCCTTTTGTACCAAGTCAGCGCCTCTCCTCCCCCTGCCCCGAAACCGTGGCCCGTCTCCCTGGAAGGCCCCTTTTAGTTTTTGTGTGGCTGGAACCAGGTGAGGCCGTCTAATCCTCTGTGCATAGTTTCTGCATGGAAGGCCATTGTCCTTCCCCACACTGGTGGTAACAACGATAAAGAAAGAAATTTGCCTTTGCTATGCAGGCCCGCCCAGAGGGCAAACTTTAACCCATGTTCGTGCTGAGCATCACTCATTGAGAGGGGCGTTCCGGATCACACTTTGCTTGCCTGGTTTGAGCTCACCCTTTGCCTTGAACAAAGTTCGAGTCCCAGGGCACCTTGAGCCAGCTTGGTCTTGGGGTTAGGAGCACAGATTTCTAATCTGGCGAACTGGGTTTGGTTCCCCGCTGCTCCCCCACATGCAGCCAGCTGGGTGACCTTGGGCTCACCACAGCACTGAGAAAGCTGTTCTGACCCAGCAGGAATATCAGGGCTCTCTCAGCCTCAAGTCCCTCACAGGGTGTCTGTTGTGGGGAGAGGAAAGGGAAGGTGATTGGAAGCCACTTTGGGTAGAGAAAAGTGGCATATAATATAAGAAACAACTCTTCTTCTGCTCTGACCAAGCAGTAATATCAGGGCTCTCTCAGCCTCAACTCCCTCACAGGGTGTCTGTTGTGGGGAGAGGAAAGGGAAGGTGATTGGAAGCCACTTTGAGACTCCTTTGGGTAGAGAAAAGCGGCATATAAGTAACAATTCTTCTTCTTCAGTAATATCAATGCTCTCTCAGCCTCCCCCACCTCACAGGGTGTCTGTTGTGGGGAGAGGGAAGGGAAGGCAATTGGAAGCCGCTTTGATACTCCTTTGGGTAGAGAATAAAAATGGGTAAAGGTATCCCCTGTGCAAGCACTGGGTCATGTCTGACCCTTGGGGTGACGCCCTCTAGCGTTTCCATGGCAGACTCAGTACGGGGTGGTTTGCCAGTGCCTTCCCCAGTCATTACCATTTACCCCCCAGCAGCAAGCTGGGTACTCATTTTACCAATCTCGGAAGGATGGAAGGCTGAGTCAACCTTGAGCCGGCTTCTGGGATTGAACTCCCAGCCTCATGGGCAGAGCTCTCAGACTGCATTTCTCCTGCCTTACCACTCTGCACCACAAGAGGCTCATATGGGTAGAGAATAGTGGGGTATAAAAACCAATTCTTATCATTATTCAAAGTATAAGCTTTTGGGTGCAGGCACGCTTCTTCAGTCAGATCCAGGAGGGTCGCCATGTTGGCCTGAAGCAGCAGGACAGTCTTGAGCCCAGGAGCACCTTCAAGACCCACCAAGTTTTATTCAGGGCATAAGCTTTTGGATACATGCACACTTCCTCAGATACCCCCCTGAAGCAGCTTGCACGCACATGAAAGCTTATACCTGGAATAAAGCTTTGCTGACCTCCAAGGTGACCCTGAACTCAATCTTTGTCCTGCTGCTTCAGATCAACACTGTGAACCACCTAAATCTAACCTTGGCCTGGACATTGTCTTAGGGATGCCAGCCTCCAGGCAGGACCTGGGCATTCCCCGGAATTACAGCTCAATTCCAGATGATAGAGAAAAGGGTGGCCATAGAAGATGGATTGTCCTTCCCCAGGCTCCATCCCCAAATCTCCAGGAGTTTCCTGAATTGGGCAACCATACCCGTCCCCCATCCCTTGCTGGTTCCCCGGAGGGGGACATGACAATTCTACTTTGCCTTGTGGCCAAACCGTGACTCTCCAGAAATCCATGGACTACAACTCCCATGAGCCTCTGATAGCATGACTATGGCTCTCCAGAGCAGGGGTAGTCAAACTGTGGCCCTCCAGATGTCCATGGACTACAATTCCCATGAGCCCCTGCCAGCATTCGCTGGCAGGGGGCTCCTGGGAATTGTAGTCCATGGACATCTAGAGGGCTGCAGTTTGACTACCCCTGCTCCAGAGGTCCATGGACTGTAATTCCCATGAGCCCCTGCCAGCATCATGCTGACTGGGGCTCATGGGAGTTGTAGTCCATGAACACTTGAGAGTCACAGTTTGGCCACCGTGGCTTAATCCCTTTCCAAATTATGCTGCACCCAGAGGCAGTGCATTCCACCTGTCAATCAAAAAGCATGCAGAAAGGAATTTGCTTTTCTCTGCTCTGTTTACACCTGTCAGTCAACATCGAGAGTGACAATACATTCTGGTATTTCTGTGAATGTGAGAGAGGGAGGGATGAAACACATGGCCTGCCTCCCTCTTGTGCAGCTGCCACCTTCCAGGTGGGTCCTGGAGGTCTCTTGGATGCACGGTGGATTTCCACAAAAAAAGATCAGTACCCCCTTGAACATCATGCTTTCCAGGGAGATGTGATAGAGCTCTATACGACTCCTGGTATAAAGTAGTCAACCTGTGGTCCTCCAGATGTCCATGGACTACAATTCCCACGAGCCCCTGCCAGCGTTCGCTGGCAGGGGCTCGTGGGAATTGTAGTCCATGGGCATCTGGAGGACCACAGGTTGACTACCCCTGCTTTATGCTCTCCCCAGAAAGGTTGAAGAGGGCGGCTGCTTTGGATGGTGGACATTGCAGCTTGTTGAGCTCCCTCCCTGGGCTCCAACCCCAAATCTCCAGGACTTGGCAACCCTGCTTTCTGCAAGTTTGAACCAAGGGGGCTCTACCTTGGCGGAGCAGGAAAAGCAATCTGTGTGGGCTGAGATGCTTTCCCTGGGCTGACCGAAAGGGATGCCAGCCTCCAGGTGGGGCCTGGGGATCCCCCACAATTACAGCTCACCTCCAGGCAACACAGATCAGCGCCCCTGGAGGAAAGAGCTGATTGGAAGCTCGGCTGTGTGGCATTAGACCCCACTGAAGCCTGTCTCCTCCCCCAAACCTCTCCCAAGCTCCACCCCCAAGCCAGTTTGGTGTAGTGGTTAGGAGTGTGGATTTCTAATCTGGCATGCCAGGTTCGATTCTGCGCTCTCCCACATGCAGCCAGCTGGGTGACCTTGGGCTCGCCACGGCACTGATAAAACTGTTCTGACCGGGCAGTGATCTCAGGGGTCTCTCATCCTCACCCACCCCACAGGGTGTCTGTTGTGGGGAGAGGAAAGGGAAGGCGACTGTAAGCTGCTTTGAGCCTCCTTCGGGTAGGGAAAAGCGGCATATAAGAACCAACTCTTCTTCTTCAGTAATCTCAGGGCTCTCTCAACCTCACCCACCCCACAGGGTGTCTGTTGTGGGGAGAGGAAAGGAAGGTGATTGGAAGCCACTTTGAGCCTCCTTCGAGTAGGGAAAAGCGGCATATAAGAACCAACTCTTCTTCTTCAGTAATCTCAGGGCTCTCTCAGCCTCACCGCCCTCCCAGGGTGTCTGTTGTGGGGAGAGGAAGGGAAGGGGACTGTAAGCCGCTTTGAGACCCTTTTGGGTAGAAATAAGCAGCATTTAAGAACTTCCTCTTCAGTAATATCAGGGCTCTCTCAGCTTCCCCTCCCTCACAGGGTGTCTGTTGTGGGGAGAGGAAAGGGAAGGCGATTGGAAGCTGCTTTGAGACTCCTTCGGGGAGTGAAAAGTGTGGTATAAACACCAAGTCTTCTTCCTCTGAAACAGCTTTGTGGATGCCTTTAGAAGTTTGGTCTTTGCTGTTGCTGTCTGGATGCCAGATTTTTTTTGCAAGAGGGCTGTTCTTTCTTAAGGTTTGTTACCTGTTGGGTATTGTTTTCCTTTGGCTTGCCTGGACTAGCCCAAGCGAAAGAGGTTTACAGCGCAAACAAAATGCATTCAAGAAGAATCTGCAGAATTACCCAGAGGGCTCTGCTGGGGTTCTGTCTCCTCTGCTCTCCTAAAAGGCAGTCTTTCAAGGCAGGGGTCTCCAAGGTGGCCCCCATTGGCCCTTTTCTGGGTGCCTGCCAAGTTTTAATAGAAAGGGGATGGGCAAATAATGTACTTCTAAGGAAATATAGCCGGCAACCTATTTAAGTGCTTGTTTTTTCCAGGGGAAACTATTAGCTCATTAAGAGACAAGTCACAATTGTCTCATTCAGTAACGAGTTCCTTTTGTAAGCACTCTGTTCAGGTGATTTTGTTACTTTCTCAAGGGAAACCATGGTCATCCTTAAGCCGACAGGTCAGGAGCAGTGGCCTAGAAAGATAATAGCAAATAAAATGAAATAAATAAAGGTGAAAGTACTTTTCCAACTATCCATTGGAAGAAACTACTCAAGAAAATATATCCAGTCACTAAGTAAAAAAGCTTGTTGCTACGACTTTCACAAATAAATTCATGTTTGTCTCACCCGGGATTGTTGGCTAATTTCACTGTATCTATTTATTTTATTTATGTATTATTGGTTTTATTGCCTGCCTCTCCCACGTCTGGCTTGAGGCGGGTTACAGATTCGTCCAAAATTAAAAACCCCACTGAAACCATCCGGACGAAAAATATACATATCCAACTCCAACAATAAAACTCAAACCCCACCAAGAACTAATATTGGAGTGGGAGGAGGAATGCAGATCTTCAATAAGTATATGCTCTTAATTCTAGGAGGGGAGCCCGTCAGAGCTTCCTTGCCATGCTGGCCTCAACCATAGACCTGGCGGAAGAGCTCCGTTTTGCAGGCCCTGCGGAAAGCCAAAAGCTTTAGTGAAGGTCAGGGGTAGTCAACCTGTGGTCCTCCAGATGTTCATGGACTACAATTCCCAGGAGCCCCTGCCAGCAAACGCTGGCAGGGGCTCCTGGGAATTGTAGTCCATGAACATCTGGAGGACCACAGGTTGACTACCCCTGGTGAAGGTCATCTGTGGCAGCCATTTTGTGGCAGTCCCTGCCTCTAAGGCAGCCATTTTGTGGCTGCCATTTTGTGGCAGTCCCTGCTCCTAAGGCAGCCATTTTGTGGCTCCACCTACCGTGCCGTGTCAGAATTCCAAAGGCACCCGCACATCCTACAAAGTTGGGGACCCCTGTTCTAAGGCATGCTTGACAAAGTATTTTTGAACCTCAACATTCCCCTAAATGTGCCTTGTGAGGAGATTTCATGGCTGAATTAAGGACACTCTTCCCAAAGATGTGTTTTAACCATGCATATAAACCCCAGGGTTAGGGCTCGGGGTTTCTGTAACTAGGATGCCAGCCCTCAGGGAGGACTGGGAAATCCTCCAAATGTACAGCTCATCTCCACACTACAGAGACAAATTCCTCTGGAGAAAATGGGTGGTTTGGAGCGGGAAGTAAGGATGCCAGCCTCCAGGTGGGCCCTGGGGATCCCCCAGATTTACACCTCATCTGCAGGTGGCAGAGATCCGTTCCCCTGGAGAAAATGGCTGCACCTCCAAGCATTTCCAAATTCTACCCCCAAAGCCTCCAGGCATTTTCAACCCAGCATTGGCATCCCTAATGCCATCTTTTCATGGGAAGCTTGAAAATAACCATTTGCCTGTTCAGGTTAGCAGGTGAGAGCTGATTATTGTTTTGCATACAATTCATGCCGTTGGCTCCCCTCCATATCTGAGTATTTACTGACTGGGGGACGCTGCAAGGAAGGCAGAGTTGCCACCTTAGCACGACTGCCTCTAACCAGGGCCGACGCACAGAGGTAGCCACACTGTGGCTCTCCAGATGTCCATGCACTACAAGTCCCATGAGCCTCTGCCAATTGGCCATGATGGCAGAGGCTCATGGTAATTGTAGTCCACAGACATCTGGAGAGCCAGAGTTGGGCCACCCTGATTGATACAGAGGAGGCTTCTTCAATTCCAGCCTCGCCCCGTGTCACAGTGTATATTACTACGACGTCTACTGTGAGGATATCTAATATATGCCTGGCACCTATGTATTTCATGAATTTATAAATGCTAATATATGCAAATCTGTGTATGCAAATGCATGGGCACTGAAGAAGGCAGTTACGCTGAAAGGAAGAAGTAGAAGAAGAACGAAGAACGAAGAAGAACAACGAAGAAAGAAGAAGACAGAAGAAGAAAGGAGACAAAAGAAGAAGAAGAAGAAGAAGAAGAAGAAGAAGAAGAAGAAGAGGAAGACGAAGAAGAAGAAAGAAGAACGAAGAACAACAACGAAGAAAGAAGACAAAAGAAGAAGAAGAAGAGGAAGACGAAGAAGAAGAAAGAAGAACGAAGAAGAACAACGAAAAAAGAAGACAAAAGAAGAAGAAGAAAGAAGAACGAAGAAGAACAACGAAGAAAGAAGACAAAAGAAGAAGAAGAAGAAGAAGAAGAGGAAGAGGAGGAGGAGGAGGAGGAGGAGGAGGAGGAGGTGGTGGTGGTGGTGGTGGTGGTGGTTTTGAAATGCTTTTGCCCATATAATTATCTGGCCTGCATCCCCTATCACTCGGTCCCCTGATAAATATCCTTCCCATTTTAGTAGACATTACAAATAACAGTGAACAACGAGATACCTCGGTACATCTCCATCTAACTACATAATATCATGCAAGGAATGCGTTTCCACGTTGTCCCATGCTTTGGACATCAGTCACCTTTACGGACTTAAAAGGAATGCAATGCGGTGATTAATTCTCATTGCAATAGTCATCCCACTGAGGAAGCGATATTGAAAATGCTTAAATAACCGTTCCACGTTTTGGCTGTGATTCTACATCCTCTGGAATGGCGGAGGATTTTCCTTCCTCACCACTCACGAGCTTGCCTCTCAGTCTCTTCCTGCTTGGAGGGGGGCAGCCCTATTCCACCCGGATCAGAGGGCAGCCTGGGGAGGGACCTCACCTGGGTCCAAGTCCTCAGAGTCCATCCTTGAAAGCTGCCATTTTATTCAAGGGAACCGATCTCTGTTGTCGGACAACCAGCTGTAATAATGGAAAATCTACACTTCAACGTCTTGAGAGAGCATTTGTGTGCATGCCTATCCCCGGTTACATGGATGTGGTAAGGTTAAGCTATGAACATTGTTGTATTTAGTCCTTTGCATCAGCAGAAAGAATCCAGAGCAGCATAAAAGCAAAATGTCTGATTATTTATGCCCAACGGATCATATTTGGCCAACAAATGCTCTTATAACCAGGGGAGAGACTATCAGAAACAGAACCTTTCACGGGTGTGTGCAAATGACCACTCTGTTTGCGTTGCGCTTTCGTGAATAGCGGCCTTGTGTTTTCGTAAGGAGGGAGTCACAGTGATTCCCCTGAAGGCAAAGGGCGTGTTGTTTGCATGCTTCCAAGCTTTTGCCGGAGCTTGTGGTTTTGACTGAGGCCGGGCTGCACCGCCTGAGCCACTGTACTGAATTTCCTGGACAGAACAGAACGGCGTGGATGTGAGTACAAGGAGAGAAAACGGAGTTGCACCCATTGGAATGTATCATGCCTTCTGGAGCTCTGTTGTAATTCCTGGGGATCTCCAGGCCCTGCCTGGAGCTGGTAACCCTATATCCCCTCCCCTTGTCTGTTTTCAGAAGAAACTTTTCTCTGAGCTTTCAGGAGGACTTGAGTTGTAGGCCAATTCACTGCTGATTTTACAAGGTTCTGTTTTTATGTGAGTGGGCCTGGCTCAATGGCAGAGCCTCTGCTTGGCGTGCAGAAGGTCCCAGGTTCAATCCCCGGCATCTCCAGTTGAAATGACCAGGCGGGAAGTGATGGGAAAGACTGACCTTCATAGACCAATGATCTGACTTAGTAGAAGCAGCTTCTTGTGTTCATATTTATCAGGGAGGGGCCGTGGCTCAGTGGAAGAGCCTCTGCTTGGCAGGCGGAAGGTCCCCGGTTCAATCCTTGGGAACTCCATTTACAAGGACCAGGCCGGAGGGGATGGGAAAGTCTGACCTTGATAGACCAATGATCTGACTTAGTAGAAGCAGCTTCTTGTGTTCATATTTTTCAGGGAGGGACCTTGGCTCAGTGGCAGAGCCTCTGCTTGGCATGCAGAAGGTCCCAGGTTCAACCCTTGACATCAGTTAAAAGGACCAGGCAGGAGGGGAATAAATAAAGCCCTTTTCCAGACCTTTTTCTGCCTCAGACCCTGGAGAGCGGCTGCCCGCCTGAGCAAACAATACTGACATTGACGGGCCAGTGGTCTGATTCAGCAGAAGGCAGCTTCGTGTTTTTCATCCGCGTGGCAAACAGCAAACACGGCTCCATGCAAATACCCTTTTCCGGCATGAACAGCAACGCAAGCTGCCTGAGTTTATTCCTCCTCTCCCTCCATCCAACAGCTGCCTCTTATTACGGAGGGTGGGGTCCTCTGATGCTTCGTGTGGAATTGTCTCCCTGTGAGTCAGACCCCGCTGGCTTTTCTGGCAGGGCACTCTCTCGACTGGGTGGGCGTCTTTGGCGGTTGCCTGAGAATCTTCTCGCTGGCGGTTCCTGCAGCCGCATCTGAGTTTTGCGTTCCGATTCCTGCCCAGTCCTCTGAGACAAAAAGGTGCCAAGGTGCCTTCTTCTCTCTCGGATCGCTTGTCTGTTTAAAGACAGTGTGATGGCTTGACTGAGAGGCAGAAGTCTGTACCATAGAGATTCCGGGAAGTCCTAGAGCGTCATTTGATGTGGTGATGTCACGTTTGGGGCTTTAGCACTAGCCGGACACCCTCTTTCCTTAGGCCTACCCTTTTGGAGCCTGCAGACCCACTGCTAGTCTGAGTGGACCAGGGGTGGCGAAACTGTGGCTCTCCGGAGGGTGATAGACTACAATTCCCAAGAGCCCTCTGGAAAGTCAAAGTTTTGCCATGCCTAGAGTAGACAATATTGAGATTGAAGACCAAGGGTCTTCCCAAGGCTCTTTATGAGAAAATTCGAGGATGAGGGAGGGGCCATGGTTCAGCGGCAGAAACTCTGCTTGGCATGCAGAAAGTCCCAGGTTCAATCCCCGGTATCTCTAGTTAGAAGGACCAGGCAGGAGGTGACGGGGAAAGACTGACCTTGATAGACCAATGAACTGACTTAGTAAAAGCAGCTTCTGTGTTCATATTTATTAGGGAGAGGCCATGGCTCAGTGGAGGAGCCTCTGCTTGGCAGGCAGAAGGTCCCAGGTTCAATCCCCAGCATCTCCAGTTGAACGGACCAGGCAGGAGGGAATGGGAAAGACTGACTTTGATAGACCAATGATCTGACTTAGTAGAAGCAGCTTCTTGTGTTCATATTAGGGAGGGACCCTGGCTCAGTGGCAGAGCCTCTGCTTGCCATGCAGAAGGTTCCAGGTTCAATCCCCGGCATCTCCAGTTGAAAGGACCAGGCATTGTTAGATGCAGACGTTTTGTGTCTAATGAGAGCTGAGTTTGGCCCTAAGGCGACAGCCCTGAATTCATCTGTGTTTGTCTTCTGTTTTGTTTGCAGGAAGATGTCTGACGGTTTTTCGGTAAGTGTCCGTTTGGGGAGGCTGGTGACATTTGGGATGTGAATGAGGTTTTTATGAAGTGAAGGTTTTTCTTTTCGGGGTGGGGGGAGGCACATGGCCCGTTCAGGCTTCCCTGGACCGCACCTTTTAGAAGCCTTGAGGGCAGGGGTGACCAAGCTGTGACTCTCCAGATGTCCATGGACTACAATTCCCATGAGCCCCTGCCACCGTTTATAGCATGGACACCTGGAGAGCTACAGTTTGGCCAGTCCTGCTCTAGGGAGACCTGGGTCCCTTTTCAGTGGCACAGAAAGTGCCTGCCTGTTCCGGCCGAGGCATCTTACACCTGCACAGGTGTGTTTGTGGGAAATGAATGGACATTAATTAAGATCCTTCTCCCCCTCTTTTGCAGCTGACCGATGCCCTCTCAGGGTCCAACAACCCCAACCCAAATGCCCCTTGGGGAAATCAGCCGGGGGCTCCCCCTAGTGGCCCTGGGGGATTCCCTGGTGCATATCCTGGTGCACCTGGAGCATATCCCAGTGCATACCCTGGAGCACCTGGCGCATACCCTGGAGCCCCAGGCACATGTCCCGGAGGAGCTGGTGTATATCCTGCAGTACCCGGCGCATATCCTGGAGCACCTGGTGCATATCCCGGAGCACCTGGCGCAAACCCTGGAGCACCAGGCGCATATCCCGGAGCACCGGGCGCATATCCCGGAGCACCGGGCGCATATCCCGGAGCACCTGGCGCAAACCCTGGAGCACCTGCCTCAAACCCTGGATGGCCATCATCGTTCCCTGCTTATCCTGGAGGGCCACCGGCCCCGCGCTCCTCTGACAACTCCTCCGGGGCCTTTCCTTCCGACACATCCGGAATGTTTCCTGGGCAGCCATCGGGGGGTGGAGCTCAACCGAGTGCCTCTTATTCATTGGTGAGAAGCCTCTTTCTCAGTCTCTCTATAACAGATTAGAAACACTACATGGGAGGTCCCCAGCAGGGTGCCCGTGGGCACACCGTGGTTTTAGAAGGGTGGGTGGGTCCAGATGGGGCTTTTGCCCAGACGAGTGTCTGATTGGCCGATGCCTTTCTTGATTGGCTGTGCAGATGCCTTTCTTGATTGGCTGTGCAGATTTCAATCATGTTTGCTTGGTTCTCTCTCACTCTTTCCTAGGGTGTCAGGAACCAGGCCGAAGACACCCCAGTAAAGTCAATTGAACAAGCAATTCCCCGAGACCACTATTGTAGTGAAATCCGAAAGGAATATTTATTCAGCAGACTAATACAGAAAGGCAGCAACAGGAGATATTTGATGAACAAACTCTTTGGCAGAGACAAAGGACCAATAGCCCCCGTGGAGATTTCATACCTGAGGTTGAATCAAGGAGAGATTCAGAAGGCAGGAATGACAATAGTTCTCAAGAGAGCCATCTGGTCCTTGCTTTGATCTCAAACTTTACAAGTGTTGAGACTTCGCAGAGTCTAGCAGGGTCAGGACGTGATAAGGGGTCCGAGCAGAGAGATGCTTTGGAACACAAGGGAGGAAGAGAATCACCAGTCGATTTATGGCTTTAGTGTTTTATGGCCAACAGCCCGGGAGCGTCCAGGAGAACACGGGTGAAACATGGGCCAGGAACCGGGGTTCATGACATAGGGTCTGTTTTAAATCTCTTCTCCCCTGTGCCTGGGCTCCCTCTGGGCGTTTGGATGTGCCTCCTGCAGCAGCCCTTTGGGGGGTCTTGACAGAATTCCAAAGGGGCCCAGAGGCTGACAAAGGCTGAGGACCCCCTGGGCTGGGCTGTTGTATTAAAAAGCAGAAATGATACAGCTGGATCAGATTTTGAGTGTCTGGCACTAGTTGCCTGTTGAGCAGAGTTGTAAGGACAGGCCCAGGCCAAGCTGCCAGATTTCTGGCGAATCCCTTTAACGGTGCACCCCAGAGAGCAAACTGCACGTGGAAGAGACAGAAGAGAGAAAGAGCTGGCTTTTTTGTACCCTGCTTTTCTCAACCTGAAGGAGTCTCAAAACAGCTTACAATCACCTTCCCTTCCTCTCCCCAGAACAGACACCCTGGGAGGTAGGTGAGGCTGGGAGAGCTCTGAGAGAACTGCTCTGTGAGAATAGCTCTAAGAGCTGGGACCCACAGTTTTTCTGGTGATGAGGACTGTCTATAGATGGACTCTGCTTCATCAGCAAGTAGTAGAGTCTCCTCTGCTGGAGGTTTTTAGGAGGAGATTGGATGAGCAACCTGTCAGGTACATATGATTTTTAAGTCCCCAGGGATTTGGGTGGGGAGCTGAACTGGAAGCCTTTCGGGGTCTCTTCCCAATTCTGATTCAGCAGGAGGGCAAGGCAAGCAGGCAGGTAGCCATGTGAGTGGGCGAGCAAAGCAGGCAGCAGCGATGGAAAAGTGGGAGGGAAGGAAGGCCAGGTACGGAAACACACCTGAGCAAGGGGTGATGGAAGAGGCAGGGGAGACTAAGATTGCAGGTGGAGTCTATTGAGGGAGGACAAGGAGCAAAGCAGCTTGGGTGGGAGGGAGAACGCACAAGAGGCAGCAAGGCCTCGCCTGGGTAGGGTTTCCCTCCCACTGTGCGTCACTCACGGTTTGCAACTTGTATCATTTCAATTAATTTCTTCAGCTTAAGTTATTTGCATAGAAATTACTTTCCTAAGCAAGCAAGCAACGTGCAAGTTGATATCCTCAGCCGCTTGGCTAGAGACTGCTCTCTTTTGTATGTAAATAAAACTTGTTTTTGTTTTTGCTCCTACTTGTTTTTTGCAGAAAGTCCCCTGTGACGTCCCCCTGCAGTCCGGGCTTATGCCTCGCCTGTTAATAACCATAAACGGGACGGTGAATCAACGGCCAAATAGGTACGGTTGCAAAGAAAAAGCCTTGTTGGGTGTTTTCTTTAAGTGGAGAGTGCAATTTGTGGTGGGACAAGACAGGGATTTTGGATCACGGTGCAGCATTCTGCCTGCCATTGCAGAATATTTTCTTCCAGGTCGCAAGTGGGTGCTGACTGGGGTTCCTGGGGAGACACTGCCTTAGGAAACTCCAGGAACGGATTGGATAAATGAGAAGGAAATGCCCAGGGCAAATATCCAGCACCGTGCCGCTCTGCTTTGTTTCTTTAACTAGTGTAGTGTCCCTTACACGTGTCGGTATGAAGCAGTAGAACAAAGTTTGAGCTCAGTTGTTGTTAGGTGCGAAGTCATGTCCGACCCATCGCGACCCCATGGACAATGATCCTCCAGGCCTTCCTGTCCTCTACCATTCCCCGGGGTCCATTTAAGTTTGCACCTACTGCTTCAGTGTCTCCATCCAGCCACCTCATTCTCCGTCGTCCCCTTCTTCTTTTGCCCTCTATCGCTCCCAGCATTAGGCTCTTCTCCAGGGAGTCCTTCCTTCTCATGAGGTGGCCAAAGTATTTGAGTTTCATCTTCAGGATCTGGACTTCTAAGGAGCAGTCAGAGCTCAGAGGCACCTTTAAAACCAACAAAAATTTATTCAGGGTTCTAAGCTTTCATGTGCATGCACACTTCCTCAGACACAACAAAATGGCAATTGCAAATCGACACGTATAGGCAAAGGGTGAGCCATGAATTAATGTGTAGCACAAGGAACTTGTTTAATGGATTCAAGGGCTTTACAGGAATAACAAGCTCAGGTTATAAGGTCCTCTTGCATTTCGGTTCAACTCTGGGTGGAGAAAAAACAGTAAAGGAAATTAAAATGCCACGATTGGAGAATAATAGACAGATTCATCACCAAACGCCTGAGAGTAATTAACTGAGGCTATGTACGGAATCGCGCCACCTGCTGGTGACTATTGAAATAACCACACGGCTTCCCATAATGCATTGGTGTTCTGTTCCTAGTGGGTTGAGAGTGTGGAAGTTGTTTTATTGATGTGGAAAAACATCTACTGGCGCTCTCCATGAAACGGAAATGACTGTGGACGTGACATCCAATTGTCCCGCTCCAGGGAGCGCACAGGTAGATGGAAAGGAAGTCAAGCGGTGGCTTGAGACCGTGGAGAGCAGTCTGAGTCGAATGGACTGAGGGTCTGATTCAGTATAAGGCAGCTTCATGTGTGTTCATGGGTACGCGTATATCTCACGTTGAGCCACAAACTTCCCAGATTATGTAGCCAATGTGATTCCCAGAGGCCCCCGCTACCTTGAGAAATGCCTCTTGTTCTGCATGGTCTTGTTACGGCCAAGCTGATGGTTGCATGTGCAGGTGCATGGAAAACAGGCTTACCAACCTCCAGGTGGGGCCTGGAGTTCTCCCAGAATGACAACCAGTCTCCAGACTACAGAGGTTCATTCCCCTGGAGGAAAGAGCTACTTCAAGAGTGCAAACTGAATATATCCCAGGGGAAGCCACCACAGGGCACAGAATGAGGGTGGACCTCCCGGTGTCACTGAGAGATCTGCTACTGTTCCAACTGATCTCCAGCTGAGAGAAGTCAGTGCCTCCAGAGAAAATGAAGGGTGGAGCCTGCTGAGGTCCTTCTCCTCCCCAAAGCCCACCCACGCCAGGGCCCACCCACCAAATCTCCAGGTAATTCCTAACCCAGAACTGCCAGCCTAGACGGAATACTTCAGGGAAGCGTTATGTGCCCAGATTGTGTCCTAGTTCGAAGGCTATGCCGCATAGCGTTTGGCTTTTTGAAACGCCAAAATGGCTCTACCTCTCTCTTCCTCCGGTGCCTCGGGGTGGTGTTAATGGGAGCTCTCTTTGCTGCTGGTTCCAGGTTCCAGTTGGACTTGAAGAAAGGAAACGACATAGCCTTCCACTTTAACCCCCGCTTCAACGAGGACGGCCGGAAGGTCATTGTGTGCAACACCATGCTCCAAGGCAATTGGGGGAAGGAGGAGCGCACGGCGCCCCGGTTCCCTTTCGAGGTTGGGAAACCTTTCAAGGTAATTCCAGAAGCAAACCCTTCGGCTTTCCTCCCAACCCCCAATCCCTGCCCTTTCTCCAGGAAACTTGGGGGTGGCCCCAACTCCTCCCTCTCCCTTCCCCCCTGTATCCTCACAATAGCCCTGCGAAGTAGGCAAAGTTGAGTGTGTGTGACCAGCCCCAAAGTCCCCCCGGGGGAGCTGAGGGACGGTTTGAACCCAAATCTCCCCTATCTTGCTCTGACACGCGATCCCCGAAACCAAACGGGCTGTCTTCCAAGACGAGTGCGCCTCAAGAAATAGGCCCGTTTGTCAAGCAAAGGAGACAGTAGCCGTTTGGGAGAAACTGAGCCATTTAACAATTTTATCTGCCTTCCTTTTTGGGGGTTTGGAATATTGATTAGTCCATTTAAAAAAAAGGAAAGGAAAAAAAGAGCAGGTAAAGGAGTCAGTTAAATCACGGGTAGTCAACCTGTGGTCCTCCAGATGTCAATGGACTACAATTCCCATGAGCCCCTGCCAGAAAACACTGTCAGGGTCTCATGGGAATTGTAGTCCATTGACATCTGAGTTAAATGTTGGTTGTGGTATTTTTGAAGCACTAGCCAAGGTCAACCCTGCTTAGCTTCTGAGATCTAGGAAGAGCAAGGGAGGCTGGGCCATCCGGGCTCAGTCAGGTATTCAGAGATGGTTCACCATTGCTTACCTCCGTGTAGCAGCCCTGAACTGCCTTGGCAGTCTCATAGCCAAGGGCTGACCAGGGTCAACCCTGTTCCAAGATCAGGCTAGCCTAAAGGTAAAGGTAAAGGTGTCCCCTGTGCAAGCACCGAGTCATGTCTGACCCTTGGGGTGACGCCCTCTAGCGTTTTCATGGCAGACTCAATACGGGGTGGTTTGCCAGGGGCTTCCCCAGTCATTACCGTTTACCCCCCAGCAAGCTGGGTACTCATTTTACCGACCTCGGAAGGATGGAAGGCTGAGTCAACCTTGAGCCGGCTGCTGGGATCGAACTCCCAGCCTCATGGGCAGAGCTTCAGACTGCATGTCTGCTGCCTTACCACTCTGCGCCACAAGGATAGCCTAGGCCTCTGCATAATGCTCCCTGCTCGCCTCTTGAAGAAATGAAGACAACAGTTAATCAGTTAGACTGTTAGGACTCTCTCTCTCTCTCTCTCTCCTCTCTTTCTTTACAACGTTATTCCTCTTCTCAGTAAAGCTATTTAGTCCTTAAGCCTCGTGGCACTTGGCTCCTTCACCCTATTTAAACTCTGCTAAAAATCTGTACCCCAAAATGACCAGAGGTGGCTTTTTTAAAGCTGGGAATTAACAGAAGCTTTTACATGCATTGCTACAATGGTAAATGACATATGAAAATATATTTTTTTAAATAACTGGGTTCAGGGGGAGGGGTCATGGTCCTTCCATGCGGAAGCCCAGTTTGGGCACAAGGATGTTGTGGTGCCTAGGTCATCAACGCTGCCCCTACCCAAACCTGGGTGTACGTCTTGTGACTCAACGCCAGCCTTGTGTCATGAACCCTGGTTCCTGACCCAAGTTTCACCTCAGTTCTCCTGGAGACTCCCGGGAAGTTGCCATAAAGCCATAAATCTCCTGCTGGTTCCTTCCCTCTGCATACCAAAGCGTCTAACCACCAGAACCCCTTATCGTATCCTGCTCTCAATGACCTTGCTAGAAGCTGCGGAGTCTCAACACTTGTAACATTTCAGATCAAAGCAGGGACCAGATGGCCTTGTTGAGAACCAGTGTACTTTCCCGGCTCTTCACCCCTTCCCTTATTTGGTCTTCTCCAGGGGTAGTCAAACTGCGGCCCTCCAGATGTCCATGGATTACAATTCCCATGAGCCCCTGCCAGCGTTCGCTGGCAGGGGCTCATGGGAATTGTAGTCCATGGACATCTGGAGGGCCGCAGTTTGACTACCCCTGGTCTTCTCTATAAGTACCCCTTGGGGGGCTATTGATCCTTTGTCTCTGCCAAGAAGTTTGTTCACCGAACTTTGCCTGTAGATACCTTTGTATTAGTCTCTTGAATAAAGCTCCTTTTTGGATTTCACAAACCAGGACTGGATTTTGCAAGGATTTGACTCGGGTGTCTTCTGCCTGGTTCCTGACACCTTGTTTCTCTTTCCCCAGGTCCAGATCTTGTGCGAAGCCGATCACCTGAAGGTCGCCGTCAATGACTCCCACCTGCTGCAGTACACCCACCGCATCCGGGAGCTGAATCAGATCACCAAGCTGTCCGTGGCCGGAGACGTCAGCCTCACCAGTGTCACCCCAACCATGATTTAACTTCCGGCCCTCCACCTACCTGTCCCGAGTTTTCTTCCGAAAGCTCCCAGCCCCATTGAGTTTGTAGGCAAAAAATGCTAAATAAACGTGGGTCAAGCCAAACAAAAGCTGGCTATTGGATGTTCCAGTCATGGTGATGTAAGCAGGGTGCTGGCCACCAGTGGTCTTTCTAAGTTTCTAGTCCTCATGATTGTAAAGATTCTGTCGAAATATGGAAGATTTGTAGCTTGCATGATTCAAGAGCGGAAGAATATCTAATAGGGAAGGGGGCTTTGGAGGAGAGGATTAGCTATTATATTTAGATTAGGAGCTTCCCAATATTGTTCAAATAATCTCCTCCTGTGTCCTTTGAGACTTCCTGCTCCTTTGAGCAATTTCTTCCATCTTTCTTCTCCTGAATGTTAGTCAGTTAGACAGCTAGGACTATCTCTCTCCTTTCATAGTCTCTCTTTACAATAAAACCATTATTTTAAACAGCTGATGCTAGGCTCTCTTGCTTATTTAATCTCTGCCCACACATTCAAGATGATGAATGCAAAAAACCAGGAACTCAACAGCCAGGGCACATGACTAGGGAGAAAAGAGGCAAGCAGGAAATTTCTAGTGTGTGTGAAGTGGCATCAAATCACATGTGATTAATTCACAGTAACTCTTCCTTAAACATCCTTTTGTTCACAATTCCTGTAAGCTATGGGCCATGGCTCCTTGGATGGATTCCATCTCATAGTGGGTCCTACTCCTTTCCTGTTACCTTCTGCTTTTTCCAAAATACAATATCCTCCATGTCGTCATTTTAGCTTCAGGCTTGATTTGATCAGGAACTCACGGATAGAGCCTCTTGTGGTGCAGAGTGGTAAGGCAGCAGACATGCAGTCTGTAGCTCTGCCCATGAGGCTGGGAGTTCAATCCCAGCAGCCGGCTCAAGGTTGACTCGGCCTTCCATCCTTCCGAGGTCGGTAAAATGAGTACCCAGCTTGCTGGGGGGTAAACAGTAATGACTGGGGAAGGCACTGGCAAACCACCCCGTATTGAGTCTGCCATGAAAACACTAGAGGGCGTCACCCCAAGGGTTAGGCATGACTCAGTGCTTGCACAGGCAGTCCATGGTAATTGTGAAAATCTCCTCCAGCACCAAATCTTGGCTTGCAGTTTCCTTTTTGGTTGATGATAGAGCCAAGGAATGGGGAAAAAAACCTTTTGACATGTTAAAGTATCTGCATCGTTGGATTTAAAGTTGTGTAATCCCATAGTAGTCACTAAGAAGAAGAAGAGTTGGTTCTTATATGCCACTTTTCCCTACCCGAAGGAGGCTCAAAGCGGCTTACAGTTGCCTTCCCATTCCTCTCCCCACAGCAGACACCCTGTGAGGTGGGGTGAGGCTGAGAGAGCCCTGATATTCCTGCTCGGTCAGAAGAGCTTTATCAGTGCAGTTTTATCAGTGCCGTGGTGAGCCCAAGGTCACCCAGCTGGTTGCATGTGGGGGAGTGCAAAATCGAACCTGGCATGCCAGATTAGAAGTCCACACTCCTAACCACTACACCAAACTGGCTCTCTAAGCGGCCTACAGACACTGTTCCCTTCCTATTCCCCGACAAGAGACACTACCACTCAGGCTCTCAAGTCTGGACATGTAGTCAGATGTGTGGGAAAGAGCTGCTGACCTGCTAATGTCCTCCTCCAAACCCCAGGGAGACGGATAATTTAGGACAATGGGCCCCTCAAGAACTGATTGCCTCACCTGGAATTAATATCATCAACCTCCACAGCCTCAATTCCACTTACCCATTTATCTTAGTTAGGCAATATTCATAAAATCTGGTAGTATTTCCCATCCGGTAATCACAGGGTCATTTATACCTATAGATCACACCCCAGGTAAAACCATGCAGGTGAAACCTCCAAAGAACCCATCATGTTATTGTTTTGGGAACCAATATATCAACTCTGCCCCAGGGAACATTTTGACCTATATAAAAAGGCGACCTGCTCCATGGCAGTGTGTTCTTAAGACTCCTCCGCACTCCCCCCCCCTTATGCTTGTGGGCCTCCACTTCTTCCCATTAAACACAGGTCGTTTTGCTGCTGTCTTTATGATCCTTGATGAATGTTTTAAATAAATAGGATCCAGCTGTCTTATTATCCATTTAGCCTTGCTCTGGTTCCCTGCTGTGGTAGGTTCCCCAATTCCCAGCATGGGATTTCTGGAGATCAAAGGTCTCCCTCCCTTTTTACCAGTAGGGGAAAAAACTGGCTGGATCCAACCCCAAATTAGAACAAAACAAACCAGTGTTGTTGGCAAAAGAATAAGATGGGTCAGGAAACAAAGACGAGGTGTCAAAAGGTGACTTGGAGGACAGCTAAGAAACACACACCAAGGACCCAGTTGAGTTAAGATAACTTTAATAACGCTTTTCTAAGTATGCCAAAGCAGGGGGAGGGAAACGAACTCTGTAAAAGCAATTTTGATTTTTTTTTTTTGAAAACATATATTTTTTGAAGGCAAATGAAACCTTCGAATAATTATTAGCAGGCTTACGGGGCCTGAAATGCTCCAGTTAACTCTGGCCTGTGGAAAACTAAATAGGTATTTACATGCAGATCTTAGCTTTTCTATTCCCCATCAGTTGGGTCTCTCCTATTGAAGAAGCAGTTATCTGAGTGACGTCTACGGGGTCAGCAGCGATAGAAAAGGCGGTTAAACTCTGCGTGATATTGCTTAAGTGGAAATCCCCTTCTTTAGAAACTGTAGATCCAGTCCTCGGCTAGAATTTATACGGCCGAGAGACCTGCTGACAGTGCATAGATGTAGCCCTCGTCCTGAATCGAGTACCCTGAGACAATTAGGCTAAAAGGAAAAAGGGAGGCTGTCCCTCATTTCTCTCCAGCTGGGAAAGGAAGGGGAGAAAACACAATCAAGTCGTTGTCAAGAGCAGCTGCTGTGGATTTCTGAGCTTCGTTCTTCAGGGGAGTGAAGAAAATACTGCAGTCCAGAGGGGGCTGTGGGGAAAGAAAGGAGTTCGGTGAGTGAAGGTAGGCAGGTGAACAGCTGTGGGGTGTGATCACAAAAGCCACACGCCAGATCTCATAGGAGACCCCACAGAGAAATCTCAAGTGCCTGGTCCTCAAGACAGCCGAGAAACCATGGAGAGGTCAGGTTTTGCTAACGATTCTGTGGCAAACAGATTATTGCTAAGGTCCTCCTGGGAGTCAGCAGGTTCTGCAATCATTGGGGGAAGAGTTGGTTTTTATACCCTGCTTTTCACTGCCTGAAGGAGTCTCAAAGTGGCTTACAATTGCTTTCCCTTCCTTCCCCCACAACAGACACCCTGTGAGGTAGTTGGGCTGAGAGAGCTCTTGAGAGAACTGTGACTGGCTCAAGGTCGCCCAGCTGGCTGCATGTGGAAGAGGACTGGCAATTAGACAAAAACAGAGGAAGAGTTGGTTTTTATATCCCACTTTTCACTACTGGAAAAAGTCTCAAATCGCCTTTCCCTCCCTCTCCACACAACTGGCACCCCTGGGAGATATGTACGTCGGGCTGAGAGAGCCCTGAGAGAAACTGCTCTGTGAGAACAGCTCTAACAGGACTGTGACTAGCCCAAGGTGACCCAGCTGGCTGCATGAGGAGGATTGGGGAATTTTTTTAAATTTTTATTTATTTTTAGATTCCTATACCGCCGTTCTCCAACGGTCTCGCGGCAGTTTCCGACATCCGCAAATACAATAAAACCCATAAAACATCCCATAAAAACAATTACAAATTATCACAATTGGACAGATGGCAAATCAATCTTATAGGTGCCCTAACCCCCCCCCCCCCCCGCCTGTTCAGCCCAAGGGTCAGTTCTCATATCGTAGAAGCGAGGGCCAGATCTAATCAACATGGAGGTCCCTTCCAACTCTATGATTCTAGGATCCTCCAATGAAAACTCCCGGGTGCCGCCCTGGCCTCAACCATACGCCTGGCGGGAGAGCTCCGTCCTGCAGGCCCTGAGGAAATTCCAGCAGGGCCCTCAGCTCTTCCGGGAGCTCATTCCACCAGGCTGGGGCCAGGACCAAAAAGGCCCTGGCCCAGGTCGAGGCCAGACGATCATCCCGAGGGCCCGGGATAACCAGCAAATCCGTACCCACAGAGCAAAGAGCCTGCTTCTCCAAATTAGAATCTGCAGCTGGCTCTCCTCACAACAGGACCCCTGGGAGGCCGGTGGGGCTGAGAGAGCTTTGAGAGAACTGTGACTGGCCCAAGGTCACCCAGCTTAAACCCCTCCCGAGAGGAAGAACCCACAACAACCCACGGCAACCGCATCCACTACTAAAACTGCCCTTATATAATCAAATGGATAAAATAAATACATGTTATTCGTAATGTCTAGCTTATATCATTCCACCTATATGGAACACTTAAGGAGATTTGATCGGATCTGAATGCGTGTGCGTCTGAACACATCGAGTCTGGACATCTCCCCCCCCTCTTTTTCCCCCGAGTGCAAAAGTGGGGTACAAAATCGTTCAACATAATTAAAGGAGTCCCTCTGTCATTCGGGAAACCTCACTCCCGGTACGGCTCTCCCGAACCAACTCACCTTGCCCTCTGGGGTTCTTCTGTCACAGAAGGAGTCTCCGAGGAGGGGACCTAGAAAGCAAGATTAGGATTCAGTGGGCTTCAAGTTATTTCGGAGTGGCTTTTATCTCTCCCCCCCCTCTTCTGAGTAGCTTTGTCCCCCGTGGGGGAACAGTCCGCACCAGGGGTAGTCAACCTGTGGTCCTCCAGATGTTCGTGGACTACAATTCCCATGAGCCCCTGCCAGCAATTGCTGGCAGGGGCTCATGGGAATTGTAGTCCACGGACATCTGGAGGACCACAGGTTGACTACCCCTGGTCTACACAAAGCAGCCGAGCAAAAGACTCACCTGATTCGGCCCATTTTCTGACAACACTTTGTGGGCACCAGGAAAGGAGCTGGCGGGCCCCATGGTGCCCGTGGGACCACGTTGGGGACCCCTGGTGCAAAGCGTCCCAGGCAAGTTTACCTGTTTGCCATTTTGGGGTGGGCTGTTCTCCGCCCAGAGAGGAAGCTCCTTCGAACTGGGCATCCTTCTCCGGACTGCACATGGCCTCCTCTTCTCCCAGCTCCATCGGGGTCTGCGGGACCCCTTCTACGATGTCAGAGCCGTTCTTTCCAGCGTCAGGACTTTCTGCCCCCCGGGAATCGACCGAACCCAAGCTGGTTGCCTCACTGGAGCGAGGGGGGCTGTCGAGGGGGGCTGCTTGTGGTTCCTGCAGTTTGGGAAGAAACAGGTTTTTGCAGACTGGGAGAAAGAGAAAAAGGCTGGGCAGTTTGTATTAAAGAAAAATGCAGAAGTTTCGGATGTCAGGAAGAAAACCAAGGAGCATCGACCACAATCCCTTGGGAGAAATTTTTACCCAGCCAGGAGCAGTATTAAAAAAAAACAAAAAAACAGAAGTTCCTTAAATACTGTTGCAATACAAGTTTTATTTTGCAATAGATTTGATAGTCAAGAACTATTTTAGGTGTGTGGAGGGGGGGATTTCAACATAGGGGGGTAGTTATTCCCTTCTTACTTTTTTTAAAAACTATTTTTGGATATTAATTGGGGGTGGAATTAAGGACAAAAGGGAGTATCTTCTCTTTAGTAAAACTAATACTGAACTTCACATATTTGGAGATTTTCAGACAGAGGCTGGATAGCCATCTGATAGAGGCCGATTATGTGAAGGTTCAAGGGGGTGGCAGGTGACAGTGGATGAGCAAGAGGGTTGGGAGTGTCATGCATAGGGCAGGGGGTTGGACTAGATGACCCAGGAGGTCCCTTCCAACTCTGTGATTCTATGATTCTAAATTCCATCTAAACCTCCAGAAGTTCCTGACAGTTAGATCAGTTTCTCAGTGGAACAGGCTTCCTCAGGAGGTGGTGGGTTCTCCATCTTTGGAGATTTTTAAACAGAGGCTTTAGGATGCTTAGGGCTGATCCTGCCCTGAGCAGGGGGTTGGACTAGATGGCCTATATGGCTCCTTCCAACTCTATGATTCTATGATTCTATAATCATCCAACAGAAATGCTAATTTTATGAATTTAGGCAGATGGTGAGTGGGTGGGCAGAAGGGATTGTGTCTGAGTTTGTCTCTTGTGGCCCTCTCTTGCCTGCCCAGGGAAATGCCAGTCACCACTTTAGGGTGAGAAGGCAAATTTCCTCCAGGCAGGCTGGCCAGGGATTCCAGATTTTTGGGAAGGGCGTCATCTGCGCATGGGACTGGGGTCACTGTGGGGGGGCAGGTAGTTGTGAATTTCCTGCATTCTGCAGGGGGTTGGACTAGAAAGCCCTGGAGGCCCCTTCCAACTCTAGCTTTCTAATTATAAGCTGTATTTTTTCCCCAAAATAAAAACTCCTTATTTAAAAAACCCCAAACCAAGAGAAGTTCCATTTTGCTTTCTCTTGGGGAATGCAAAGGGTTAATCCACTTACCCCAGCGTCTTCAGCCTCACCACCTACAGCAGCGCCGGATCCTTCTGCGGTTCGCGCACCACTGCAAAAGAAAACCAAGTGAACGCGCGTGCCATTTTGCAAACAGCCTCTCCCTTTCATAGCTCCTACCCCATTTCTCTTGGACCGGGTGCCAGATCAGAGACCCTGAACCCTCCCCCATAACCGTCAGCGGCCAAGATGCTGCATGAACTAGCAGGACGCCTCTCTGGGTATGCAATTCAGCAGAGTTTAGCCTCGTCCAGCAAGCAAACGAGCAACTTCTTGGGACCCTTCCCGGCATTGACGGCCATTTCTGCGGCAGCCGAGCCGGCTCGAGTCCAGTCCAGCCACATACCTCTGGTCAGGAAGGCGATCGAGGAAATCCGCTTGAGACAGGCCTGGGAACGCGTCGGGGTTGGGTGAATTAGGACAGCTCCTGCCCGCCCCGGGGATGCCCGGTCTTGCGACGCACGGATCCACACAGCTCCGAAGCAAGGCTCGGCCAGCGGATCTCGGGGTGGCTTGTCTGGAAGTCCGTGGGGAAGACCTGCCGGCCCGTTTGGGAGTCTGGCCTTGAAGAAAAGGAAGAGCGTGATCATTCTGTATTCAGTCGACGCGGCTTGCCTCAAAGAGAAATCTGAATTCGTCAGGATTTTGTTGGGAAGATTTCCCAGCAGGGGCTGGCAGGGGCTCATGGGAATTGTAGTCCATGGACATCTGGAGAGCCTATGGCAGTATACCCCAGTGAGGTTCCTGTTCTACCTAGG
>BDOT02000002.1:162955262-162965310 GCA_003118565.2 Paroedura picta | reverse complement strand
TTGCTGGCCCTCCAGAGGAACTGGCTGGCCCCTGTGTGAGACAGGAGGCTGGACTGGATGGACCCCTGGTCTGACCCAGCAGGGCTCTCCTGGTGTTCTCATGAGACTCCTGCCATTAGGAACAGATCAGGTTCTACCTCACCAAACAAAGGCTACCAAAGAAAGTTAGTGAAAGTGCTCTCTTTTAATGCTCACCGAGTTTCCTGGGGTGCATCGGGGGTGGTGTGTTCGTCCTCCGGCCTGCTGGTCTTAGTAGGGCTCCAAACGAGGTCGGGAGACAAGAAAATGTCAGCCCTGGAAGGGGTCATGGGTTTGACCTTGTAGGAGGTCAAGCCTTCCATAGCCTTAAAGACAAAGTTCTGAGGGGCAAAGGAACGGGTTCTTCTCGGAGGAAGAGCCGGGATGCAAGACTCAGGCACGTTTTCCTTCTCTGGAAAGACCTCGGCCTCCAAGATGCCTTCAGCCGAAACCAGCTGGAAGCTGGGCTTCTCTTCCGTCGTCTCCATGGGGACGTCCTCTTTCGTTTCATGTAATGCCTGCGGTAGAAATATAGCAAACACGGCGACACATCAAATTCCCTTATCCTGATGCTCTCTCTTTGACGTTTGTCACTATTATTACTTGCCTAGAAACAGAAGCACAGAGCAGGGGGCTGAAGGAGCCGAGACGCTAAGAATGTAAGCTGAGAAGCTCTCACTCCAGCCACCAGCTCACGACAAACCACTCTTGGATGCCCCAACGTGCCAGGAGAACACTGGTCCTGCCTTACAGGGCTGTTGTAAGTATACCTGGGGGACCGCTTGGTTGCTTATGCCCTCCGTAGGGCTCTACGCTCTGTGGGTATGAATTTACTGGTCATCCCGGGATGTTCTCCTGGCCTCGATCTGTGCCGGGGCCTTCTCGGTCCTGGCCCAACCTGGTGGAATGAGCTCCCGGAAGAGCTAAGGGCCCTGCGG
This sequence comes from Paroedura picta, assembly GCA_003118565.2. Classification (NCBI taxonomy): domain Eukaryota; kingdom Metazoa; phylum Chordata; class Lepidosauria; order Squamata; family Gekkonidae; genus Paroedura; species Paroedura picta. The sequence goes on along the minus strand of BDOT02000002.1, from coordinate 162,964,354 downwards.
GAGTTATCAGCTTTCCGCAGGGCCTGCAAGACGGAGCTCTTCCGCCAGGCGTATGCTTGAGGCCAGGGCGGAATCCCAGCATTCCAACCAAGGATCTCTTCCCAAGGTCTATGAGACCTGCACCCACCCCAGTGGAAGAGAGCTTGGCCTCCAGCTGAGCAAGGCGGGTTGGGATTGGCTAATCAGAAGAGTGTCTGGCCGCTTCCTGCTTTATTGTCATTTGGGGGGCTTACAAGGTTTTTATTGTATTTTAATGTTTTACTCTGTGAACCGCCGCGGGTCCATAAGAAGAGCAGCGGTATATAAATGTAACAAATAAATAAATGACAGCGTTCACAGTCAAGCTGCATTACTAAAAGCATTCTGAAGACCCAGGGGGGGAAAGCATACCTCCTCCTTTTTGAGGTCCCTCTGCTGCTTCCCTTGGCGATTCACCGTCTTCTGCGCTGGATTGCCTATGATATGGAATATATAGGTTTTTGAAACACAATTGAGTCATACGCACACTTTAGCCGCAGTCTGTCTATGGTTTATTTTTAGGTCAGGCAGTGTGTATTACTGGCTGCTGTAACACCCCATGTATAAAGTTATTTCTTTCTCTCTCAAGTTAACCTTGAATCTCTCGGGATAAGGTCTTAAAAATGAGCTGCACAGATGCACCAATTGGCGTTCTCTCCATGCTTGCAAACATGTATTCTAAATCAGGGGTAGTCAACCTGTGGTCCTCCAGATGTTCATGGACTACAATTCCCATGAGCCCCTGCCAGCAAACGCTGGCAGGGGCTCATGGGCATTGTAGTCCATGGACATCTGGAGGTCCGCAGGTTGACTACCCCTGTTCTAAATAAACCCTATTGCTGCTTAGCTGTCTTTGTTGTGGTCTTGTACATTTTACACTGCATGGTCCGTAACGCCTACAATTGATCAGACACAACATGGGATGGACATTCCCACTCCAAACGGGCGCCAGGCTGTCATGAATCAAAAAGGCCAATCAGAAATATAACCCAAGAATCTCTTGGGCTCCAAAAGGCAAATTAATTGGGTCGTAGCTCAAGTCCAACGTGAGCTCGCTCTTGAAACTAAAACGACTAAACTGACGATTCTGATGCTTTGGCCAAATTCCAAGAAGACGAGAGTCACCGGAAAAGACAATAATGCTAGGAAAACTTAAAGGAAGCGGAACAAGGGGGAGAAACCGCCATGCGATGGATGGACTCCATCAAGGAAGCCATGACCTTCAGTTTGCAAGACTACAGCAAGGCTATGAACGACGGGACATTCTGGGGGGCCATGAATTCACAGGGCCGCCGCAAGCCGGAAGCAGTTTGAGTAACAGAAGAAACAGGGAACCCTGTGGCAAATTCAGCAAGAAATGAATAAGCTCACCGCAAAGAAATATCAAAGGCCAAAATTATTATACAAATGAAAAGGGTATACAGACATTTTAATTAACCATCTACATCAGGGGTAGTCAGAACTGCGGCCCTCCCAGATGTCCGTGGACTACAATTCCCATGGCAGGTGACAGGGGAGGAGCAAGAGGGTTTTGAGCAGGGGTAGTCAAACTGCGGCCCTCCAGATGTCCATGGACTACAATTCCCAGGAGCCCCTGCCAGCATTTGCTGGCAGGGGCTCATGGGAATTGTAGTCCACGGACATCTGGAGGGCCGCAGTTTGACTACCACATCGACTCTAAGATAATTACAACACGAATGATCAACAAAATTAACTCCCACTCTGAATAGTCAAGGAAATACCCAACAGGACCCAGGATTTCAGCCTGTTTCGCAAGTAGTAGTAGTAGTAGTAGTAGTAGTAGTAGTAGTAGTAAGGTAGCAGTTTACTGAGAAGATATCCATTCCGTAGAAGTATCCTCCTAATATTTGAGAGGCAACAGGGCATGGGGAGGTTCAGCTAGGAAGACGTCAAACTGTTTCAACCGAACCAAGTTCTCTGCAGGTGGGTCAGCCGATGACGGGCCGTTGTATTTTTTTCTCTTACCTGCAGCTGCAGCGGGTTTCAAAACCTGGGGGATCTTGGACAGAGTAGCAGTTGTTGCTCTTGTAATTCTTCTGTTGGCGGGTGGGGGGATCGCGGACGGAGCCCCTGGGAGGGGGAAAAATAAAGATCTGGTTTGCTGTTGAAGTCTTAAGTGAAGAAGACACTTCCGAGTCATGCCGGGCATTCTGGAAAAAGGGCTGGAGAGCCCGAGGTTAAAGAGAACGGAACAGTAGAATGGGGAGGTCCTTGGAAGGAAAAAAATTAGTCCTCGATCAACGGTAACAGGCGACAGGAGAATATTTGGGAATGTGAAGATGCCTTCTGCTGATCTCTCCCCCCTCCTAACAGAGCAATTACATTGGATGAGATCAGTTTAGATAAATTATGACTTGAAGATCATCATACAATGATAAAGGTGGAAAATGGTCACGGTCTTAGGTTTAATCCCTGGCATCAACTAAAAGGACCAGGTAGAAGGTGATGTAGAGCCTCTTGTGGCGCAGAGTGGTAATGCAGCTGTCTGAAAGCTTTGCCCATGAGGCTGGGAGTTCAATCCCAGCAGCCGGCTCAAGGTCGACTCAGCCTTCCATCCTTCCGAGGTCGGTAAAATGAGTACCCAGCTTGCTGGGGGGTAAATGGTAATGACTGGGGAAGGCACTGGCAAACCACCCCGTATTGAGTCTGCCATGAAAACGCTGGAGGGCGTCACCCCAAGGGTCAGATATGACTCGGTGCTTGCACAGGGGATACCTTTACCTTTACCTTTAGAAGGTGGTGGGAAAGACGGCCCTTGATAGACCAGGCAGGAGGGGATGGGAAATGCCTCAGTCTGACTGAGTTGCTGCCATTCTGAGTAGACAATACTGACTGATGGGCCAAGGGTCTGATTCTATAGAGGGCATTTCCATGGGCTCATGTGCCTTAATCCACCCTGGGACGGCCATCATCTGGACATGAAATTGGGGTCACTGTGGGTGGGCAGGTTCTTGTGAATTTCCTGCATTCTGCAGGGGGTTGGACTAGCTTTTGCTGGCAGGGGCTCATGGGAGTTGTAGTTCATGGACATCTGGAGGACCACAGATTGACTACCCCTGGACTAGATTACCCTGGGAGGCTGTTCCAACTCTAGAATTCTATGAGTGTGAGGTTGGAATATGAGACGTACAAAGATACAAAGCTTGCAACTGCCTTTCACTCTTATATTATCCATTTATGATGGGACTATAAAGGGCCCAGTTCCAACCCTATGGCTCTTAAACATTAATGTGGTTTGCCATACACACCTCTGGTCTCTTTTTTAGCAGGTTTGTCCACGTAGATCTGTTGCTGTCTGCGTTGAGGAGGCTGCAGACCAGAGCCCTTTGGCATGATCTGCAGAGAGAAGATGGGGAAGAAAATTTGTAACACACAAAAATTCTGCACCATCTATTTGCCCTGGAGCTCCGTGCGTTCTCACCAAGAGCCAGCTTGTTGTTGTAGTTAAGAGCGGTGAGCCAGGTTTGATTCCTCGCTCCCCTACCGGGAGCTAGCTGAATAACCTTTGGCTAGTCACAGTCCAGATAGTACTGATCTCAACGAGGAGTAATATCAGGGCTCTCTAAGCCTCACCTACCTCATGGGGTGTCTGTTTTAACGCTCGGCCTTCCTTATGGTCCAACTTTCACAGCCATACATTGCAACTGGGAAGACCATAGCCTTGACTAAACACACTTTTGTTGGCAGGGTGAGGTCTCTGCTTTTTAGGATGCTGTCTAGATTTGCCCCAGCAGCAAGCGTCTTTTAATTTCTTTGCTGCAGTCCCCATCTGCAGTGATTTGTATACTGAATGTTATATTTTTATACCATTGCCAAGGCCTGCACCTGGTATTCTATGGCAATGGTCCCCAACCCGCGGGCAGCGGCCCGTTGCCGGGCCGCGAAGGCCATGGCGCTGGGCCGCGGCTCCCTCTCCCCGCCCCACCAGCAGTAAAAACCTTCCCAGGCCGCAAGCTTACGGCTCAGGAAGCTTCTTACTGCGGGGTGGAGGGAGAGGGAATCAGGGCCGTGCCCGTACACATGCGCCATGTGTGGCCGAAATTGCGCATGCGTGAACGTGCCGCGCATGTGCGATTTCGGCCTCGCATAGCGCATGTGCGGCCCGGCCGCGCATGCATGCCATGCGCAGGTGGGCAATTGCCCTGCCGGTCCCCAGCCTCAAAAAGGTTGGGGACCACTGTTCTATGGGACATTTTTCAACTATCTATCCATCCAACCATCCAACCACCCATCATTCTATCCATCCATCCATCCATCCACCCACCTACCTATTGTTACACTTATACACCACCCCTCTCGACACATTGGCGCGGGGCGGCTTACAAATAAGGCAAACATCCTTTACAATAATAATTACAATATAAACACTAAAACAACCCTCCCCCATTAAAACATAGCAATCGAACCCCATGAATAACCAAGCAAGGCAGATGGTGGACAAAAGCCATTCCCATCCCGCCACCCGCATGATCCCTTTGATGGCATTTGATGGAAGAACAGGCAGTTAGATGTCATAATGAACCCATAGATCGATTAACGAGCCCTGGGATTCCCTCTGGCCTTAACCAAAACCCTGGCGGAAGAGCTCCATCTTACAGCCCTGGTGGAACATTGGTAGTTCCGTCAGGGCCCTCAGCTCTTCCGGGAGCTTGTTCCACCAGGCAGGGGCCAGAGCTGAAAAGGCCCTGGTCGAGGCCAGGCGGAATCATGTGACCTTTCAGAAAACCCGGACTTAATTATCAGAAAAACTAGAAAGAAGGCCCATCCTCTGAAGACACATAAATCTCTGTTCCACCAGGCTTCATTTCAGGAAGTGGCGCTAGGTGAACAACAATCACTTTTGGAGCGGCAAAAAGATCCTCTCATTCACCTCACACTCAGTGGCTGCCTACCCCCTTCTTCATGAGCCCTGCTGGAACATTTCTTCTAAAGTTGGCGTTTATATGCCGCTCAAAGTGGCTTGCAACCGCCTTCCCTTTTCCTCTCCACACAACAGACATCCGGCGAGGTGGGTGAGGCTGAGGGAGCTCTGAGAGAAGTGCTCTGCGAGGACAGCTCTAACAGGGCTGTGACTAGTACCCAAGGTCTCCCAGCCGGCTGCATGTGGGGGAGCGGGGAATCAAACGCATTAGAAGCCGCCAGTCTTAACCACCACACCACGCTGGCTCTTTTCACTTTCCAGCCGTCTAGAGGAGACGAACCGTTGAAGCCTGCAGTCTTGCAGGAGGCTTTGTGACTTCTTCGAGGATGTTCCTGGCCTTCGATCTCGTGACCCGCACTGGGAGCGCTTCCGCCACCACCTGGGAACACAGAAGGACAATTTTAAATTATCGGTAAGTCTTGTGGTGTGCATGCTCTTTGCACCATCGTGACACAGGTCTTTGGCCAGAGACGCAGTTGCTCTGTCCAGGGCGCACAAGCTCCATCTTGCTAGCTGAGACTTTCACACAACCGTAGGCAATCAAATGCTCAGTCCAGGGGTCTCCAACGTGGTGACCTTGGGCACCATACCATCCACCGACAATTTTCTGAGTGCCTGCCAAAACTTTGCAGAAAATGCGGGTGGGAGAGCTTTTGCTCCACAAGCTTTTTGATTGACTGAGATTAAAAAAAAAAAAAAATTGGCTCCAGTTATCCCCACAGTACAAGGAGCATCACTGTAATTGTTAAGTGGTTAACAGCAGCGGCTTTTGATCTGGCAAGCTGGGTTTGATTCCCCACTCCTCCTTCACATGAAGCCAGCTGGGTGACCTATGGCTAGGCACTGTCCTGTTACGGCTGTTCTCACAATGCAGTTCTGTTAGAGCTCTCTCAACCCATCCTACCTCACAGGGTGTTTGTTGAGGGGAGAGGAAGGGTAGGCAACTAGACGTTGCTTTGAGAAGAAGAGTTGGTTATTATACGCTGCTTTTCATTGCCAGAAGGAGTTTCAAAGGAACTTACAATCAACTTCCCTTCCTCTTCCGCCAACAGACACCCTGTGAGGGAGGGGGGGGGGCTAAGAGAGCTCTAAGAGAACTGCTCTCAGAGAACATCTCTATCAGGGCTGTGACAAGTCCAAGGTCACCCAGCTGGCTGCACGTGGAGGAGCGGGGAATTAAACCCATCATGCCACTCTTCTTCTATTATTACTATTTATTGGTTTTAATATACCATCCCTCTCTGCAGGCAAGTTCAGGACAGTTTTCATGTGTCACATGTACATTGTTTATAAAATCCCTGTTAAAAATATCTTTAAAACGTATGGTTCCCTGTCAATCTGCCACTGGTTCCATTTCACGGACAGTATTGTATTTTAGTCAGGTGGAGGGGATAACCCAGAGATGGAGGGAGGAGGGTCCATAGATTTCATTGGGTGCTAGATCGTTCTGGCCTCAACTGAAAGCCTAGTGGAAGAGAGACATTTTGCAGGCCCTGTGTATCTTAGGCAGTTCCATCATAGCCTGGGTCTTAGCATCATAGAATAGTAAAGTTGGAAGGGACCTCCTGGGTCATCTAGTCCAACCCCCTGCACTGTGCAGGACACTCACAACCCTCTCGCTCATCCACTGTCACCTGCCACCCCCTTGAGCCTTCACAGAATCAGCCTCTCCGTCAGATGGCTCCCCAGCTTCTATTTAAAAATCTCCAAAGATGAAGATCTGACCACCTCCCGAGGAAGCCTGTTACACTGAGGAACTGCTCTAACTGTCAGGAACTTCTTCCGGAGGTTTAGACGGAATTTAGAATCATAGAATCACAAGTTGGAAGAGACCTCCTGGGTCATCTAGTCCAACCCCCTGCACTATGCAGGACACTCCCAACCCTCTCGCTCACCCACTGTCACCTGCCACCCCCTTGAACCTTCACAGAATCAGCCTCTCCGTCAGATGGCTCTCCAGCCTCTGTTTAAAAATCTCCAAAGAAGGAGAACCCACCACCTCCCGAGGAAGCCTGTTCCACTGAGAAACCACTCTAACCGTCAGGACTGACTGTCTTGACTGCCAGCTTGTCCTACCAAGCAGGGGCCACGGCTGAGAAGGCCCTTCCTTTGGGTCAGGGGCCACTAACAGGTTAGCCCTAGAAGTTCTTGAAAGTTCTTCAGGAGAAGCATCTATGACTGAAACGAAGCTGCCGCAGCCATTTTGTGAATCTCCATCTGGATTCAAAAGTGTAAGACTCTAACTCCTAATCCGGGGGGGGGGGGGGCTTCTGCAAGGGGAACATATCATATGTGATCGAGTGCAGTCGCTGTCAAACGTGATGTCGATAATGCATGTTTCTTTGTTACCTTCTCTTTTGGCTTGACCAGCACGGGGATCTGCGACGGCTGCGGAAGAAAGGACGGCATTTCCGGCTGGTATCGCCCGCACTTGAACACGGGCTTCTGCCTCTGAGCCTTCAGCTTCTGAAGTTCTTTTTCGGCTTTATAACGCTGGAGCATTTCCATGCGCTCCTTCCCGCAGATCTTGGCATTTGTTACGTGCTCTGGGGAGGGCAAGAAAGGATAAGTACAGCCGCTCTTGCTGCCAACAGTCCATTCTTATTCCGCACAAGCAAGACACAATGATAACGCTCATTCCAATTTGGACATCTCCGAGAACCGTTTTGCAAAGAAAGAAAACGTCAGGAACCAGGCAGAATCGCATAACATACGGCAATCTCAAGGCTTCAAGATGAAGCTTTAAGTAAAAGTCTTTATTTGGAGAATCAGGACCAAGATCAGCATATCACATAAGCTCTTAGACCAGGGGTAGTCAAACTGCGGCCCTCCAGGTGTCCATAGACTACATTCCCATGAGCCCCTGCCAGCAAATGCTGGCAGGGGCTCATGGGAATTGTGGTCCATGGAAATCTGGAGGGCCGCAGTTTGACTACTCCTGTAGACAGGAATCTTGACAAGAGACTCTGAGAAACGTGGTTGCATAGCATATACACACCTGGCCCTACCTGGTGGAATGAGCTCGCGGAAGAGCTACGGGCCCTGCGGGATTTGTCAGCTTTCCGCAGGGCCTGCAAGACGGAGCTTTTCCGCCAGGCCTATGGCTGAGGCCAGAGCAGTTCCCAGCACTGTGGGTCTCCAGCTAAAGCCAACCAAGCTCCAAGCTCCCAGATAGAGATTGACACCCAAGAAACTTCATTAAAAGTTTCCAAACGGATCTCATACATGTTGGAAATGTGAAAAACGAACAGGAACCTTTCCCCATAGGTGGTCGTAGAGCCCAGAAATTCTGGGTACAAGTACAATACTTGTATGAAAAGGACCTTAAAGACTAATATATGTTTGAGACCCAAAGTATCTCTGTGGGGTCTGATCGATAATTAACTGGAAAATAATCATGGCTCTGTTTAGGGAGATGACAGCAGCAGCGAGAGTTCTATATGGACAGAACTGGAAAAACACAAATTTACCTACAATAGAAGATGGGGTGACCAGGTTGTTAAGGGTTGGCTGAAATTAATACGCTTACTGCTTTTGAGAGCCAGCTTGGTGTCGTGACTTCTAATCTGGCGAGCCGGGTTTGATTCTCCTTCACAGGCAGTCAGCTGGGTGACCTTGGGCCAGTCACAGCACTGATAAAGCTGTTCTGATCGAGCAGGGATATCAGGGCTCTCTCTCAGCCTCAACATATACCCTGTGAGGTAGGTGGAGTTGACAGAACACTTGAGAGAACTGTAACTGGCCCAAGGTCATCCAGCTGGCTGTATGTGTATGTGGGGGAATCAAACCCTGTGCTCTAGATTAAAGGCTCCAGATTAAATGCTGCTGCTCTTACAGCCAGGTTGGTCTAGACTCAGTTCAGTTAGAAGTTGCTCTCTCAGAGCTCTCTCAGCCCACCTCCCTCACAGGGTGTCTGTTGTGGGAAGAGGAAAGGGAAGGCAATTGGAAGCTGCTTTGAGACTTCTTTAGGTAGAGAAAAGCGGCCTATAAGAACCAACTCTTCTTATTCCTCAGTAATCTCAGGGCTCTCTCAGCCTCACGTAGCGATCCCCAGCCTGTGGGCTGCGGACCACATGTGGTCCTTCGACTAATTGGAGGTGGGCCGCGAAGGACGACTTCTCCCCCCCCCCCC
>BDOT02000002.1:162916764-162929230 GCA_003118565.2 Paroedura picta | reverse complement strand
TTGGACCGGAAGGGAGGGAAGTATCTGCTGCATGTCAGATAATGGGCCTTTTGCATAGGTGGAGGACCTTGAGCCGGCTGCTGGGATCGAACTCCCAGCCTCGTGGTCAGAACTTCAGACTGCATGTCTGCTGCCTTACCACTCTGCGCCACAAGAGGCAGGTAGGTCTTTACCGCTTTCTAAGGAGCGTTCAATTAATTAGCCGCTCGGCTACGGATCCTTCCAGGTATTTCTGCTCCCTTTCCCACTAACCTGAAATAAGGTACGTCGTGTTGCAGTTCTCCTGTTACATCCGACACTTCAGGAGCCGGGGGGTCGGGCGGCCGCTGGCTGATCTCCATTTCAGTGGCGACGGCCGCTGTCATTTCATCAGACGTGCATTCTAGAGGAGAGGGGATATTCCATCAGAAAAGGACGCAGGACTCTGCAGGCACCCCCGGGAGAAGCCCAACCGGAAGATGGCACTACCTCAAGGCTGCCCACCTGCTTTATTTATTTCTTTATGTATTTATTTCTTGGATTTATATCCCGCCTCTCACGACTTTTGTCGCCTCAAGGCGGCCAACCGTTAAAACCATAACAATTTCCCCATAAAACCCCCTTAAAACAATAGCCATACACATAAAACTCAGAAGATGGCGGAACAAACTGTCTGCCAACATAAATTCCTAAGTCCAGCTATAAAATCCACATTAGGTGTTATAAGAACAGAGATGCTCTGCCAGGGTGGGACCCCTGCTTGTTTAGACTTGTATGCCACCACTCCTGAGTTCAGCGGATCGGGGCAACTCACATGTGAAAAATGCAATAAAATCAGTGACGTTAAAACAATCTGGCAGCTCCCCTGCTACGTACCCATGTCCTCCTCTTGGGACTCTGCTGGAGAGTGACCTTCTGGACAGTTCTCCTCGATGACCTCTGGCGCAGGGGGAGAGCCGCTTTCTGAACGACCATCCTGGGGTGTGGGCCCTTTGGAGTCTTCTTTCGGGACCTCGCTAGGAAGGACAACAATCATCTGGTAAGACACTTAGCTCCAGCAGCCCATAGAATCATAGAGCGGGAAGGGATCTCCAGGATCATCTAGTCCAACCCCAGCAGCATTTTGACAGCTTGGGTCATGGCTTCCAAGAATCGCCAGGGTTGGATGAGAAAGCCGGCTTTAGTGCCTAATATAAAGGGATCTGGATTTTGACTAACACAGCATTCCATATATTTATCCCTGCTAAAGGGAAGGGATGAAGCATGAGAGAGGAGGGCGGAAATGTGGAAAACAAAGAAGAAACTGGGGAGGGGAAAGCAAAGGAAAAACAAGAAGAAGAGTTGGTTCTTATATGCCGCTTTTTCCTGCCCGAAGGAGTCTCATAGCGGCTTCCAATCGCCTTCCCTTTCCTCTCCCCACAACAGACATCCTGTGAGGGAGGGGAGGCTGAGAGAGCCCTGAGATTACTGCTTGGTCAGAGCAGTTTTCTCAGTGCCGTGGCGAGCCCAAGGTCACCCAGCTGGCTGCATGTGGGGGAGTGCAGAATTGAACGCGGCATGCCAGATTAGAAGTCCGCGCTCCTAACCACTACACCAAACTGGCTGATGGACTCCTGGTCTGACCCAGAAGGGCTCTCCTGATGCTCTTAGGAAGGCCTCGGCCTCTCTGCCCTGTTGTTGGCCCTCCAGAGGAACTGGCTGGCCCCTGTGTGAGACAGGAGGCTGGACTAGATGGACCCCTGTGGCTGGCCCAGCAGGGCTCTTCTGATGTTTCTATGAGACTCCTGCCAATAGGAACAGAGCAGGTTCTACCTCACCAAACAGGCCACCAAAGAAGAGTAGTGAAAGTGCTCTCTTTTAATGCTCACCGTGTTTCCTGGGACGCATCAGGGGTGGTGTGTTCGTCCTCCTGTCTGCTGGTCTTAGTAGGGCTCCAAACGAGGTCAGGAGACAAGAACATGTCGGCCCTGGAAGGGGTCATGGGGGTGACCTTGTAGGAGATCAAGCCTTCCATAGCCTTAAAGACAAAGTTCTGAGGGGCAAAGGAACGGGTTCTTCTCGGAGGAAGAGCCAGGATGCAAGACTCAGGCACATTTTCCTTCTCTGGAAAGACCTCGGCTTCCTCGATACCTTCAGCTGAAACCAGCTCTAAGCTGGGCTTCTCTTCCGTAATCTCCATGGGGACGTCCTCTTTCGTTTCATGTAATACCTGCGGTAGAAATATAGCAAACACGGCGACACATGAAATTCCCTTATCCTGATGCTCTCTCTTTGACGTTTGTCACTATTATTACATACCTAGAAACAGAAGCACAGAGCAGGGGGCTGAAGGAGCCGAGATGCTAAGAAAGTAAGCTGAGAAGCTCTCACTCCAGCCCCCAGCTTACGACAAACTGGTCTCGGATGCCCCGACGTGCCAGGAGAACACTAGTCCTGCCTTACAGGCCTGTTGTAAGGATACCTGCGGGACCGCTTGGTTGCTTATGCCCTCCGTAGGGCTCTCCGCTCTGCGGGTATGAATTTACTGGTCATCCCGGGCTCCTGGGATGTTCTCCTGGCCTCAACCAGGGCCAGGGCCTTCTCGGTCCTGGCCCAACCTGGTGGAATGAGCTCCCGGAAGAGCTAAGGGCCCTGATGCAGTTGCTAGCTTTCCACAAGGCCTGCAGGACAGAGCTCTTCCGCCAGGGCGGAATCCCGGCATTCCAACCAAGGATCTCTTCCCAAGGTCTATGAGACCTGCACCCACCCCAGTGGAAGAGAACTTGGCCTCCAGCTGAGCAAGGCGGGATGGGATTGGCTAATCAGAAGAACGTCTGGCCGCTTGCTGCTTTATTGTAATTTGGGGGGCTTACAAGGTTTTTATTGTATTTTAATGTTTTACTCCGTGAACCGCCGCGGGTCCATAAGAAGAGCAGCGGTATATAAATGTAACAAAATAAATAAATGACAGCGTTCACAGTGAAGCTGCATTACTAAAAGCATTCGGAAGACCCAGGGGAAAAAAAAATACCTCCTCCTTTTTGAGGTCCCTCTGTTGCTTCCCTTGGCGATTCACCGTCTTCTGCGCTGGATTGCCTGTGATATGGATTATATAGATTTTTGGAACACAATTGAGTCATACACACACTGTAGCCACAGTCTGTCTATGGTTTATTTTTAGGTCAGGCAGAGTGTATTACTGGCTGCTGTAACACCCCATGTATAAACTTATTTCTTTATCTGTCAAGGTAACCTTGAATCTGTCGGGGTAAGGTCTTAAAAATGAGCTGCACTAATGCAGACTTCACAGAATGCACCAATTGGCTTTCTCTCCATGCTTGCAAACATGTATTCTAAATCAGGGGTAGTCAACCTGCGGTCCTCCAGACGTTCGTGGACTACAACGCCCATGAGCCCCTGCCAGCGTTTGCTGGCAGGGGCTCATGGGAATTGTAGTCCACGGACGTCTGGAGGACTGCAGGTTGACTACCCCTGTTCTAAATAAACCCTCTTGCTGCTTAGCTGTCTTTGTTGTGGTCTTGTACATTTTACACTGCGTGGTCCATAACGCCTACAACTGATCAGGCACAACACGGGATGGACATTCCCACTCCAAAAGGGCGCCACGCCGTCATGAATCGAAAAAGGCCAATCGGAAATATAACCCGAGTATCTCTTGGACACCAAAAGGCAAATTAAGTGGGTCGCTCTTGAAACTAAAACGACCAAACTGAAGATTCTGATGCTTTGGCCAAATTCCAAGAAGACAAGGTGTCACCGGAAAAGACAACAATGCTAGGAAAACTTAAAGGAAGCGGAACAAGGGGGAGAAACCGCCAGGCGATGGATGGACTCCCATCAAGGAAGACACGGCCTTCAGTTTGCAAGACTAGAGCAAGGCTGTGAACGACGGGACATTCTGGGGGGGGCATGAATTCACAGGGCCGCCGCAAGCAGTTTGAGTAACAGAAGAAACAGGGAACCCTGCGGCAAATTCAGCAAGAAACGAATAAGCTCACCACAAAGAAATATCAAAGGCCAAAATTATTATACAAATGAAAAGGGTATACAAACATTTTAATTAACCATCTACATCAGGGGCAGTCAAACTGCGGCCCTCCAGATGTCCATGGACTACAATTCCCATGAGCCCCTGCCAGCGAACGCTGGCAGGGGCTCATGGGAATTGTAGTCCACGGACATCTGGAGGGCCGCAGTTTGACTACCACATCGACTCTAAGATAATTACAACACGAATGATCAACAAAATTAACTCCCACTCTGAATAGTCAAGGAAATACCCAACAGGACCCAGGATTTCAGCCTGTTTCGCAAGTAGTAGTAGTAGTAGTAGTAGTAGTAAGGTAGCAGTTTACTGAGAAGATATCCATTCCGTGGAAGTATCCTCCTAATATTTGAAAGGCATCGGGGAGGTTCAGCTAGGAAGACGTCAAACTGAGGCCAAGCTTCAACCGGACCAAGTTCTCTGCAGGAGCGTCAGCTCATGGTGGGCAGTTGTATTTTTTTTCTCTTACCTGCAGCTGCAGCGGGTTTCAAAACCTGGGGGATCTTGGACAGAGTAGCAGTTGTTGCTCTTGTAATTCTTCTGTTGGCGGGTGGGGGGATCGCAGACGGAGCCCCTGGGAGGGGGAAAAATAAAGATCTGGTGTATTGTTGAAGTCTTAAGTGAAGAAGATACTTCCGAGTCATGCCGGGCATTCTGGAAAAAGGGCTGGAGAGCCCGAGGTTAAAAAGAACGGAACAGTAGAATGGGGAGGTCCTTGGAAGGAAAAAAAATAGTCCTCGATCAAGGGTAACAGGCGACAGAAGACTATTTGGGAATGAGAAGTTGCCTTATGCTGAATCTCCCCCCCCCTCCTAACAGAGCTAGTACATTGGATGAGATCTGTATAGATAAATTATGACTTGAAGATCATCATACAAGGATAAAGGTGGAAAACGGTCATAATCTTAGGTTTAATCCTTGGCATCAACTAAAAGGACCAGGTAGAAGGTGATGTAGAGCCTATTGTGGCGCAGAGTGGTAAGGCAGCCGTCTGAAAGCTTTGCCCATGAGGCTGGGAGTTCAATCCCAGCAGCCGGCTCAAGGTTGACTCAGCCTTCCATCCTTCCGAGGTCGGTAAAATGAGTACCCAGCTTGCTGAGGGGTAAACGGTAATGACTGGGGAAGGCACTGGCAAACCACCCCGTATTGAGTCTACCATGAAAATGCTGGAGGGCGTCACCCCAAGGTGATACCTTTACCTTTACCTTTAGAAGGTGATGGGAAAGATGGCCCTTGATAGACCAGGCAGGAGGGGATGGGAAAGGCCTCAGTCTGAGTTGCTGCCATTCTGAGTAGACAATACTGACTGATGGGCCAAGGGTCTGATTCCATAGAGGGCATTTCCATGGGCTCATGTGCCTTAATCCACCCTGGGAGGGACATCATCTGGACATGAAACTGGGGTCACTTTGGGTGGGCAGGTACTTGTGAATTTCCTGCATTCTGCAGGGGGTTGGACTAGCTTTTGCTGGCAAGGGCTCATGGGAGTTGTAGTTCACGGACATCTGGAGGACCACAGATTGACTACCCCTGGACTAGATGACCCTGGGAGGCCGTTCCAACTCTAGAATTCTATGTGAGGGTGGAATATGAGACATACAAAGATACAAAGCTTGCAACTGCCTTTCACTCTAATATTATCCATTTATGATGGGTCTATAAAGGGCCCAGTTCCAACCCTATGGCTCTTAAACATTAATGTGGTTTGCCATACAGACCTCTGGTCTCTTTTTTAGCAGGTTTGTCCACGTAGATCTGTTGCTGTCTGCGTTGAGGAGGCTGCAGACCAGAGCCCTTTGGCACGATCTGCAGAGAGAAGATGGGGGAAAAAATTTGTAACACACAAAAATTCTGCACCATCTATTTGCCCTGGAGCTCCGTGCGTTCTCACCAAGAGCCAGCTTGGTGTCGTAGTTAAGAGCGGTGAGCCAGGTTTGATTCCTCGCTCCCCTACCGGGAGCTAGCTGGATAACCTTTGGCTAGTCACAGTCCAGATAGTACTGATCTCAACGAGGAGTAATATCAGGGCTCTCTAAGCCTCACCTACCTCACGGGGTGTCTGTTTTGACGCTCGGCCTTCCTTATGGTCCAACTTTCACAGCCAGACATTGTAACTGGGAAGACCATAGCCTTGACTAGATGCACTTTTGTTGGCAGGGTGAGATCTCTGCTTTTTAGGATGCTGTCTAGATTTGCCATAGCTTTCCTCCCCAGGAGCAAGCGTCTTTTAATTTCTTTGCTGCAGTCCCCATCTGCAGTGATTTGTATAGAGTATTTGTATACTGAATGTTATATTTTTATACCATCGCCAAGGCCTACACCTGGCATTCTATGGTAGCGGGCCCCAACCTTTCTCAGGTCAGGGACCGCCTCCGGAGTGAGGGAAGAGCCGACGGCCCAGGTGCTGCGAAAACGCGCACGCGCAGTTGCCGCACATGCGTGTTTTCGCCACCAGGTGGCGCTAACGCACATGCGTGACAACTGCGAGTGCGCGTTTTCGCCACTAGGGGCGCTAACGCGCATGCGCAACGACAGCGCGCATGCGCGTTTGCGTCACCGCCATGCCGGCGGCTGTGCCTGCCTCTTCCCTTCCTTCTTGCTGCCGGCGGCCGGGTACCGTGGTCTTTGCGGCCCACCACCGGACCGCGGACCAGGGGTTGATGACCTCTGTTCTATGGGACACTTTTCAACTATCTATCCATCCACCCACCCACCTATTGTTACACTTATACTCCACCCCTCTTGACACGTTGGCTCGGGGCGGCTTACAAATAAGGCAAACATCCTTTACAATAATAATTACAATATAGACACAAAAACAACCCTCCCCCATTAAAACATAGCAATCGAACCCCGTGAATAACCAAGCAAGGCAGATGGTGGACAAAAGCCATTCCCATCCTGCCACCTGTATGATCCCTTTAATGGCATTTGATGGAAGAACAGGCAGTCAGATGTCATAGGGTGGGACCCACAGATCGATTCTTCAGCCCCGGGATTCCCTCGGCCTCTGGCCTCTACCAAAACCCTGGTGGAAGAGCTCCATCTTACAGCCCCGGTGGGACACTGATAGTGCCGTCAGGGCCCTCAGCTCTTCCGGGAGCTTGTTCCACCAGGCAGGGGTCAGGGTCAAAAAGGCCCTGGTCGAGGCCAGGCGGAATTAGGCGACCTTTCTGAGAACCCGGAATTAATTATCAGAAAAACTAGAAAGAAAGCCCACCCTCTTGACACACGTGAATCTCTGTTCCACCAGGCTTCATTTCAGGAAGCGGCAGTAGGTGAACATCGATCATTTTTGGAGCGGCAAAAAAATCCTCCCACGTTGTCAAAAGCTTTCACCTCCCACTCAATGGCTGCCTGCCCCCTTCTTCATGAGCCCTGCCGGAACATTTCTTCTAAAGTTGGGGTTTATATGCCGCTCAAAGTGGCTTTTGCAACCGCCTTCCCTTTTCCTCTCCACACAACAGACATCCGGCGAGGTGGGTGATGCTGAGGGAGCTCTGAGTGCTCTGCAAGGACAGCTCTAACAGGACTGTGACTAGCCCAAGGTCTCCCAGCCGGCTGCATGTGGGGGAGCGGGGAATCAAACGCATCCCTCCAGATTAGAAGCCGCCAGTCTTAACCACCACACCACGCTGGCTCTTTTCACTTTCCAGCCGTCTAGAGGAGACAAATCTGAGACGAACCGTTGAAGCCTGCAGCCTGGCAGGGGGCTTTGTGACTTCTTCAAGGATGTTCCTGGCCTTCGATCTCGTGACCCGCACTGGGAGCCCTTCCGCCACCACCTGGGAACACAGAAAGGACAATTTTAAATGATCGGTTAAGTCTTGCGGCGTGCATGCTCTTTGCACCATTGTGCTGGAGGCCTTTGGCTAGAGACGCAGCTGCTCTGTCCAGAGCACACAAGCTCTGCCTTGCTAGCTGAGACTTCCACACAACCGTAGGCAATCAAATGCTCAGTCCAGGGGTCTCCAACGTGGTGACCTCGGGCACCATACCGTCCGCCAACAATTTCCCAAAACTTTGCAGAAAATGCGGGTGGGAGAGCTTTTACTCAACAAGCTTTTTGATTGACAGTGATTTAAAAAAGAAAAGAAAATTGGCTCCAGTTATCCCCACAGTACAAGGAGCATCACTGCTCGGCGGTTAAGAGCAGAGGCGTTTAATCTGGCGAGCTGGGTGTGGTTCCCCACTCCTCCTCCACATGCAGCTAGCTGGGGGATCTATGGCTAGGCACAGTCCTGTTACAGCTGTTTTCACAGTGCAGTTCTGTTAGAGCTCTCTCAGCCCATCCTACCTGACAGGGTGTTTGTTGTGGGGAGAGGAAGGGAAGGCAACTATAAGTCTGGGAAGAAGAAGAGTTGGTTTTCATACCCTGATTTTCACTGCCCGAATAAGTTTCAAGCAGCTTGCAATCGTCTTCCCTTTCTCTCCCTCAACAGGCACCCTTCGGGGGAGGTGGGGCTGAGAGAGCTCTAAGAGAACTGCTCTGCAAGAACAGCTCTATCAGGGCTGTGACGAGTCCAACGTCACCCAGCTGGCTGCATGTGGAGCAGCAGGGAACCAAATGTGGCTTGCCAGACTGGGACCCACCATAACACTCTTCTTCTATTATTATTATTATTGTTGTTGTTGTTGTTGTTGTTGGTTTTAATATACCATCCCTCTCCACATGCAGGCTCAGGGCAGTTTACATGTGTCACATGCAAACTGCTTATAAAATCACTGTTTAAAATATTTTTAAAACTTATGGTTCTCTATCGATCTGCCACCTGGCCCATTTCACGGAGAATATAGTATCGGGTAGAGGGGATAACCCAGAGATGGAGGGAGGAAGGTCCATAGATTTCATTGGGTGCTAATTTGTTCTGGCCTCAACCAAAGGCTGGTGGAAGAGAGACATTCTGCAAGCCCAGCGTATCTTAGGCAGTTCCATCACAGCCCAGGTCTTAGACTCATGGAAGGGCCTCCTCGGTCATCTAGTCCAACCCCCTGCACTGTGCAGGACACCCACAACCCTCTCGGTCATCCACTGTCACCTGCCATCCCCTTGAACCTTCACAGAATCAGCCTCTCCCTCAGATGGCTCTCCAGCCTCTGCTTAAAAATCTCCAGAGATGGAGAACCCACCACCACCTGAGGAAGCCTGTTCCACTGAGGAAGTGCTCTGTCAGGAACTTCTTCCGGATGTTTAGATGGAATTTAGAATAATAGAATCCTAGATTTGGAAGGGGCCTCCTGGGTCATCTAGTCCAACCCCCTGCCCCATGCAGGACACTCACAACCCTCTCGCTCATCCACTGTCACCTGCCACCCCCTTGAACCTTCACAGAATCAGCCTCTCCGTCAGGTGGCTCTCCAGCCTCTGCTTAAAAATCTCCAAAGATGGAGAACCCACCACCTCCCGAGGAAGCCTGCTCCACTGAGAAACCACTCTAACCGTCAGGACTGACTGTCTTGACTGGCAGGTTGTCCTACCAAGCAGGGGCCACGGCTGAGAAGGCCCTTCCTTTGGGTCAGGGGCCACCAACATTTTAGCACTAGAAGATCTTGAAAGTTCTTCAGGAGAAGCATCTATGACTGAAACGCAGCTGCAGCAGCCATTTTGAGAATCTCCACCTGGATTCAAAAGTGTAAGACTCTACCTCCTAATCCTGTGGGGGGGGGGGGATTTGCAACGGGAACATATCACATGCGATCGAGTGCAGTCACTGTCAAACGTGATGTCGATAATGCATGTTTCTTTGTTACCTTCTCTTTTGGCTTGCTCAGCACGGGGATCTGCGACGGCTGCGGAAGAAAGGAGGGCATTTCCGGCTGGTATCGCCCACACTTGAACACGGGCTTCTGCCTCTGCGCCTTCAGCTTCTGAAGTTCTTTTTCGGCTTTGTAACGCTGGAGCATTTCCATGCGCTCCTTCCCGCAAATCTTGGCATTTGTTACGTGCTCTGGGGAGGGCGAGAAAGGATAAGTACAGCCGCTCTTGCTGCCAACAGTCCAGTCTTATTCCGCACAAGCAAGACACAATGATAACGCTCATTCCAGTTTGGACATCTCCAAGAACCATTTTGCAAAGAAAGAAAACGTCAGGAACCAGGCAGAATCGCATAACATACGGCAATCTCAAGGCTTCAAGATGAAGCTTTAAGTAAAAGTCTTTATTTGGAGAATCAGGACCAAGATCAGCATATCACATAAGCTCTTAGACCAGGGGTAGTCAAACTGCGGCCCTCCAGATGTCCATAGACTACATTCCCATGAGCCCCTGCCAGCGAATGCCGTCAAGGGCTCATGGGAATTGTGGTCCATGGACATCTGGAGGGCCGCAGTTTGACTACCCCTGTAGACAGGAATCTTGACAAGAGACGCTGAGAAAGGTGGTTGCATAGCATATATACACCTGGCCCCAACCTGGTGGAAGGAGCTCCTGGAAGAGCTATGGGCCCTGCGGGATTTGTCAGCTTTTCGCAGGGCCTGCAAGACGGAGCTTTTCCGCCAGGCATATGGTTGAGGCCAGAACAGTTCCCAGCACTGTGGGTCTCCAGCGAAAGCCAACCAAGCTGCTCGCTCCCAGATAGAGATTGACACCCAAGAAACTTCATTAAAAGTTTCCAAACAGATCTCACACATGTTGGAAATGTGAAAAAACGAACAGGAACCTTTCCCCATAGGTGGTAGTGGAGCCCAGAAATTCTGGGTACAAGTACATACTTGTATGAAAAGGACTTTAAAGACTAATATATGTTTGAGACCCAAAGTGTCTCTGTGGGGTCTGATCGATAATTAACTGGAAAATAATCATGGCTCTGTTTAGGGAGATGACAGCGGCAGCGAGAATTCTATATGGACAGAACTGGAAGAACACAAATTTACCTACAATAGAAGATTGGGTGACCAGGTTGTTAAGAGTTGGCTGAAATTAATACGCTTACTGCTTTTGAGAGCCAGCTTGGTGTCGTGGTTAGGAGTGTGGACTTCTAATCTGGCGAGCCGGGTTTGATTCTCCTTCACAGGCAGCCAGTTGGGTGACCTTGGGCCAGTCACAGCACTGATAAAGCTGTTCTGATCGAGGAGGAATATCAGGGCTCTCTCAGCCTCAACATACACCCTGTGAGGTAGGTGGAGTTGACAGAACTCTTGAGAGAACTGTAACTAGCCCAAGGTCACCCAGCTGGCTGTATGTGTGTGGGGGGGGGATTTCAAACCCTGTGCTCTAGATTAAAGGCTCCAGATTAGATGCTGCTGCTCTTACAGCCAAGTTGGTCTAGTCACAGTTCAGTTAGAAGTTGCTCTCTCAGAACTCCCTCAGCCTCACCTCCCTCACAGGGTGTCTGTTGTGGGGAGAGGAAAGGGAAGGCAAGTGGAAGCCGCTTTGAGCCTCCTTTGGGTAGAGAAAAGCGGCATATAAGAACCAGCTCTTCTTCTTCAGTAATCTCAGGGCTCTCTTAGCCTCCCTTCCCTCACAGGGTGTCTGTTGTGGGGAGAGGAAAGGGAAGGCAAGTGGAAGCCGCTTTGAGCCTCCTTCGGGTAGGGAAAAGCGGCATATAAGAACCAACTCTTCTTCTTCTTCTTCAGTAATATCAGGGCTCTCTCAGCCTCAACTCCCTCACAGGGTGTCTGTTGTGGGGAGAGGAAAGGGAAGGCAAGTGGAAGCCACTTTGAGACTCCTTCGGGTAAAGCGGCCTATAAGAACCAACTCTTCTTGGTTTGACAAAAATCCACACCTACCTTTGTGACACAGATTAGAAGTTAGACAAGGTTTCATTTGGTTAGAGGTAAAGTAAAACAGTGATGTCACAGTACTGAGTAACATAATCCTATCTTGCAAAGTCAAACATATGTCTATCCTTTGCTCTTTTTCATGTAATCTTTCTTTACTGTTCCATCTGATATATTAAAAATAAATTTAAAATCACAATAAAAAAGAACTAATGCCTTATTAAGAGGTGTAAGACATTAGCTGTTTATTTATTTAATTTATTAGATTTGTGCATCTTCAGGACTGGATGGCCGTGGTCTGGTGTCTTGAGTCCCTGACGTGGCAAGATGGGATGGGAATCCATCCATGCCAAAGTGTGGAGTGTTTCCTACCTCTGAAGATGCCAGCCACAGCTGGTGGCAAAACGGCAGGGATTCTCTCTTTATTGGTATGGTCATTGACCAGTAAGAAAATGGCAGGGATTATAAATATCAGGAAAAGCCTCTTGTGGTACAGAGTGGTAAGGCAGCAGACATGCAGTCTGAAGCTCTGACCATGAGGCTGGGAGTTCGATCCCAGCAGCCGGCTCAAGGTGGACTCAGCCTTCCATCCTTCCGAGGTCGGTAAAATGAGTACCCAGCTTACTGGGGGGTAAACGGTAATGACTGGGGAAGGCACTGGCAAGGCCACCCCGTATTGAGTCTGCCATGAAAACGCTAGAGGGCGTCACCCCAAGGGTCAGA
>BDOT02000002.1:162871763-162884888 GCA_003118565.2 Paroedura picta | reverse complement strand
GGGGGTGGCAGGTGACAGTGGGTGAGCGAGAGGGTTGTGGGTGTCCTGCACAGTGCAGGGGGTTGGACTAGATGACCCAGGAGGTCCCTTCCAACTCTAGGATTCTATGATTCTAAGAATGATAGTTTTTGCCTTTGTTTTGGCTGGGACTTGCCCGGTTCCCTCAGGCCTCCAAGGAAAGAGCAGGAAACAGAAGGTGGCCTTGGGCAGCCCTGGAAGAAGCCTGAGGCCGCCACCCCTGCCTATTAAACTGTTTTCATGGCTCCTCCGCGGCCGATGAGCTCGCGGCCCAGCAAGCTTCTCACTTCGGGAGGGGAGGGAAGAGAAGCTTTAGCGGCCGATTTGCTCGCGGCCCGGAGGGGCCGGGAGGGGAAGCCACAGCCGCCGGCATGGCGGCAGCGCAAACGCGCATGCGCGGACTGCCGCGCACGCGCGTTTGCGGCAGTCCATGCATGCGCGTTTGCGCTGGGGCTGCCACGCACGCGCGGGCCCCCGGGCCGCCCTCTCCGCCCACTACTCCCCAGCGGTCCGCAGCAAACGGAAGCTTGCGGACCGCTGGACTAGATGACCCAGGAAGTCCCTTCCCACTCTGTGATTTTTATAACCTTCATCCAGCGATGACCATTCTGCCTCGCCTATCGCACAGGGTTGTTGTGAGGGTAAAACAGAGCCGTCCAGATTGGCAAAAAAAAGCCAGGGGTGTACGCGAAGTGAAATAAAACGTCCTTTCCCCAGGGGCACTCTCACGTTTGGTTCTTCGCTTCCCGATCCAGCATGGCTTTGCTTCCGTTCTTAAAGGGGGAGTGTTGAGAGAGAGAGAGAGGGGAGCCGATGGAAACGCAAACATACTTTCCGGGAGAGAAGTGCCCGGTGGTTAAGAATAAGGCTGTTTGTCGGAAAACACCCTCCGGTTATAGGGATTTTCTCCTCGCACACAAAGCGGTCCTGTTTACAGCTCGGGGAGTGACGCAAAGGGGTGCAAAGTGGGTTTTCCAGCCGATCTTTGGCCTCCTTTGAAGGGAACATGCCTGGCTTTGAAGACACATCCTTGCCTCACCAGAGGTGTGAAAACCACAGGGCCACCGTCCGTTTGCTTCCCGAAACTCTCCCTCCCTCCCTCGGCAATGGACGATTTCCCTGTTTGCTTTTCGCTTGAAAAAAGGTGTCTCCCCTGCCGGCTGGTTTCGGGGTTCAAAGGTCGCAGCCACTCCGGCATGTTTGCTTTGCTGGGGAACTGGTGATAATTGGGCTGCTATATCCGTTGTCTGCTATATCCGTTGACTGACAAACCGGTCAGTCCTAGAGGAGATCAACCCTGACTGCTCTTTAGAAGGCCAGATCCTGAAGATGAAACTCAAATACTTTGGCCACCTCATGAGAAGGAAGGACTCCCTGGAGAAGAGCCTAATGCTGGGAGCGACCGAGGGCAAAAGAAGAAGGGGACGACAGCGAATTTGGTGGGTGGATGGAGTCACTGAAGCAGTCGGTGCAAACTTAAATGGACTCCGGGGAATGGTAGAGGACAGGAAGGCCTGGAGGATCATTGTCCAGGGGGTCGCGATGGGTCGGACACGACTTCGCACATAACAACAACAAATATCCGTTGTTGCTGCTTCTCGGATCCGTTTTCCGTCCTGTCTTGTAGGTTCAGACCAGGGAAAATACTGCCACTTGTCTATAATTGCAAAGGATTTTCCCCTCGACCTTCTGTTCCCCCCCCCCCATCTTAATTAGCAGAACCCCCAGTGCAGGGGTAGTTAAACTGCGGCCCTCCAGATGTCCATGGACTACAGTTCCCATGAGCCCCTGCCAACAAAGGTTGATTCAAGGCGTGAGCTTTCGAGGGCATGCACATTTCCTCAGTAAATCTTTGTTGGTCTTCAAGGTGCTATTGGACTCTATTTTTATTTGGGAGAAGATTACTCTTGAAGATTCTGAAGATGAGAACTTTTCTCCTTGCTTAATGTTGACCTCCAGTTGGATTATACAAATTCTTCCATAACCTTGTTGTTAGGTGCGAAGTCGTGTCCGACCCATCGCGGCCACACGGACAACGATCCTCCAGGCCTTCCTGTCCTCTACCATTCCCCGGAGTCCATTTAAGTTTGCCCCGACTGCTTCAGTGACTCCATCCAGCCGCCTCATTCTCTGTCGTCCCCTTCTTCCTTTGCCCTCCATCGCTCCCAGCATTAGGCTCTTCTCCAGGGAGTCCTTCCTTCTCACGAGGTGGCCAATCCGTAACCTGCAGGATTGATTGAGCCACATGTTTTTTCCCCTTGTCTGCATACATCCTCCCGTGTGGGTTTTAACTTTTGTGATCTTAATTCCCAAGGAACCCAGGCATCTGCCAAGGATCCTGACATGGGTTCTATCAGCCCATCTAGAGCCTTGGTCAGTCCTTTTGAGCACGGGTAGTCAGCCTGTGGTCCTCCAGATGTCCATGGACTACAATTCCCACGAGCCCCTGCCAGCGTTAGCTGGCAGGGGCTCATGGGAATTGTAGTCCATGGACATCTGCAGGACCACAGGTTGACTACCCCTGCGTAAAAGGACTGAGGGGATGTCCCTAACTCTGCTGAGGGTGTGCGTTGTGGAGGGTGAGTTGTTTTCAAGCTACGTTGTTCTTTCGGTCACTTTTTAAAACCGAGCAACTCTCGATAATCTTCTCAGGAAGCGGTTTGAAAGCCACTGGCCCGGAGAGATACCGAGCCCCTCCTTATCTCTCCGTATTCCCATGGCCTTCCTTGTCCGCACCCAACTTTCTGTCCATTCGGTCCGCCCTCCTCCCTTTGTTAACGTTGATTTTTGCTCCTATCTCTTTGGGCTTCTCCTAAGATCCTCGCCTTCAGAAATAACACCAAATGACAGGCCGCTGCAGGAAAAGTTTTGCCTGATTAGAACCAGATAACTTAAGGTGGTGGTGGTGGGGGGGGGAGTGAGCGTGATGTTGCTTAGGTCATGAGAATTTTAAAAACAACAAACTCAGCGACAATCAAACGTTCGCAGCGGGCTGCAAAAATACAGCGCTGGGGCGATGCTGGAGCCGAGTCCCTTGCCAGGTTAAAAAGAAAAACAATAACTCAAAAAAGACAGACTCACAGATCCCTAGGGACTGATTCTCCCTTCCAAAATACTGGAGCTCGAGGGCATCCAATGAAACGGATGGGCAGTTCACACAGAATTCGCCACATGGCAAGGGCCACAGGAATAAGCAGAAATCCCTGGAGGGTAAGTCCATGTTTGGCTACTAGCCATGGTGACTAAGGGGAACTTTCATATTCAGAGGTATTAAGCCTCGGATTCTCAGAGCCAGGAGGCAACGAGGAAGGTCTCGCTCTCTCCTGATGTTCTTAAGTCCCTGTGTGAGGCAGGAGGCTGGACTGGAGGGACCCCTGGTCTGACCCAGCAGGGCTCTCCTGATGTCCTTAGGAAGGCCTCGGCCTCTCTGCCCTGTTGCTGGCCCTCCAGAGGAACTGGCTGGCCCCTGTGTGAGACAGGAGGCTGGACTGGAGGGACCCCTGGTCTGACCCAGCAGGGCTCTTCTGATGTCCTTAGGATGGTCTCGGCCTCTCCGCCCTGTTGTCGGCTATCCAGGATACTGGACTAGATGAACCCCTGGTCTGATCCACTGGGGCTCTTATGTCCCCTGACTCCTGGTTCTTGGGCACAGACTTGGTTTTGATGGAAGCCAGAAAATACTTTCATTGAATAAGAATTCCACAAAGGGCCAGGCTAGCTGGTTGGTGCCTGTTGTGAAAATTTCAAACACTCCTCCAAATCCTTTTCTTCCTGAACAGTGCTTGTTTAACGGCATCATGAGCATACCGTAAGCAATTATTCATTCTTTGACTGCTGCTGGTATGTTTGCCTGACTGGTTTGTAATCGGTTTATAAGCCCCGGTGACTTGGTTTTATGGGATTTCATGTTTCTGTATATTGCGGTTTTATTCTACTGTAAGCTGCCACGAGTTGTTTTTGAGTGCGGTGGGTAAGAGATCTAATTAATAATTATTATAATAATTATAA
Source organism: Paroedura picta (assembly GCA_003118565.2). NCBI lineage: Eukaryota > Metazoa > Chordata > Lepidosauria > Squamata > Gekkonidae > Paroedura > Paroedura picta. Next base: position 162,880,862 of record BDOT02000002.1, on the reverse strand, counting down.
TTATTATGGGATTTTATGTTTTATGGGATTGCATGTTTGTATGTATTGGAGTTTTATTCTATTGTAAGTCACTAGGAGTTGTTTCTGAGAGCAGCGGGTAAGAAATCTAATTACTACTACTACTTACTAATCTTACTGATTAATTGGGATTGGTGTTTTATTGCTTAGAATGTTTTATCTATTTTATATGAATGATGTTTTATCTTTATTTGTAAACTGACATGAGCCAGTACCCCTGGGAGCGGCATTATATAAATACAGTAATAAACACACTAACAAATGAATAATGCTCCCAAGTCTGGGGGAGTCAAGGGGAAGTAGATATTCTAGCTTTGGCTTAGGAAATTTTGAAAGATTTGGCGTTGCAGGAGTAGATGGACCACTGGACTTTTCTTATGTTCTTATTCCAGGGGAGTCTGTTGAGCAGCCTGGCATCATTGCTCCTTGACATGGCATATATAACAAACATACCAGTTTGGTGTAGTGGTTAGGAGTGTGGACTTCTAATCTGGTGAGCCAGGTTCAATTCTGCACTCCCCCACATGCAGCCAGCTGGGTGACCTTGAGCTCCCCACGGCACTGATAAAACTGTTCTGACAGAGCAGTGATATCAGGGCTCTCCCAGCCTCACCCACCCCACAGGGTGTCTGTTGTGGGGAGAGGAAAGGGAAGGCGCTTTGAGCCTCCTTAGGGTAGGGAAAAGCGGCATATAAGAACCAACTCTTCTTCTACCAGTTGCATCTCTCCATTGGTATGCAGATTTCCAGGGCATCCAATTTTACACTTCCTTGTTGCTCAGAGATACAAATTGTGCTGGAACATATGCCAGGGGTGGCTCTCCAGATCTCTATGGACTACAGCCAGCAGGGGCTTATGGGAATTGTAGTCCGTGGTTATCTGGAGAGCCGCAGATAGGCCACCCCTGGATAGCGTTGCCTAGTTCTGTACAGCAGCTTTGAAAATTCGTAGTTGGACACTTTGTGCCAAATAATCCTGAGAGTTTTAATATTGTAGAGTAGTTCGTCATTTGCTTGGACTTCACCTTTAGATTCTTCCTGTGTGTTGCATCTAGTATATTTTTATCATCGCCGGAGCAAGCTGTGACTTGGTTTTTATGGGATTTCATGTTTCTGTATATTGCGGTTTTATTCTACTGTAAGCTGCCACGAGTTGTTTCTGAGAGCGGCCGGTAAGAAATCTAATTAATAATTATTATAATTATTATAATAATTATTATGGGATTTCATATTTTATGGGATTGCATGTTTTTATGTATTGGGGTTTTATCCTATTGTAAGTCACTAGGAGTTGTTTCTGAGAGCAGCGGGTAAGAAATCTAATTACTACTACTACTAACAATAAACTTATTGATTAATTGGGACTGGGGTTTTATTGCTTAGAATATTTTATCTATTTTATATGTATGGTATTTTATCTTTATTTGTAAACTGACATGAGCCAGGACCCCTGGGAGCGGCATTATATAAATACAATAATAAACACACTAACAAATGAATAATGTATGTTAGGCTGTTTTAAAATTTGGTTTTAAGTTGATTGTATCCCATTTACCTTTGCTGGTCTAGGCCCGTATTAAAGATTGGCTACCAGTACTTTGAGTGCTGTTTCTTGAGAGAGATTAGAATAATAGAATCACAGAATCATAGAGTGGGAAGGGGCCATCCAGGCCATCTAGTCCCACCCCCTGCTCAGTGCAGGATCAGCCCAAAGCATCCTAAAGCATCCAAGAAAAGTGTGTATCCAACCTTTGCTTGAAGACTGATTCAAGTTGGTCCAAAGTAGCCCAACAAAAAGAGAGTCCAATAAGGCACCTTTAAGACCCACCAAGATTTATTCAAGGGGGGAGCTTTCGAGTGCAGGCTCTCTTCCTCAGACTAATGAACTACCAGCATAACAGTAGAAATATAAGGCAAAAGCTAATTATGGTCAATTAGTAATCTGTGTCACAAGCATCAGAATTCAGCCATATGATGCCTTATGATAATTCTTTGCTAAAACAGCCAATCAGTCCCCTTGAGTTCAGTTGTAGTTTGAGTTCACAAAATCATTGGAGGAATAAAACTGGCCACATTAGTGATTAATGGCTGTCACTTTACCGTTTGTGAAAACACTTTACCTTTGTGAAAACATCCCTGCAAGTGACAAGCTGTGCTGGAAACTATCTTGTCCTGAGACCAGAGAATTAAATTCAAAATTACATTACATGTTACTAACATCACCTTACAGTCACCTTGTCCCAAATAAAATAAATTAAAAAGAAGAGCGGATTGTGAGGAATGGGGATACAAGAGTTGAACGAGGTTAGCATGCGTAGTGAGATAAAGAAACCTACGTCCTTGTTGAGTCCAGGATATGCCATTGTATTGAGTGCTGTAATAACTTGCATTTCTGCAATCTCCCTTTCTAGTATCTTCTTGAGGTCCCTTTGCAATAAAACAGCTACTTTGAGGTCCTTTATTGCAGGGATCCTCAACCAGTGGTCCTCCAGATGTTCATGGACTACAATTCCCATGAGCCCCTGCCAGCATTTGCTGGCAGGGGCTCAGGGAATTGTAGTCCATGAACATCTGGAGGACCACTGGTTGAGGATCCCTGCTTTATTGAATGTCCTGGAAGGTTGAAATGTTCCCCTACAGCAGGGGTAGTCAACCTGTGGTCCTCCAAATGTCCATGGACCACAAATGCTGGCAGGGGCTCATGGGAATTGTAGTCCATGGACATCTGGAGGACCACAGGTTGACTACCCTTGCCCTACAGGAGATGTGGGAGAACATGCCATAGTAAGTGGGAACTCTGAGGCTGTGAGGTGAGGGTGACCCTTGCACAAACCAAGAGGCAATTCTGGCCATGCTTAGAAACACAACTTCCTGTTTACGTGACCATCTGGCTTGCCACGGGTAATTAGGATCCATGCTTCAAGGCTGCCTTCAGCTCCCGATGGCAGCTGGCGTCTAGCGTGCTCTGCAAAATCCATTTTCCAGGAAGCTGACTATTCCTTGAGCATTCAAGGGTTCCATCGATTCCCCGTCTCGGGCGTAATTAGAGGCACCCGACTGTCGTTAATGCTTCACCTACCGCAGATCGGTGCTCTTTTTAACACTTAGCAACCTTAGGGGATTTGCATAACCTTTTGACTTGGCAATAAATCTTCATAATTGCAGGGTTTGGTTCGGTCGGGTTTCCCCCCCCCTCCCCTTCTTAAAAGCGTCCTCCGCAGTTCTAGAACTAGTTTTGGTTCTTCGCTTGTTGTTTTGTCCCGGGTGTTCTTGCGAGTTGTCAATTGTTAAAGTGCGTTGGAATCCTTTCGTCCTTTGCGGGTGGTTGCCACCTGCAGCGAAAGGCCCTGGGCGAGAATAGATTTCCGCCTGGAAAATTGAGTCTAAAGATCCACAGCGATTGGTTTCGAACGGTCCACGGAGTACGTGGCATGCCTTAATAATTAGCTGATACAGGGGTAGTCAAACAGCGGCCCTCCAGATGTCCATGGACTACAATTCCCATGAGCCCCTGCCAGCTAACGCTGGCAGGGGCTCATGGGAATTGTAGTCCATGGACATCTGGAGAGCTGCAGTTTGACTACCCCTAGGTTAAACGATTTGAAAACGATTTGAATTTCCCCCTCTGTGACGGTGGATTCAGGTGGGTAGCCATGTTGGTCTGAAGCAGTGGAACAAACTGCATTCAGGGGCACCTTGAAGACTCACAGAGGGTTTTATTTTACGCACTCTCGAGAGAGTCATAACAAGTTTATTATATGCTTGATTTTGTTTTTCCCCCACCCTGAGCCTGTAGAGAAGGGCAGGCCGTGAGAATATTATTATTGTTTTGTTGTTGTTGTTGTTGTGGTTGGGTCTAAGCTTTCAGCCTGCAGAAGGGGTGGTTGAGAGGGGCCATGATTACTGCCTTTAAATGGAAGGTTGTCAGTTAGAGGAAAGGTTGATGAGCAAGAGGGTAGGGAGTGTCTTGCATAGTGCAGGGGGTTGGTTGGACTAGATGACCCAGGAGGTCCCTTCCAGCTCTATGATTCTATGATTGCGGTTCCTTTTGGCAGCAGAAGTGAGGACCTGCAGGAATGGCTGTAAACATTACCAGGTAGATATCATACTAGTTACATTAGTTCAGCTGTGGAAGGGGCTGCCTAAGATGGTGGGGAGCTCCCCCTCACTGGCCGTCTTCAAGCAGCGGCTGGACAGATCCTTCTCCTGGATGCTTGAGGCTGATCCTGCATTGAGCAGGGGGTGGGATTAGATGGCCTGGATGGCCCCTTCCCACTCTAGGATTCTAGGAGTCTAGTTCAGCAGTGGAAGGGGCTGCCTAAGGAGGTGGGGAGCTCCCCCTCACTGGCCGTCTTCAAGCAGCGGCTGGACAGACCCTTCTCCTGGATGCTTGAGGCTGATCCTGCACTGAGCAGGGGGTGGGACTAGATGGCCTGGATGGCCCCTTCCCACTCTAGGATTCTAGGAGTCTAGTTCAACAGTGGAAGGGGCTGCCTAAGGAGGTGGGGAGCTCCCCCTCACTGGCCGTCTTCAAGTGGAGGCTGGACAGATCCTTCTCCTGGATGCTTGAGGCTGATCCTGCACTGAGCAGGGGGTGGACTAGATGGCCTGGATGTCAAGATTAGAATAATGAAATGCACCAAATGCATGGTTTTGAAAAATCTGCACAGCTAATTAAATCTCCCAGTCAGAAGTCTTGCTGGGTAAAGGCCTCATCCAGCACCGTCAACGACCTAAGGACGCTTAGTGGGCGCCATCTTGGGGTGCCATGCACTAGAGCCCCACTTGCTCTCAGTATATGTTGTTGCTGTTGTTGCTGCTGCTATTGTTTTTGAAGATTTATTTCCCGCCACTCGCCAGCATGCTCATGGCGGATTACAAGTCATAAAAACCCCATTAAAACCCCCCAATTAAAGCATAATCCCTAACAATGCGGAAACCCCTCCCCACCCCTGCTATTAGAGGGAGGAAAGGAGGTAGATGCAATACTCATACCTGGAGAGGGGGCGTGGATCTACCTCGACGACCCCAGCCTCAACCGTAAACCTGGCGGAAGAGCTCCATTTTACAGGCCCCTCAGAATGCCATAAGCTCCAGTAGGGCCCATAGCTCACCTGGGAGCTCATTCCACCAGGTTGGGGCCAGGACCAAAAAGGCCCTGGCCCTGGTTGCGGCTAGGCACGCTTCCCTGGGGCCGGGAACAATGTGGCCGAGCATAACCCTTGACTCACTCTTCTGCCATTTTGTTTGCCGGCACCCTGACATCTTCCAAGCAAGATGACACTTTTGTTGTGTTTTGTTCTTGCTTAGACCAGGGGTGGCCAAGCTGTGGCTCTCCAGCTGGCAGGGGCTGATGGGAGTTGTAGTCCATGGGCATCTGGAGAGCCACAGTTGGTCCACCCCTGGCTTAGACCAGCAGGTTGCCTAATCCCGAAGTGAACTGCTGCTCCGCGGCCCTCCCAGGCCATAGTAAACTTGCTACGATTCTCTGTCAGCCTCTCAGAATGTTGCTTCACCTTAGCATGGTCGCTGTTTTTGAATGTTAAATGCAATCAGTCATTTTGCGGTTATGTAATAAAAGAGTGACACGTCAAGATCTTTTAGAGGGAATCTGATGGATCGCAGAGCGTAAGTCCCGCTGTAGTCTTTTCTCCTCCCTCCCATTTAAGAATTCGCTGACAAAAAAATAAAACCCTAGCAAGAAGGAATGCTAGAAGTCCTGATCTACGCCAGTTTTACTCTGCATACCTGGGAGGTGACAAACCTGTTGTTCACCTGCATACGGGGTTACTGTTTTTTGTTATTTTACTTCCTTCTGATTCTGTTCTGTGTTTTCGCGGTATGGCGTCATTGGCCAAATCTCCAAAAACTGAGCGTGTCCTTGTCAAGCAGAGGTCCCCAACACGGAGCCCCCCAGCACTTTTCCTGGTGCCCACCACGTGCTTTTAGAAAGTAGGGGGGGGGGCTGAGCTAAAATTTTAACAAAATTAACAAGCATTCCTGTGAATCTTAAGCGATTTCATAATAGGGGAATATGCATGGAACTGTATGTTCAGTGTCTTTACGGAATTTTATGGGGTAGGTTTTGACTGTTGCAAGTCACTTCGAGAAGACTTAAGTCAAGAGAGGCAGGATATAAATTAAATTATAGATAAATAAATGGTGGGGTTGGAGCCATTGATCACTGACATAGACAGTTTTATTTCTCCTATGTTTTTGTGAACTGCAACTGAATTCAAGGGGACTGATTGGTTGTTCTGGCAAAGAATTATCCTATGGCTGAATTTCAATGTGCGACACAGTTTACTAATTTAACAGAATTAATTTTTGCTTTATGTTCCTACTGTCACGATGGTAGTTCATAAGTCTGAGGAAGAGTGCTTGCCCTCAAAAGCTTACGCCTGGAATAAATCTTTGTTGGTCTTAAAGGTGCTACTGGACTCTGATTTTATTATAAATATATATATATATATATATATATATATATATATATATATATATATATATATATATATATATATATATATAAATAAAGGTATAACAGAATTCGTGCCTGAAATGTTGGAAGAGTCACTGTTAGACTTATGCATAACCTTGCCTCTCTCATGGCAGCCTTTTAAAGTTTTAAGTGTTTTTTAATAGAGAAAGATAAAAGCATGAGGGGGGAAAAGGGGGGGAACCAATAAAAAGCAAAGAAGAGACAAGGTAAAATCATTATAGTAAACGTTTGCGTTTCCAGGCGACTAGGGCGTAAGCCATGACCGAATAATTAAAATTCATCCCTCGTAAAATTGGATGCTAGAGGACGAGCAATTCCATATCTTGTTTAGACCAGGCTATAAGACGCTTTCCACTCGAGGTAAGAAGATTACATTTGTTCTGCATCTTTCAGAAACGGAGTCAGTGGCATCCAGATCTTGCAGTTTTAACATCTTGTCTCTCTTCAGGGCTCTCCTGGCGAAGACAAAGTAATTAGGTCCAGGGGTAGTCAAACTGCAGCCCTCCAGATGTCCATGGACTACAATCCCATGAGCCCCTGCCAGCAAACGCTGGCAGGGGCTCATGGGAATTGTAATCCATGGACATCTGGAGGGCCGCAGTTTGACTACCCCTGTATAGACATTGACTATGTTAGGCTAGATTACGGAAGTTCAGTGTATCCCCCAAAATGACCTCTATTTCATTCACCAGGCTTGTGTTGCTTGTGGCCTAGTGCTTTTAATTTAGCGTCTGGTGGCTCTGGTTCTTCTTGACTTCCTGGGACGGAAAAGGGTTTTTTCAAGTAACCAGGACTCAAATCAATACATGGTGAGCAGGTGGCCTTTGACTTGTTGGGTCACATCCGTATGGCAGGGTCAGAAACAGGGAAGAAGGGGAAACTAGAGAAGTCACCTCTCTCCATGGTTTATGTCACCAACCCTTCTGGTGCTACAGTGGCATGAGAAGGCTCATCTTGCACACTTCCCCCTTGCACACCGGTGTTGTGTGTCTTCTTATACATGTCATGTCCCTTCACCTTTAAAGCATTCAAAGGGGGCTGCTGTGGAAGTGGAAAGAAGGAAAGATTGGCTGATTCACTGATCATAAAAGAAGAAGAGCTCTGCTGGATGAGATGACCCAGGAGGTCCCTTCCAACTCTAGGATTCTATGAGGAAGAGTGTTTGCAGGAGCAGTGCAGAGGTGGCTGGCTGGGGTTCATCCTCTTTTATAAAACCAACAAACGAGGGAGAGGTTGGAGGGAGCAACTTGTCTGTTCCCTTGCCGCCTGTATTCCTGATTCATTCCCTGGGTTCTGGCCTGTGCTCTAGAACTCCATTTCCCTTTGGACTTGAAGCTGTGGGTGCGGTTTAAGGGGAACCTGGACTTTGGATGCGTATTTTTACTTCCTCTTTCCGCCTGCTGCGTGTCTGCAATCGGGACAATGTGTCTGTCCGTCTGTGGGTTTCTTTACAGCCCAGGTTCCTTCTTTATTCACCCTTAATCAAATGGTGTCCTTTAAGAACATTCACACAGGGAGGAAGAGAGACAGAGAGAGAAGGAGAGAAAGAGAGAGACAGAGAGAGAGAGACAGAGGGAGATAGAGACAGAGGGAGAGAGAGACAGAGAGAGAAAGAGAGAGACAGAGAGAGAGAGAAAGAGAGAGAGAGAGAGAGAGAAAGAGAGAGACAGAGAGAGACAAAGAGAGAGAAAGAGAGAGAAAGAGAGAGAAAGAGAGAGAGAAAGAGAGAGAGAGAAAGAGAGAGAGACAGAGAGAGAGAAAGGGAGAGACAGAGAGACAGAGAGAGACAGAGAGAGAGAAAGAGACAGAGAGAGAGAGACAGAGAGAAAGAGAGAGACAGAGAGAGAGAGACAGAGAGAAAGAGAGAGAGAGAGACAGAGACAGAGACAGAGACAGAGAGAGTTCTAAAGTCCAAGGTACCTCTGCCTATTTGCAAAGGAAGCCCTTTTTTTACCTCCCATAGTAAGTCGCTTAGCAGTATGAACCGCAAGGGTCATTCACAGAGTTCCTGATCAAGGTGTGGCTTGCGCTTAGATCTCAGCAGCTCCTCAGATCCTCTTCCTTCATCCTTTAATCTCGTTAAACGTGCCTGCCGTGGAACAGATGCGGAAGGCCCATTTCCCTCTTTGCGCATTTGACTGTTGCAGTGCCGCCTCCTTGGCTGCTTTCTGAAACAGTCCTCTCGTCCCAGTTTTATCAACGTGGATCAAACCTTACGGATGCAGGTTTCGAGACGATTCCTTAGGTGCTCTGGAATTCCAGGGGCAGAGAGAACATATTCCTTTGGCATACAAAAAGAGTCCCCCTGTGCTTGGGTTTGATGATTGCAAAGTCTAAAGATTCCGAGATCTTAGTGATTTTCCTGCTCTTCTTCCTAGGCCAGCCTTTTTCAATCTTTTGATCGTGGTGGAGAAGTGGGTGCAGAAATAAGAGGCGGGAGACAGCCAATCAATGGATCGATATTTTGCCATTTTTCCATCGAGGAGAAAGAGATGAGGCCTGTACAACAGCAGGGGGAGGGGGAGGAGGTCTCCTCCTCCTCCTGCAGGTCTCCCCACAACAGACACCCTGTGAGGTGGGTGA
>BDOT02000002.1:162859168-162871088 GCA_003118565.2 Paroedura picta | reverse complement strand
TGAACCGCGGCGCCAGACTCTAGGCGGGGCCGGGTCGTCCCCAGGGGACAGGGGGGTCACTAATTGTGGAGGAAAGGGCTGCTTGGGAGGGGGGACTGGGGGATGCCAGCCTCCAGGTGGGGCCTGGGGATCCCCCGGGATGACAGCGCATCTCCTGACTATACGGAGCACATTCTTCCTGGAGGAAAGGGCTGCTTTGCAGGGTGGGCTCAAGGGCAGGGGGGAGCAAACTGTGGCCCTCCAGATGTCCATGGACTACAATTCCCATGAGCCCCTGGGGCTCATGGGAATTGTAGTCCATGGACATCTGGAGGGCCACAGTTTGCTCACTCCTGCTCTTGGGCATTGCACCCCACTGAGGTCCCTGTCCTGTCCGCGTTTCGTATCCAAATATCCAGGAGTTTTACCAGCCTGAATCTGGAAACGCTACCCCCATCCCTGTAGGGATGCCAACCTCCAAGTGGAACCTGGACATCCCCCAGAATTCCAGCTCATTGCCAGATGACAAAGATCAATCCCCCTGGAGAAAAGGGCCGTTTTGGAGGATGGACTAGGGATGCCGGCCTCCAGGTGGGACCTGGGCATCCCCCAGAATGACAGCTCATCTCCAGACTAGAGAGAGACCAGCCCCCCTGGAGGAAAATGGCTTTATTGCAGGGTGGGCTCAGTGGCATTGCCCCCCCCCCTCAATGAGGTTTCTGCCCTCACTAGGATCTACCACTAATGTCCAGGAGTTCCCAAATCTGGATTTAGCAACCCTAGCCCTGGATCTCTTGTTGGTGACTAGGGGGAACCTGCCAGCCCTGGTCCGAGAATCAGCTGCAGTCCTTTTAATAGCACCTACCCACTTTTCCTGGGAGTGGTGCTGAGGAAGGCTGGGATGGGCTACCAGGGCTTGCACCCCCACTCTCCTGGGATACTCGGAGACCCACCCACCTTACAGGGTTGTTGTGAGAAGAGAATGGAAGGAGAAATGTATCCCCCCCAGCTGATTCAAAGAAAGAGGTCCTAGGGTGAGAGATTATCCCTATTGCCTGTCTCTCTCTAAAGGAGATGGTTAAACTCCCAGAGGTGGAAAATAGCTATAATTGTAAACTCTTCTCCTCAGTCTGAGGGCTGAAAGTAAGCTTGCCAGCTCTGGTTTGAGAAATGCTTGGGGGTGGAGCCAGGGTTTTGTACATTTAATCATCATTTTTTATTTCTGGGGGCTTCCTTCACGGTGTCTGACCAGAAGAAAGGTCAGTCCTGTATATATTATCAACCTTGGTTTCAGTTCAGGTAGATGTATCTTGACGAGTGGGCTCACCCTGAACCATCCCTTAAAATGGAATTTTGATGCATTCTCATATCTCCTCTCCTTTAGTTATTTGGCTTGGGACCTCTCTCTCTCTCTGGTGTGTGATCCTGCAGAATCCTGCAGGAGCTGTGGACATGCCTACCTGGGGTCCCTTCCCTCCCCCTCCAGGCCCATCATTGGCCATTTGGGGAGGGGGAGGCAGGTTGACATGGCCATATATGGTCATCTCACCCAATAAATGTTTAACACTTGAAATTTATATATATAAATTTATAAATTAATTCACCCTTCCAGCACCATCAAGAAACCCCAGGGTTTCATGAAAGCCTAGTTGAGAAAGTCTGGTTTAAACCATGAACCAGATTTGGGGAGAAACAAAGAAAGAAACAGCACTTGTAAGAGAGATTCTCTCCCGTCTCCCTGCTGAGTGAGGCTGCTTCAGTGGAATTGGTACGCGGTCAGCTGACTTGAGAGCCAGAGTATGGCATAGTGGTTAAAGACTCTAATGTGGAAAACTGGGTTTGATTTGTCACTCCTCCTTCACATGCAGCCAGGAAGTTGACCTTGGGCCACTCAGTCGACTCAGCTTTTTCAGCCCCTCCTGCCTCACAGGGTTTCTCTTGTGGGGAGGGGAAAGGTGTTTGTAATCTGCTTTGGGTCTCCTTTGGGTAGTGAAAAGTTGGGTACAATTCTTCTTGGGGGTTGGACTAGATGACCCAGGGGTCCCTTCCAACTCTACTTCTACTTCTATGATTCCCCCCTCTTTGGAAGTTTATGGGATTGTGGGAACATGGGTAGGTGGCAGATTACCAGTTTGCATATTCATCTTGTATTCACTGGGAGCACTCCTAGGAATTAGAGGAGTCTCCCTCCCGCCGCTCCCCCCTCCCCCAAATGTTTTGCTGGCTTTTTCATATTTGTCCTTATTTGCCTCTAGATTTAAACCTAATTGTTGCTGGGTTTTCTAGGGGGGAACCCACAGTTTTCATTGCACTGTTCATGCTTTCAAGTGGATTGCAGAAGGACAGGAAATTGTCCTGTTTTCCAGTAGAACATTGCAGGTTATGGTTGGCAACCTTGTCAAGGGCTTGTTCTTTGACTTGCAGATTGGAGCCTTTTGGTTGGCGTTCTGTTGGAAGTGGAAGGACTTTGCCATATCTCTTAGCTTCAGCCTCCAGAGGGGGCTGTCAGAGAGTGTGAGATCCTTCCTGTCTCTACTTTATCGTGGTCCCTTCGTTATGGAGGCCGATATACACAGGGAACGTCCTACTTGCTTCCTCTTCGTCCCCTCTCTCTCACACAAGGCCACATTCTTGGCACCATGAAGTTATAGAATCATAGAGTTGGAAGGGACCTCACATCTCTATTGCTCATCTACTGTCACCTGCCACCTCCTTGAGCCTTCACAGAATCAGCCTCTCCGTCAGATGGCTCTCCAGCCTCTGTGTAAAAACTTCCAAAGATGGAGAAACCACCACCTCCCGAGGAAGTCTGTTCCCCTGGGAAACCGCTCTAACTGTCAGGAACTTCTTCCAGAGGTTTAGGTGGAATTTCTTTTGAATTAATGACGGCAGGATCAATTCCTGCCTCTCTCTTCATCCTAGTTAGTTAGGACAGTGGAGACATAATCTATCTAGAAACGGATTCCCTATAATAAAGTAGTAAAACTAGTTGAAAAAGTAAAGAGAAGTTTTAGTTTCATGTGTTGTTTTCTTACCTGCACACACACGAAGAACACATGCCTTCTGGTGTGGCTTTTAGCCATCATGCATTCTGCTAATTATGGGATATTGCCTAAATTTTCCAACCCCTTCAGACCCTTTCACCTGATTCTGCAAACAGCTTCCACCTTGCCTGATTACGTTTGTTGTGTGAATACACGGCGCTTCTAAGAACATACCAGAGGAGGTTTGCTGAGTAAGGCCAGTCCAGCATCCCGTCTCAACCGTGGCCAGCCAGTTGCCCTGGAGGGCCAACCAACAGGGCATAGAGCAGGGGTAGTCAAGCTGTGGCCCTCCAGATGTCCATGGACTACAATTCCCATGAGCCCCTGCCAGCGTTTGCTGGCAGGGGCTCGTGGGAATTGTAGTCCATGGACATCTGGAGGGCCGCAGTTTGACTACCCCTGGCATAGAGGCTGAGACTTCCCATGATGTTGTTTGCTAGCACTGGGCTCCAGAAATTTGACAGCTCTAAATATAGAGGTTCCCTTCGCTCCCCATGGCTTGTCCGTAAATGTCTATAAAACTCCCTTTTAAAGCCGTCTGTGCTCCTGGCCGTCTCTTTTTCTGCTGGCCGTGAATTCCACAATTAGCTTACTCATTGGGTAAATAGGTATTTTCATAGTGAAGCTGCCTCCCATTGGTTCATTCAGGCTGGTGTTTTTCCACCCCGCACCGGGACTGACGGTGACATTCCAAGACCTTAGGCAGTACTTGACTTCTAACCCCCACCGCCTGAGCGCCTTGTAACCGGAGCTGTTTACTCTAGAAGCAAGTCCTTGTTGCTCAAATGAAACTTGCTGCCAACTTCACATGCATGGGTTTGTGGTCCCAAATAAAAATAAAAATATTTTTTAATTCATTTTTTTTCAAGGTGGTGACAAGCCAGCCTTTTCCAATTTTTTTTTTTTTTTTTTACTGTTGAGAGACCCCTGAAACATACTTCTGGCTTCAAGAAACCCCAGAAGTACCTCTATAATGGTTGGGAAGCAGAGCTGTGGACACATCCATCTGGGGCCCCTCCCCACCTCCTCCAGGCCCATCATTGGCTATTGGGGGGGGTGGATTGACATGACCATGTACAGGCATATTACCCAATAAATGTTTAGCAAATTTTAAAGTCGACTTCCCTTTCCTCTCCCACCAAAAACAGACACCCTGTAATGGTGGTGAGGCTAAGAGAGCCCTGAGATTACTGAAGAAGAAAAAGAGTTGGTTCTTATATGCCGTTTTTCTCTAACTGAAGGAGGCTCAAAGTGTCTTACAATGGCCTTCCCTTTCCTCTCCCCACAACAGACTCCCTGTGAGGGAGGGGAGGCTGAGAGAGCCCTGAGATTACTGAAGAAGAAGAAGAGTTGGTTCTTATATGCCGCTTTTCTCTACCTGAAGGAGTCTCAAAGCTGCTTACAGTCGCCTTCCCTTTCCTCTCCCCACAACAGACACCCTGTGGGGTGGGTGAGGCTGAGAGAGCCCTGATATCACTGCCCAGTCTGAACAGTTTTATCAGTGCCGTGGCGAGCCCAAGGTCACCCAGCTGGCTGCATGTGGGGGAGCGCAGAATCGAACCCAGCATGCCAGATTAGAAGTCCGCACTCCTAACCACTACACCAAACTGGCTCCTCCTGTACCAGTAATTTGGCTCTGCCTCTGAATCGGGTGAGCTTGGTTTCTTCAGTCCACTCAAGACCAGAAACCCAGTAGAAACCACCCATCCCTAGTGAAAGGAGACCAGACCGGAGCCGCAAATCATGCAGAGGTACATTGTGCACACTCCTCTGTTGATGGGCTCACAGCAGCCTTATTCTCGTTCAGCCGTTCTTGTAGCTCAGCAGTTTTCGCGACTAACCATGGCAACGTGGAGCACACGCAGTGCTGCCACTTTCCATGTTCTTTTTAAATATAGTTTGTTTTCTCGAACGTATTTGAGTGGCGGGCTTAAGTGGTAGAACAAAAGCCTTCTGGGGGGGACAGCAGCTCAGGCCCAAAGGGAAGGAGAAGCCAAGTCATAATTCTTTCCCTCTTGTGTCTCACTGTTGCCTTGTTGCATTCCCAGGCGGTGAGCTCCCTCCAGCTTTTCAGCCTGTGTCCATCAAATCCCCTTCACCGAACCCAGATTTCAGATTTATTACTTTTTAATTACTTTTTTATTTATATGTATTATGGAGTTTCTATCCTGCCACTTCCGGCACAACCAGCTTAAATGGGGGGGGGGGGGGACGAATAAAAAAATCAAATTACAGTAAACAATAAGAACGTAAGTCCTGGTTGAAGTGGGCTTCCTTCGGGCCGGGGACCACCAGCCATAGAATCATAGAGTTGGAAGGGACCTCCTGGGTCATTTAGTCCAACCCCCTGCACTGTGCAGGACACTCCCAACCCTCTCGCTCATCCACTGTCACCTGCCACCCCCTTGAGCCTTCACAGAATCAGCCTCTCCGTCAGGTGGCTCTCCAGCCTCTGTGCAAAAATTTTTTGAATGTGACAAGCACTCTCTGGGGGGCATAGGCAGATGGACAGCTCCTCAGATTCACTGGACCCAGGCCGCAAATGGCCTTAAAGGTCAAAACCTTAAACCAGATCTGGAATATAATCACATTCCCTTCCTGTATCCATTCTGCCTCCTTTTTTGACTTAATCTACCTATTTTTTTAAACAACCATGTTGCTTTGTCAGTAGTTGCCACCCTAACCCAAAAATCTTCACTGTGGCAAGAGGCTGGACTAGATGGACCCCTGGTCTGATCCAGCAGGGCTGTTCTGATGTTCTTAGGAAGGCCTCAGCCTCTCTGCCCCATTTCTGGCGCTCCAGAGGAACTGGCTGGCCCCTGTGTGAGACAGGAGGCTGGACTGGAGGGACCCCTGGTCTGACCCAGCAGGGCTCTCCTGATGTTCTTAGGAAGGCCTCGGCCTCTCTGCCCTGTGGTTGGTCCTCCAGAGCAGTGGTCCCCAACCTTTTTTCGGCTGGGGACCAGCAGGGCAACAGCCCCGCCCGTGCAGCGCGCATGCGTGGCCGGCCGCACATGCACGCTGCGCGCATGCGCGGCCCTGATTCCCTCTCCCCACCCCTCCCGCAGTAAGAAGCTTCCTGGGCCGCAAGCTTGCGGCCTGGGAAGTTTTTTACTGCAGGGGGGGGTGGAGAGAGGGAACCGCGGCCCAGCACCGGGCCGCGGACCGCAGGTTGGAGACCACTACTCCAGAGGAACTGGCTGGCCCCTGAGTGAGACAGGAAGCTGAACTAGATGGACCCCTGGCCTGACCCAGCAGGGCTCTTTTGCTCTATGAGATCTGCTGATTCAGGTCAGGATGAATTCTGGTTTCTGTGCTTTGTCAAATTGCGCCTTCTTCTTTTCCAGGTTCTCTGAGAAGAAGGAGAGACTAAAGCACCTTAAAAGCAAGCAGAATGAATTCCAAGCCCAGTAAGTCCTACTTCATTTCCGGTGCTTTTTTCCAACACGACTAGATTGATCTTTTTCTTAACGCGTGACGTTTGCTAAACACATCAAGTTGCATCTCTTAAAAACCCATTCCACCAAGAGCAGCACTTTGCCTGGGCGCAAGAGGCATTACTCTGTCAGGAGGGCCCTTTGCATCAGGTGACGGTGCCGGAGTTGACGGATCCGGTCCACAGGACCCAGCGCAACATTCTGAGCTCCAGCTAATGTACTGTTTTTGCCTTCTTTGCCTGTAGGTTGTTAAAAGCTATGGAAAGGAAGTGGATAGCCAGCGACCAGTTGGTGAGTTTCTTTGGACAGTTCTTTGGGTTGATTCCATTTCAGTCGCAGCTCGAACGGGGGACCCGTTTTGGGAAGAGAGAAGCCATACTGCTTGCATGGATGAGAACCACATTGGGGGCTTCATCCAAGTGTGGTGTATGCTGGCTCTAGTCTGTAGACCTGGGCTTCATTCCCCCACTCCTGCTCCACATGAAGCCCGCTGGGTGACCTTGAGCCAGTCACAGTTCTCCCAGAGCTCTCTCAGCCTCCCCTCCCTCCCAGGATGTCTCCCAGGCGATGGTAAGCCGCTTTGAGCCTCCTTCAGGTGGGGGTATAAAATTCTGTGTAAGTGGGGGTATAAAATTCTACTCTTCTCTGGTTCAGCCTCACTAACTCACAGATTAAAAACATGCATCATGCAGATACCTCTTAAAAGCCATTAGAAGTAAATTTTTAAACTCCACATCATTAAAACATTTAAAACCATAGCTAAAATCTACACGCACGTGCCATGAAAGTGCCTTGGGTGACCATGGGCCGGTCAGGCTCTCTCGGCCTAACCTACCTCGTAGGGTTGTTGTGAAGGTAAAACGGAGGAGAGGAGGTAAGGTAAGCCGCTTTGGGTCTCAGTTGCCAAGAAAGGTGTGGCATGGATGAAGTAAATGAATCAATCAATAAACGTTAAACCGCAGTGAAATAGATCCCTGCAAGAATCTCATGAGACAGAGCAGTGCGAAACAGGCCTCTCGAGATCTGGATTCAAATCCTCCTCCAGCACTGGTGGGTGCTCGTGTCTTGCCGTCCTGAGGCAGCTTAGGGTCTGTCTGTTTTCGGGAGAGTCTTATGCTGTTTCCCTGTTCCTTCCAGAGATGGAAAATCATGTCTTGCAAGATGCGCATCGAGCAGCTGAAGCAAACCATCTTCAAAGAGAACGAAGAGGCAGCCAGACGTGAGTAGCTTTCTCACGGCAGCGGGAATACCCGGACCCCCTCGCACGCTTCAATCCGGCTTACTTTCAGGCTGTCAGCCGTAGATCCGGTCGGTCGCCAGAATCGTATTGTGAGGTTGCTCCTGATAGCCAAAATAAGGGACCTTGACTTTTTGCAAAGATCAGTTTATTGGAGAAATAAGAGCAGAAATGATCGATAACGTTGCCTTGACTAAAGAGCTACAGCAGGGGGACGGCTTTATCTCTGAGTCCCAGGTGGAGCGGGGAAACTGAGCACGCAGGAGCAAAGTCAGAGCATCTCCTTTCGGTAGCCGAAGGAGAGGAAATCAAGGATGCTTTACACACACACACTCCTCTCCAGGACTAACCCACCCCAATTAATTATTAATTATTAATTATTAATTATTAATTATTAATTATTAATTATTAATTATTAATTATTAATTATTAATTATTAATTATCAATTATCAATTATCAATTATCAATTATCAATTATCAATTATCAATTATCAATTATCAATTATCAATTATTAATTATTAATTATTAATTATTAATTATTAATTATTAATTATTATTAGACTCGTTGCCTGCCACTCTCATTTCTGACCCGTGGCGGGTTACAGATTCGTCCAAAATTAAAACCCCGTTAAAACCATACCGGACATAACAATATACATATCAGACTCCAACAATAAAACCCGTAATGGAGTAACCCCTCTAAGAACTGATATAGGATCGTGAGGAGGAATGCAGGAATGTATGCTTGTAACTCCGGGGGGGGGGGTGCCAGATCTTCCTTGCCATGCCGGCCTCAGCCATAGACCTGCCGGAAGAGCTCCGTTTTGCAGGCCCTGCGGAACGCCAAGAGTTCCCTCTAGTCCAGTTTGACAGGACGAATGGGGTTGGATCAAAGGCCAAACAACTGGCAGGGTGCAGCCAAAAGGCTAGGGGCATCTCAAAGGCAAAAGGTCCAAGTACACAAAAGGCAGGAATAGGGATAAAAGAAAACATGGCAGAATTGCCAATTTCTGACATGTATCCTACGCTCTGACAGTCTCCAAAAAGCTGGCATCCCCTGCATTTCCTCTGTTTCCCACTCCATTGTGCAGACCTGCAGGTGGTGGCTGAGCCCGTTTTAGTTTCTACATTCAAAGGGGAGCTTTGCCTTTCCAAAACGGCTTTCGTGGACATATCGTGGCTCTCTGGGTTCTGGCGGAAGAGCTTCGTTTTACAGGCCCTGCGGAACCGCAAAATATTTGTGAAATATTTATTGGTTGATATGACCATATATGGAAGAGCCTCTTGTGGCACAGGGTGGTAAGGCAGCCGACATGCTGTGTGAAGCTCTGCCCATGAGGCTGGGAGTTCGATCCCAGCAGCCGGCTCACGGTTGACTCAGCCTTCCATCCTTCCGAGGTTGGTAAAATGAGTACCCAGCTTGCTGGGAGGTAAACGGTAATGACTGGGGAAGGCACTGGCAAACCACCCCGTATTGAGTCTACCATGAAAATGCTGGAGGGCGTCACCCCAAGGGTCAGACATGACTCTGTGCTTGCACAGGGGATACCTTTACCTTATGACCATATATGGTGATGTCGACCTGCCCACCCCTCCCGAAACGACCAATGGTGGGCCTGGAGGGGGTGGGAAGGGGAGGGACGCTGGGTGGGAACGTTTCCCAGCCGTATTCTTAACAATCGCACCACTTCTTAAGAGCCTGCAGGATGTTTCAGGGCTTTCTCAGGGGTGGAATAGCTGAGAGAGGCTGCTCTCCGCTTGACTCTCGCTCCTTCCCTGTCCCCTTTGCCATCCTGCAGACGCCGAGTGCCTCCTGCGAATCAAAGACGAGAACCAGAAGCTCTACCGGCGGGCCCAGCGCCACCAGGAGAAGAAGGAGAAGGTCCAGCGGCACAACCGCCGGCTGGGCGACCTGGTGGAGAGGCGGCTCTGCGACTTGAGGAGTCAGCACGAGCAGCTGGCCCGCCTGCGGCGCTCCCACGTCCTTGAGCTGACCTCCGTCATCTTCCCCATCGAGGAGGTGAAGATCGGTGCAAGGTAAAAGGACGGGGAGAGGTCGCCGACGTTGCCGGTGCGCCAAGGAAGCAATCTGCTTTCTCCGTCTGGAAGGAATGAAGGAAAGAGAGTACGATTCGGGGATGCCAGCTGTTCAGGGTTGGGGCATGAAATTGGGGGTGGGGGGGCAGAATTGGGAGAAGGGGCCATGCCCCATTAACCCACATCCCATCCAAATGGGAAGCAATAAGAAGAGTTGGGGTTTTTTACCCCACTTTTTCTGCCCTAAGGTGACTCAAAGTGGCTTCGCCTCACCTTATCTTGCTCTCCCCACAACAGGCACCTTGTGAGGCTGGTGGGACTGAGAGAGCTCTAAGAGAAATGGGACTGGCCCCTGGTCACCCGGCGAGCTTCAAGGGGAGGCAGAGTGGGGAATTAACCCCGGCTCTCCAGATTAGAGTCCTTCGTTCTTGCCTATTGCACCACGAAGGCTCTCCTTGCATCAGGCACCTTGTGAGGCGGGGGGAGCTAAGAGAGCTCTGAGAGAACTGAGAACAGGCTGGGTGCTTGTAGAGGAGCAGGCAATCAAACCCAATTCTCCAGATCAGAAGAAGAAAATATAGGGGGGTTTATATATAGATATATCTTTGCCTTAAAGACCGTTTATGCACTGGGAACTTCACTGCCCCAGCTCCTGTGCAGGAGCATAAATCAGGGGCGGATGACGTGCACCAGGCCAAGTGCTCCTCCATGTGGGTGCAGGAAGAGGTGGGATAATTTGCCATGACTAAAACTCCAGCCTGCAGCCTGGCATGAAACCTTCAGTGCATAAACGGTCAAAGAGTCTCAAAGTGGCTTCCGAGTCTCCTATCCTCCTTCTCCTCACAGCAGGGGATTTCCAGAGGATCAACTTTTAATAATCTAAAGTCCCGAGGAAGAAATCTGAGAAAGGGAGGGGAGCAAGGGGGAGGGGAGCATTTTGGGAGGGCCACCTTGCCTCCCCTTCTTGCATTCTGTAGCCTAAATGACTCTTGAATATCCAATATGCCTCTGCTCCTCATGCAATCCAGATGCTCTCTTCCTGCGGCCGGCCTTTCTGAGCATCACTTCCCCTAGAATCATAGAATTGGAAGGACCTCCAGGGTCGTCTTGTCCATTTACAACAATCTGCCCACCCACTGGGGCCTCAATTGCATGCCCAAGTGATCCCCCCCTCCACCAAAAATCTCTAGGATCCAGCCTGGCCTGGAGGGAATTCACCTACCATCCCACCGTGGCAATCGGCATTTCCCTGGGGATGCAAGGAAGGGCCACAAGAGCCAAGCCTGGACACACTCCCTTCTGCCCACCCACTCACCATCTTCCTGAATTCATAGAGTCAGCATTTCTGTCAGATGACTATCTAGCCTCTGCTTAAAAACTTCCAAAGATGGAGAACCCACCACCTTCCGAGGAAGCCCATTCTACTGAGGAACTGCTGTAACTGTCAGGAACTTCTTCCGGATATTTAGATGGAGTTTCTTTTGAATTAATTTCATCCCATTGCTTCTGGTCTGTCCCTCCAGGGCAAGAGAGAACAATTGTGCTCTGTTTTCTCTATGACAACCCTTCAAGTTTTTGAAGATGTTTACCAGATCCCTCTCAGTCACCTCCTCTCCAAGCTAAACAGACCAAGCTCCCCCAACCTTTCCTCATACGTCTTGGTCTCAAAGCCCCTCACCATCTTCATACCCCCCCTCCTCTGGACATGCTCCAGTTTCTCTGCATCTCTCTTCAGTTGTGGTGCCCAAAACTGGACACAGTCCTCCAAGTGAGATCTAACCAGAGCAGAGTAAATCGGTACCATCACCTCGCATGATGTGGACATGCTACAGCCTAAAATCCCCAAATCCTAAAATCCCAAAATCATACTGCTGATTCATGTTCAGTGTCTGGTCCACTAAGACCCCCCCAGGCCCTTTGCAAGAGCCTCTCACCTTTCCTGCAGGGATCCAGCCGACGTCTCCTCCGAGAGTGACAGCGCCATGACCTCCAGCACCGTCAGCAAGTTGGCGGAAGCCCGGCGGACGACTTACCTGTCAGGGCGTTGGGTCTGCGATGATCACAATGGCGACACAAGCATCAGCATCGTGGGACCGTGGATCACCCTGCCCAGCAATGGCGACTACTCCGCTTACTACAACTGGGTGGAAGAGAAGAAAACCACGCAAGGGCCAGGTACGGCAT
>BDOT02000002.1:162781370-162791450 GCA_003118565.2 Paroedura picta | reverse complement strand
CTTTGTAGTGTGGCTAGTGAGTCACTGCAAGACCCAGAGCACCAAAAACTTCTCCTGAGTTCAAATCGATCTGAAGACCTGAGTTCAAATTGATCTGAATTCAGCGGGATCCACAATGGAAAAAACAACCAGCCCAGGTGGGAGAGCTATTTAATCGTGACTCGGACGGTATAAACCAGGGGTAGTCAAACTGCGGTCCTCCAGATGTCCATGGACTACAATTCCCAGGAGCCCCTGCCAGCATTCGCTGGCAGGGGCTCCTGGGAATTGTAGTCCATGGACATCTGGAGGGCCGCAGTTTGACTACCCCTGGTATAAACAATGCTTCTGAAAGTGTCAAATAGTCATTTACAGAGCATCATAAGGACAATTAGAAATACATTATATTGTAAATTAGTGTGCAATAATACACCAATCCTACAAATGTGATGCAAGAAATAATTCAGGCAGCAGTTCAACAGGTTAGTCCAAACGAGGATCCGGTAGCCCCTCATTTTGCAAAGTGGCTTCTACAGTGGACCTAAATAATTGAGGAGAAACAACGTGATTTAAAGTCTCAAGATTCTGCAGTTTTTAATTTTAAAATGGTAGTATGCAAGAATGCTAATCTTGCCTAACAAAGGGATAATATTAACAAGTTCCTCGAGGGAAGGAACAACAAACTAACTGAAAAGAATTCTCCAAAAAGTGAACGACTATGAAAAATAATGAATAATAACTTGGCTAGAATGATGTAAGGAACTGGCTGGCCACTGTGTGAGGCAGGATACTAGACTAGATGGACCTTCACTGGTCTGATCCAGCAGAGGTCTTCCAATGCTCTTATGAAGACCTCAGCCTCTCTGCCTTGTTCTTGGCCCTGCAGAGGAACCGGCTGGCCCCTGTGAGAGACGGGAGGCTGGCCTGGACAGACCCTCCCTGGTCTGACCCAGCAGGGATCTTCTGAGCATCTTCTCAGGGGAAGGCCTCTCTGCCCTGTTGCTGGCCCTCCTGCGGAACTGGTTGGCCACTGTGTGAGATGGGAGGCTGGACTAGATGGACCTTCACTGGTCTGATCCAGAAGGCAGCCTCTTCTGTTAATGCTTTTAAGGTAAGACCAACCCTTTTCAGCATTGTAAATCTGGGTCATTCTTCTTCCTCTTGGCCTTAACTGTATGAATCTCCCTTCAAGCAAATCAGTACAATGTTCCATGTATCTCTGCGCTGTCTGCTGTAATGGGAAGTGGTTCTCCAAGGTCTCTAAAGGGAGAAAAGTCTTCCCTAAACTGTGTTACTTGAGATCATTTAACTGGATAAGCAAAGGAATGGACCAGGGCCCTTCTGTATGCATGCATGGCAGGTGCCTGCCGCTAAGCCAGGTATAGGGCTGAAATGGCTTAAATTAAAAAACAATAAGAAATTTATTAAACTAGGTCAACCTTCAGAGCTGGAGATGACAAACCAGGTTTTCATAATTAATTAATGTAAACGTAGGAAAGGTCCCTGTACATTCAACAGTGAACAGCACGACTAGATAAGAATTGTCTGAGTTGATTGTTTAGTCTGACCTGTCAAGACCTGTCCTTGACATGAGTTACGTCTCACTAGCAAGGCAAAGGAACATTACTGAGTTAGGCATTAAATCCAATTTCACTGATTTGGTTGGAGAAAGAAAATGATAAAGCATGTGCATGGCTTGCTTGGATTGGGGCGTGTTTCTGGAGGAAGTTGGAGAGGTTTTCGGGCAATAGATATGTATACATATTGGTTGCGTTTTGATTTTGGGGATTTATGTTTAGTGATTTTGGACAGAAGTCTCTTATTCTGCAGCTGCTGAATAAAGATCTTTTCTTCTCACATAATCTTATTACTTAAATCAGTTAATTGAAATTGGGCGGATTATTGAGAGCATTTAAGCACCAAGTCACGAATCTAGAAATTTGAACATGAATCCAACATGGTTACAAGGCAAGAAGGTTGTAGGGCGACAACTCCCCCACCCCCTCCCCTTTGGTGTGGAAGTGAAATAAGGCCTCAGCTGCTCACAGGAAGTTCTGATCATAGAGTTCTTGGTGATTCGTAGAGCCACCTGGAAGTGAATTTAAAAAGTTCTAACAATTGCCAGAAACTCTATGGTAAGATCATATAGATTCTGGGAGCTGCTAGAGTTACCCTTGTGAGTTCCGTGTAGCTCTAGGAAGGGTCAGAAACTCTATGACCAGAACTTCCTGTAAGCGGACAAGACTGTTCTCATTTTTTCTACCCAGAATTATTGTACCCTCTTGTCGGCCTGTTTCTACCAGTTAATTGGCTAAGCATCGGCAGCCGTGGGCTGCAATTGGTTGGAGGTCTTCCCCCATAAGTGAGTGGGTAGATGGGAATTCTAGAATCCAAAGGTTAAAAAATCAAAATATAAAGGCTTAATAATTCACATTCTCCACATACCAAAAAGCTTATATGAAAAATACATGTCTTTATTACAAAATATTTGAGAATACTGAATAATTTCATTCTGTTTTGAGGGTATCATTGTTTTTAAATCATTTTACAACGAAGACATGTATCTTTCGTATAACTGATCCCTTCTTCACATGTGGAGAATTTGAGAATTTATTAGACCTTGATATTTTAATCTCTTTATCCTTTGGCTCTTAATCCATGTTTCTGGGTTAAATCTCTCCTCCCTCTTTCTCGACTGGCAGGATCAGTGGTCCCCAACCTGCGGTCTGCGGCCCGGTGTCGGGCCGCGAAGGCCAGGGCGCCGGGCTGTGGTTCCCTCTCCCCGCCCCCCCGCAGTAAAAAACTTCCCAGGCCGCAAGCTTGTGGCCCGGGAAGCTTCTTACTGCGGGAGGGGGGGAGAGGGAATCAGGGCCGCGCCGCGCATCATGCATGCGCGGCCCGGCCACACATGCGCACATGCGCAATGCGCCGCCGAAATCGCACACGTGCGGCACATCCGCGAATGCGCGAAAGTGCCACGCGTGCGCGATTTCGGCCACACATGGCGCACGTGCGCATGCGCGCTGCGCGGGCATGCTGCACGGGTGCAGCCGCGCATGCACGCTGCGCGGGCAGGACAGTTGCCCTGCCGGTCCCCAGCCAAAATAAGGTTGGGGACCACTGGACTGGATAACCCTAGCCACGTTCCCGTTTCCCCCCTCAAAAGGAAAAAGTCTACCTTCCCTAAAAGTTCTTCAGGGAAAAAGAGGAAAGGCGTTGTCGTGAGTCGTCGACCCGAAAAGAGGACAGGAAGAGGGTTGTTAGTCACAATCAAGGCAGTCTTGTCCTGATTGAACTCCGACGATCTCATCATGACAGTGATCTCTCCCTTGTGTCGATCCAGGCGTTCCTGAAACTCAGCATCCGTCATAGGCATGAAGTAACGGACCTGCCCAGGAGCAGAGAAAGGACTGCGTTTCACTCTGTTTGTCTCATGTTCTCTCACATGTTGACTCTACTGCAGGGGATGGATGCCAAACTGTGGCTCTCCAGATGTCCATGGACTACAATGACCATGAGCCAGCATGGGCTGGCAGGAGCGCCGAGTTGTGTCTGAGTTGACCGCTGTGTGATACAGGATGCTGTATTAGCTAGATCATTGATCTGACCCACCCAGCAGGGTTCTTCTGATGAATCTTTCCTGGATTTCCTATTTCGGTAGAGATAAGGAGGACCCATTCATCAAGTAGTGGGTGGCTCCAGGCATGTCCTTTGACTTTCCTTTGACTTTCCCTGCCATGCCAGTCCTCCCCTTTCTCATGTTCTACCCCAGCTGGTTGATTTCTGGCCTGTCCAGCTGTTTCTGCTAAAACAAGAAAATCTGGAGGTTTTGTAACCCACTTTTTAGAAGAAGAAGAAGAAGAGTTGGTTCTTATATGCCACTTTTCCCTACCCGAAGGAGGCTCAAAGCAGCTTACAGTGACCTTCCCATTCCTCTCCCCACAACAGACACCCTGTGGGGTGGGTGAGGCTGAGAGAGCCCTGATATCACTGCCCGGTCAGAACAGCTTTATCAGTGCCGTGGCGAGCCCAAGGTCACCCAGCTGGTTGCATGTGGGGGAGCGCAGAATCGAACCTGGCATGCCAGATTAGAAGTCTGCACTCCTAACCACCACACCAAACTTTACTACCCAAAAGAGTCTCAAAGTGGTTTACAGGTAGGTGAGACTGAGAGAGCTCTGAGAGAACTGAGACTGGCCCAAGATCACCCGGCAGGCCTCATGTTTCTCAAAGTCGCTGACAATCACCTTCCCTTCCTCTCTCTACAAAAGACATCTTATGAGGTAGGTGAGGCTGAGAGAGCTCTGAGAGAACTGTGCCTGGCCCAAGGTCACCCACCAGGCCTCATGTTTCTCAAAGTCACTGACAATCACCTTCCCTTCCTCTCTCTACAACAAACATCTTATGAGGCAGGTGAGGCTGAGAGAGCTCTGAGAGAACTGTGCCTGGCCCATGGTCCCTCAGCTGGCTGCATGTGGAGGAGGAGTGGGGAATTAAATCTGGCTGTCCAGATTAGAGGCTGCTGCTCTTTACCAAGACACCAAATTGGCTGTCTTTGTGCTAAAAGCTGTTTTGCTTCTGCCTCAAGAATCCCTGCCAGATTCATTTTACAGACAAAGACAAAGTTGTGACACCAGAGGTCAGCGAAAGCCCATAGCTGGGCAGGACAAGACTTTCTGGGAGGTCAGCCACAGCTCTTGGGAAGGAGCTGAGAAACATTGAAGTTTTGGCACAGGGATCACTACGAGCCAAGCCTTCATGAAGAAGTTCAGCTTCCAGCTCTCAGGGCAATTTACATCCCCAAAGTGGATGTTATAACTGAGAGATTGGTAGACCTCTATCACTTGCAATTTCCCATGTATTTAACAGTTGAGGGACACATATCTGAATTACACCTTCCTGCTTAGACCCCTGTGAAGAAACTTATCCCCCCCCCCCCTTTGGAGGTTTGAACTGAACAAGTCTTCCCTCTGAGTTTTAAAAGTTTTTCTCTCTGAGCAGAGAACAGGCAGGAGGGAGGGGGAAGTCAGCTCAGTGGATTTCGAGCCTCAGCTCAGTGACTTCTTAAGACATGCTAATGGGCAGAAGGAGAAGAAGAGGTTTTTTAAATATATATATATATATATACCCTGCTTTTCACTGCCCAAAGGAGTCTCAAAGTGGATTACAATCACCTTTGCTTCCTCTCCCCGTAACAGGCACCTTATGAGGTAGGTGAGGCTGAGAGAGCTCTGAGAGAACTGCTCTGCAAGAACAGCTCTGAGAGAACTGTGGATAGCCCAGAATCAAACCCAGTTTCCCAGATTAGAAGCTGCCACTTTGAACCACTAAGCCACACTGGCTCTCAGAGACAGTGGGATGGTTAAGTAGAGCAGGGGTAGTCAACCTGTGGTCCTCCAGATGTCCATGGACTACAATTCCCAGGAGCCCCTGCCAGCAAATGTTAAATTAGTAAACTGTGTCACAACATCCAAATACAGCCATATGATAATTCAGAATTGACTTTTGCTTTATATTCCCCCTGACATGATGGAAGTTCATAGTCTGGGGAAGATGGTTGCACTCGAAAGCTCACGCCTTGAATAAATCTTTGTTGGTCTTAAAGGTGCTACTGGACTCTGATTTGGTTGTGCTACTTCAGACCCACACGGCGACCCACTTGAATCTAGCCTTGTGGAAGCTGCGCTAAAAGTATGCTTGTGAGCATTACTTTTAAAATAAATACTTTATAACTTTTGACACTGGTGGTTGATTCCCTGAACCACATAGACCCCCCACCATCCTGGCCACACTATTGTAAAAGGAGGAGGATGGCAAATCATGGGCAAGCAGGTTTTTCTCCTGTTTGAGTTTTTCCAACACCTGGAGGGGCTTCTCTCTCTCTGTTCAACCACTGCCACCTCTTTTGCTGGAGTGGCCCGCTGGGAGAGTCAGGGATCTTTGCTGGAGTGACCCGCTGGGAGAGTCAGGAGTCCCAGCTTCCCTTGCCAGATCTGGGGCCTAGCCTCTGGGTCTCCCACTGTCCAGCGCCTGGCTATCAGAGGCAATAGGAATGGAGCCGGTGACTTTTACTTACCAAGTTCGGACGGAAAGAATAATTTTTCTCATGCTTCAGTTGGAATTGGCTCGACATGTCGAACGTAATTAACCTAGGTTGTGAAAGCAAGAAATACATCGAATTGTGAATTTTATTTATTGTTTTTTTTTTTACCTGATGAGCAACATCAGAAAAGTTACGTTTTAGCAGAAGGATAGGAGGATAGCATGCCATCCTGGAGGTATTTTGCATGGAGCCAAATAAAACAGTTTAAAAAACAACCAGTTTAGGCCGCTGTATTATACTACAATCGTTGTTCCGCATTGAATATAGTCTGTTTGAAAAACTACGTTGCAATGCTCTCTGCATGGAACAATTCATAGCCCTGACCCCTGTAGTTTTGCCAACTCCGCTTTGTTCTCTAATGCAGTCACTAATCTGCATAACTAAAGAACTTTTCTGCATGGCTAATAGTTCACGTGAGACAGGCAGGAGAGAAATGAATCAGTGAAAAGCTTCTTTCAGAAACAACGCTTAAAAGACGCTTAAAGCACCGAAGAGGCAGTTCACCGTGCAAAGCAAAATCAGTTTTGCGGAGTAAATTCACTCTCCTGTTCAGAGATCAGAACAACCATGATGTATTTGGTGAGTGTGTGGATGGGTCACCACCTGAGCCATGGGGAGTTTCACGTGGAGGGCATGTCTGGGTGGATTCTTGAGGGGCTGCACATGGGAGACTGGAGCCCAAAAATCATTCTGTGTAAACAGAAGGGTTTAAAACAAGGGGCCTGCGTGCCTGGGTGATTGGGGGGAAACTACTTGATCACACACACACCTTTCCCCTTTCGTTCCCCAGCTCCAAAAAGAAGGGGGCTGTGTTTTGCTTGCCTGATCCCCAAAAGACTGTGGACACTTTAAAGAAGATTTTTATTTTACCTTTGACAATGTAGTTTTGTGGTCAACACAGACCACAAAAATAAATTATTCGGAGCAGGAAATGGAGAGGGGAGGGCGGGTGCAAGGGTGTGACAACACTGCACAGACTACGGTGCCTTTCACCCTTCATACGGGCTTGCCCCTGGTTCCGGGATAAAAGTGGTAAATCCACTTTTTGCAATTTCACTCATCCCAAGGCAAATCTGGGCAAAACTTGAGCCAGCCCCTGGACAGCCTCGAAATGCAGGCGACATCATGTGGAGGGAGCTCTAAAACTCACCAGCAGCCAGAGGCTGTCCAGGGGCAGATTCCTCATGCAGAAATGGTGGCCATTTACAAATTTTAAGGTGTAAATAGTTAAACAAACTTGAGTTTTTTTGTATAAAAAAGTGATTGGTATTCTTGACCACTTAGTCTCCTTGGAAAAGTAGTGCTAGCATGTTGGGAGGACTCAGGAGAAGGGGAACATGGCAAAACTGGTTGCCAACTTTCCAGGCAGGGCCCAAAGATTCAGTGTTTTAAAACCAAAACAGTAGGAATTTAGCTGAGGGGTCACACTGTCCCTCGGGAAGGGTTACTCAAGTTAGTAAGTGGTGACAGCAACAAAGAAGGCGAGATAGGCCCCACCCAGGGAAACAGGTGGAAGGCTAGAACAGGGCTGGGCAGGTGGCCCATTCCACCACAATCTTCTTGACTCTTCCTTTAGTTGTGAGGGTGGGCAGGGATTGGGGGGCCTCACAAATGGAATAGCCCAGGGACTCTCTTCACCTAAATCCTGCCTTGAACAGAATACTGAGAACTCCACCTTCTCTGGCTGAGTTGGCTGGCCCAGGCAAAATTCTAAGAACCTGGACCCACCTGATTAGCATTCTGGAATCCCGTGGCCACCTTTTTGAACAACACTAGCAGCAGGAACTAAGGCTGGGAAATACCTGGAGATTTTGGGCTGGAGACTGAGGAGGGCATGTTTTGAGAAGATATTTCAGTAGGCCGTAAGGTCTTCCTTCCAATGTGGCCGTTTTTTCTCCAGGCGAACAGATCCCTGTTCCTATCAGTTGTCATAGTGGGAGATCTTTTGCATGATGTATAAACTCTCACCTAGTTGTGTTCTTACTACGCAGTGAGTTTGTACTACTGCAATACTCTGCATGCCCCATTTTGCATTTTGGGCTCTTACCGCCGGGAGGGTGGCTACTCTACCAGGAACTGCAGTTTGTGCCATCTGGTTCCTAGAGAAAAGAGCTTGGGACAATTTGTTTCAAGGGCTCCCATCCCAATATTAACGGCAAGACGGGAACGCTGGAGTAGAATGTTCCGGAAGGCTAAGCCGCCTTCCGGAGAGATCTTCGGTGGACGGGCCCTTACCCACAATGCACCGCTCCTTCCTGAAGTTTAATCGGGTTTCCTTGCTTTAAAACATTATCAAGGGAATGCTGGGACCCCAAGAGACATTTGAGAAAACCCAACAGGGCCAAGGGGGGGAGGATATCTCAGAAATACAAGAACTGACCCTGAGTAGGACATAGCTGTCTAAGTCTTGACTGTTGAGTGTATCAAATCATTCCCAAACCTCCAGTACAGACGAGTGGGTCGCAGGATATGGGGAAGAAGGCCATGCTGCTACCCAAGGGGGTTACCTAGAGCAGTGGAATCTTAAGGGTTTCACCGTTCTAACGATTGTGACGACATCCTGGTCCTCATTTTGCCAGCATGCTGGGCAAACAGGACTTGTGGAAGGGCCGACGCTACCCACAATGAAATCTACGGCAGGGATCTCCAGCCTTATTGAGCCTGTGAGTTCCCTTAGAACTTGGACACAGCATGGCAGGTGGAGCCAGAAGATGGCTGCCACAGGAGGCGGAGCCAGTGTTACGTGGGCCGCCACCCCTCCACTGAAGAATGGCACACCTGTGCCAACCCTTCCTGACACTCCCGCACAGACCCTGGCACCAGAGAGAGAAAGCCAGGTCAAGCCTTGCAAAGCGTAATGGGAGAGCAGATATAATCCACTTTTTTCTCTCAAGCAGGATTTGGAGTTAGGCTTCCCCCAACCTACTTGCCTGCAAACAAAAGAGGAGTTTGTCAGCACACCTGGCAAGTGCAGAGAGACAAAGGCATCCCACCCAAAACATCCCTCCAGCCAGCCAGGCACATTGCCTCGTAAAGGGAACTGGCCACTCTCTTTCAACACCAAATCTAATCCAAGATTTGTCCTTTGTCCTTTCCCTTACCACTATCCCCAGGCCCAAGCAATCATCCAGGATGGGCCAGAAATGGGCCATCAGCCCTTCTAGACAGGAAATATTTCTTCATATTCCCAGCAGCTAGTTTCTTTGTCTCAGCAACCCGTTTCTTTGTTGGGACCCAGCCATGATCGTTACAGACCATCAAACTCTTTGCCCAAGCCCTGGACCAGGTAGGATCAGCCCCCTATCACCTCAGGTCACAAATTTCCTTTAAATATCAGGCTAACACAGCCACAAAGGGCAATCAGTTTCCAGGCTACAGAAACACTGTCCAACACTTGTCTTGGTCCCTCATCCATCGCCCGAAATCACTTACCCGCACCTCTGGAACTCTGCTCCACCTAGAAGACAAGTAGATACCACCCTCAATCTACCCTTAGTATAGGTTCCTTCCCTATAAGCCTTTTTCTTGTGTGCTAGTGGCTAGGAACATAGATTTCTATGCTAGAGTGCGCATGTGTTGTCTTTTGTCTAATTAGTGCGTGTTAATAAAATCCTTCCATGTTTAGATCGTTGTCTGCCTCGGTTCTAACTCAGTGACGTAATCACCCAGTAAACTGTGCAGTAAAAGATCTCGCGTTACGCTACGCTGCCTCTTGGTGCCTCTACCAGTGAATTCCCCACAACTAAATTTAGCCACGTGTCCTTACAGACCTGCACGTGGCGTAACATCAGCAGCAAAATGGCTGAAGATCCTTGGGCAGAGGTGGCAACGGCCACCAAAGCAACTTAAAAAATATTGCAATTAAATTTCGCAATTAAATTTCCAATCGGGAATCAGAAATCTTGTGGGTCAAAAGTCTCGGCAGAGTTTCAATATCTGAAGAATAGCGGTACGCCAAGCAGCTTAAAGATTATTTTACGCCAAGCAGCTTAAAGTAC